>JAJJWW010002636.1:0-113488 GCA_023531295.1 Papaver armeniacum | reverse complement strand
TAATTGCAGAAGACGGACAGTTGAAAACCATACAACAAATAACTGCCCTCAGCAAGGGAAAAAAACGGTTCAGTCCAAAACCGCCTATAATAATATGCTCAGGGGCGGAACTATGCCCAGACTAGGGATGGCTTAAGCAAGCCCTAGAAGCCCAAAAACCCTTTTTTTTCACTACCTATTTTACTTGGGCTGATAAAAATAAGCCCATTTAATAGGCTTAAGCCACCCCTAAAAACCCAAAGCCACCCCCCAAGTTAAATTTCCAGTTCCGCCACTGAATATGCTTTAGTCCATACCTAGTTGACTAGGTACAATTTAATCCAATAATTGTATAAAGACATTGCTACCCTTCGCACGCTTTTAATAAAGCACACGTGCAATGAAATGAATCAGTTTTGTAACTGACACAATGAATGTGGTTGCGACACGTTAGCCTTGAATTAAAAACTAATTAAAACTGCGGCGTAACGGACAAATTGAGTAACTGCAACATTTTGCTTTATCAGAAACTTCAGAAGAAAAAAATCAAAAAAAAAAATTCAAAAGAACTTTTGCAGTCAAACCCTAGAAAATTTATAGACTAAAACCCTAAAACACCTAGATGGTTGAAGTATCGGTAACATCATGGTGAAAGGAAATAAAGTAGTTTCAAAGAAGAACGCACCAACAGTTGAGGATGGAACATCAACCGAAGAAGAAAATCCATCAGTTATAGTAGAAGAAATTCAAAAATCAACATCACCAACGACGAGATCAAAGTCAGCATCACAAGATCAACACCAATTTCATCCCCAACTCCATCAGTTGCAGCAAAAGAAATTCGAAAATCAACATGACCAAAGACGAGATCTAAGAGAGGATTAGAAGATTCAACATCAATTTCAGTAGCAGAAACTTCAAAAACTACAAAGCCTACAAAGCCTACATCACCAGTTAAGAAGAAATCAAAGACTACAAAGCCTTCAACATCAATTTTAGTACCAGAAACTTCAAAAACATCACCAGCTAAGAAGAAATCAAAGTCTTCAAAGCCTTCAACATCTCCTTCAAAGAAAAGAGGTAACAATTCAAGTCAATTTATGTCTGTTTTTGAGAAATTTTTATGGTATTTGTTGTTGGTGTGTACAGATATGTACACTCCTAGGCTGTTGCAGTGATTCACAATCCATTTAAGTCTTTTTTTGAGAAATATTTATGGTATTTGTTGTTGGTGTGTACATACTAGTACACCAACATGTCATTGCGATGATTCACAATCCATTTATGTCTATTTTTTGAGAAATTTTTATGGTATTTGTTGTTGGTGTGTACATACTAGTACACCAACATCTTTATTCTGATGATTCACAATCCATTTATGTCTGTTTTGAGAAATTTTATGGTATTTGTTGCTTGTGTGTATAGATTTGTAAACCAAACAAGTCATGTTATGTGAGTTTGTGAGTGGTTTTATGGTTAATGGCATGTTATATGTGTTATGGAGTTGTTTCATTTCAGTTTTATGTACAAATCTATACACAAGCATTGTATTGCAGTGATTTGTGATTGTTTTCATTTCAGTTGTGTGTACAGATTTGTACACAAGCATTGTATTGCAGTGATTCAAGGCATGTTGTGATTGTTTTAAAGATTTTTCTGTAGGAGTGTACAAGTTTTTACACCATCATGGTGTTATAGTGATATATGGCCTGTTGTATGGGAATTATTGTTGCTCTTGTTATATTTATGTACCAGTGTACTGGTTTGTACACAAAAATTTTTGTATGAGTATCATGTGTTATGCTTCTCTTTTCTTATTCCCATTTGTCTATTTTCGTAGATACAAACAAACCTTATAGATTAGGTTTTAATGCAATCAACGAGTTTGTGAACAAGTACCTTGAGAAGGATGGAGACGTAAGGAAAAATGATCGTAACAAAGTCTGGTTCACAGAATTTCAGTTAGAGAAGCTAAAGGAGAGCCCTTTTTGGCCTATATTAGATGTCTTTGTTCACAAGAAAGCTGAAAAGAAAGAGGAGGAAAACTCAGAAAAGAAAAAGGAGAAGAAGAGAGATGTGTGGTTTAAGAATCTAGAATCAATCTTGAAGATTGTGAACCAGTTTCGCCATGATAATTCAGGGAGAAATGTCTTCATTTTCAATACTTCGAGGATAAAAAGTTTGTTGAAGTAGAAAGTATGCCGGAAGATTTGTTCTTAATTTTTGAATTAGAAATGGTGTCATTAGAACTGTGGAAGGAGAATGTATCAAAACTAGAGCCGAAAGAGAGATACGGTTCACTAATAAACCGATTGAATCGAAGGATCAATCTAAGTTGGGGAAACTAGATGTCGAGAATGAAATCTTGCGTATAATGAAGTTAAAACCAAAGTTGGATATGGAGATTGAGAGAAATGCGAGGACTTGGTAGTGTTGTTTGCAATATACCTATGCATCAACTGTTTTTTTTTTACAACAAATGGAAGCGGGATTACCAAGAGCCAATTTTCTCCCTACTTTGAATCATTAGAAAGAATGAAAAAAACCAACTGGCCAGTTCATATACATAAATATCTAATGGATAACATTAGGAAACATATTGCCACACCACTTAGAGTTAATGGTTGTATGGTATACCTGTTGGTGAGTTTACATGTGTACATTATTTTACAACGATTTTAAGTTGTACCAATTTACATGCTTTGGTTCACTGTATTTGTTGGGTCCTAACATTTTCTAACTCTTTTACCTGTTTGTCAATGCAGTATTGGTTTGCTGAACACAACAACAACATGACGCTTAAGCAATGAACAAGGTTTCCCTAGGTTTCTAAGGTGGGTGATAAGTGACATCAACAATACAATAGAGAAGACATTGGTGAGGCTATGAAAAAGGTAACTCGATAACTTTCTTACGATAGTGATTTCTTCCTAGATGTGTACATTAGATATACACCTTGATAAGATTTACAAAATGGTGACAAAATTTTGTCATGTGTACAACAATATACACAAATAACACAGTGTAAAAAGATGTACACATTATCCATATTGATACTTTGGCATGTTTTCAGATGCAACCTGGATGGGTAAAAGCTTGGAGTAATGAACAGCAACAGATTATGGAAGAGTACGAGAAAGAATAGGCAAGAAAATAACAGAGATGCATTGAAAGAAAAGTCACACAAAGCAATACAAAAAGAGATGAAGCATTGGAAGAGCTTTCGACTTGCGGGTTAAACATCAAAAGCTTGTTAGCTTCATTGAAGAAAAAGGCAAGAAAATTTATGAAGGCGATGCAAGGAATGTGGAAGATGATAAGGATCTTGTTGATTTGTTTGTGGACTCCTTGCAAGAAATCATTTCATTTAACAAAGAATTAAAAAATCGAGGATGAACGTGATGAAGATGAGCAGGAGGAGGAGAAAGGTGAGAAAGGTGAGAAAAGTGACAAAGTTGATGATTTGGATGACAGTGATGATGATGATAGTGATGATGATGATGATGATGAGGAAGGTGAGAAAGGCAATAGAAGTGGCAAAACTGGTGATGTGGATGACAAGATAAGGAGCGGGAGGAGGAGGGTGATGAGGATGAGGAGGATGGTGGTGGTAAAGGTGGTGATGAAGAGCAGGATGATGATGACGAAGGTGGCAAAGGTGGTGATATGCATGGTGATGACAATGACAAAGAGGGTGGCAAATGAAAAAGAATGAAGTTCCGTCTCAAACTTCGAAAAGCAAAGGTATAAAATCACTCTTATTAAATGTGGCAGTCATTTGTTTTTATGTGTGTAGATAGTTGTACACCAGTATGCTAAAACTCATACCTTTTCTCTAAACTTGAATCTTTTAGCAATCCTCTGTCAAAGACAAATGAAGAGAAGGATGGCAATGATGGAACAAGGCAAGGTGTTGAGTCTGAAACTACTAAGAAGCCTAGGTATGAAATGATCTCAGCTCGCATTTGTTTTTCATTTTCTGTATATGTGTACCAAGATGTGCACCTTAGTTATTTCTTCTGTGTGTGTGTGTGTATAAAGATGTACACTTTTGTAGAACCTAACAAAAAATGCATTTTTCCAGCACTTCTCTGCCAGAGACAGCTGCATATCAAGTAGACCAGGATGCCACACAAACAGATGAAATTGATGAGGCTACGATAATTGCAGCTCAAGCAATATCTCAGCTGGACCCTAAACGCATGTTGCCGGTTGAAGAAGATGTACTTTTACTCACACAGGGAGAAGATCAACAGAATGATCCTTATGCATCAATTGAGGACCTTCTAGACAACTTGTCTGAAAGTGTTTTCATAAAGCTTGAAAAAGGTTGTTACAAAATGGCAGCATCTGACGTGAAGGAAAAGATGGCAACCGTGATCCACGAATGTCCAAGCTTTCAATTGTTGAGCCAAGAAGATCCAAAAGAAGAGTCGTCTCAAAGATCATTATATACTGAAGACTTACGAGAAAAGATCGTTGTTTGAAGCAAAGTGCAGTTCATCCAACAAAGATGGAGATGCATTTTTAGCATCAAGAAGTAGAAGAGCATAAGACACCACCGAGAAAAGACAAGAGAAATGGGAAGATAAAGGAAGCGAGAGATGTTGAAGACAATAACGGCTGGCAAAAGTTGTCCAAGACACCACCAAAGATAGTCGCAAAGAAAAACTTCCTCATGATTTCACCGCCGAGGGTAAAAAGCAGACAAGTTAGGATGGAAGTGGATCAAAAAGGCAAGGGGATCCAAAAATAGGTAGAAGAACATGGCTATCCTGCACCAAAAAGGAGAAATGAAAATGAGTATCGTCCTTATCGCCCACTGCCAGATATTCGTAAATCACCACTTTACCAAGCCATGGACCCGGATGACAAAAAAGGGTACAAAAATTCTTTGACTATGCAAGCCTAACGTAAGTTCACAAAACAATACCTCGCACTATATGAATGATTGAATCTTATTGAAAAAAAGTTATGTGCACCACTATGTACACCATGTTAACATTTCCTTTATGATTCTGCAGCTCTGTAGCTTGGGAACTAACAAGGCTCGAAGATCCAACAGTCAGGGAAGATATTCTGATTGTGGGAAAAGTACTTTGTGAACTAATGTTCAACAAGTATTTGGATCAAGCGGTACTGCAGTTCTACGTCCATCGACATTGCAATGCAATGGTCAGAGATAGCATCCGTCATCCCGATGTTCGAAGTACATGAGATGTGAAATAATGAGTCCTCTTGCATGTGTAAGTTTCTCAAAAAATAAATAAAAAATGTCAAGTATAGATACTTTAATGATGTGTACATACTAGTACACCTGATTGACATAGATATACACCAGTATGCCTTTGTTGATTTCTTTAGGAGTGTACATAGATATACACCAGTATGTCATATGATTGACACATGCTCTGTTAAGTGTTTGCATGAATGCTTGATTGTTATATTTTTATATAGGTGTGTACATAGTTGTACACTGTATCATACGTCATGGACACATGCTCGGTAAGTGTTTGCATGAATGCTTGATTGCTAGATTTTATATAGGTCGATTTAGGTATACCTAATTTATTTTATTTTCCAACAAATTATTGATTGCGGTATTATGTGAAGAACAATATCATCATCGAGGTACGGAGGCTTGTGGTTGATTTCATACGGAACATGCCTGACAATCTGTAGTTCTTCTAATTCCCATCAATCACTCTACAGTAACAATGGCAGTATGACTTCACTGGTCGCTTTTGAAGTTTGATTTCATAGCTGAAGAGTGGAAGTGGTACAACTCGCTGCACTCAAATGAGGACTATAAAAATGATGCACAACAACTGGCAAATGTGGTGCAATTGGAACTCAACAAGAAGAGAGCGTTAAAGGGTGATGCACCTATAGAGCCGCACGAAATAAACATCATGCAATGCCCTGCACAAGGAATCAATCAGATTGCCTCTTGTACACTTGTTACTTTATGAAACGAGGTATGAAGAAGATAAAGAGTATCGAAAGAGATCAGCGAGAGGGCCGAAAAAATCAATCGGGATATGAGAGCAAAATTGGTGGCAAAGATCTTTGAAAAAAAGTCGGAGTGTATGAAAAGGTGTGGGATGTAGCAACGGATGAAGAGCACAAGCAGTGGCGCCTGAGAATGGAAAAGAATCCGTTGAAGAAGAAGAAGAGTCTTTTCTAAAAGTTTTCTATCTTTCAGACAACTATTCAAATTTCAGTTTTTATCACTTTGTTTATAACTTATCACTACTATAAAGACATTGAATTAATATTTTTATTAGTTTCAATATTGAAGTTATTGATGTTACAAGTTTATGACTTATTGCATTCACCGGGTTTTGAAAAATATTAAGGTGTACTTGATTGTGCACACTTATTGACGGAGCAGAAAATGTTTAGAAGGTGTACATAATGGTACACATGTACTGACAGATTGAACATAGCGAAAGTAATTGAAAACATAAAAATATAAAAAATACAAATTGAAAACATAAAAATATTACTAAATTATTTATAGCATGTAGAACTGAAAAACATAAAAATTGAACATAGCAAAAGTAATTACTAATTATACAGATCTGAAAACATAGAATATTACTAAACAAAATAGACTAGTAGCATCCACTAGTGGAAAACACCAGTTTCGCGACCGTCAGAGCAAGTCATATTTACCAGTTAAATGACTAGTTTTAACGGTCGCGGAAATGGTCGCTGTTTGAGCGGGTCGCGGAACAACCTATATCAACGACCAATTTTAATAGTCAATCTTTTATGACTAACTGTTATCAGTCGTAGATATAAATGTTAATAAAAAAAAATCAGAATTGGCTAAATACCGCATCAATCTGACCGAAATTTGAGATAAATGCGAGTGAGGTGAAATTAAGTTAAAATTATAATAAAATGAAACCTGAATACATAAATTCAAATGGCCATTTGCTTAAAAACCAGTACTCATTTACAATTCAAAATTGAATACATCAGATAAACACTTAGCTTCAAAATCAAGAAGATAAAAATCTTGAATTTGCACCAACACAAGTCCCACTAATACTTCTAATGTTTCTAAAGAAAAGTGCAAACCAAAGAATCTTGAATCCCACAACTTGGTACTGCTCTTTTCCCAAATTGGATTTATGCAGTTGGAAGTTATTTGGCCATTAACACCTGTGGGATTAACTTCCCATTTGATATTGAGATAATGACAGTTATCTAGTTGTGCTCTTAAGCAAGGAGAAGCAACATCATCTTGGATAGACAAGTAACATAATTTCTCATACCGCTGCATTGTCATAGAAGTTATGAATCCCCAAGACTTTCAGTATGCCACCAATCCTGTGCAAACACAAACAAGACTTGTCAACTCAAAACACATGTCACTCGATTGCAAGCTCCTAAAAATCACATTCTTATTCATTTAAAAAAACAAAATCCATAGCATAACCAACTAGAAGATAAAAATTGACCGAGTAAATCCATATTTAGTTGTTCGGAAAATCACTGACGTTGTACCACAAGATTCACTACAGGAAAAATATACATCTACAACTGGGGTTTTACAACTCTTTGCTAAATATCGTAGAAAGTCATATGTTTTACAACTGTTTTCAAGTAAGAGTTGTCGTATATCATCACTACCAACACTTAGGACCAAGGGTTTCGATAAGAAAAAAACGATAACTCTTTAAGAAAAGAGTTGTGACGACATTTAGCTATAAATAACTCTGTTTTATAAGTGTAGTGACTTAGCCTATGACAACTCTCACAAATGTTGTGGAAGAACACAAAAACATGATAATGAAAAATATGTTAGAGGGGAGATTCGAACATGAACCCACTGCATGGAAGTGTAGCTCGTCAACCATCCTTTAAGTTCACAAGTTATGTTTTTTTTTTTTTTTTAAATAAAAACCTATAACAACACTTATAAGTGTTGTTGAAGTAAAAATATATGATGTTGGAAAAAATGAGGTTGGGGGATTTGATGAGTGCCAAATAGTGCATATTTATACACCTTTTTATTGGCTTTTTACTCATCTTTTACGCTTAGAAATCAGATATTATCCCAGATTCTGTGTTTTCTTTGTTTTCAAGAATAAATATTTGTATTAATTAATTTTGCGTTTTTAGGTAATAAATAAAGCTCGGAGAATCCGAGGAGCCAAAGAGCGAAGAATTGGAGTCGAGCATCCAAGGAGCAGAAAGCCAAAGCTCACGCGCAAAAATGCTTGCAACCCAACAAGTAGCAACTCATCTCAAGACATGGGCTTGAGCTAGACCCGACCCGCGACCCGGATCCGAGCCCGTCCACTCCAAGCCGTCGAGATTTCTATCTTCTACATCCAACGGTCGCTGCACTCCACTCGCATCGAAGTTCGCCGCTCCGTGCAATACCAGATCACTCCACATCATCCTCACCCGTTCGTATCTTCTCCAGTTAAATCCAACGCTCACCGAGGCCATCCCATCAACTCTCGCTGCACACCTTCCACAACAAAATTATCTAACCCTATACCCTAGTCGACCTTACCCATTTCCCTTTCATCTTTCTCTTTCTTCCTCTCCCGTCTCCATCAGAAAAAACCACCACCTTACCACCTCCTTCACCCGTACCCTGTTGCAGAACCACCACCTTACCATCTCCTACCACAGCCGCACCAGCCACCATCACCCCAGCTACCTACTCCACCATCATCGCTTGACTCTTCTCCATCCATAGCTTCTATCATAACCTAGAAGCTAGGATTGAGACGATTGAAGCTAGGGTTTTCACCAAACCCCGTGCATGGTCGATTCAGAGGTCTGAGAACCGCACAATCAAGGGAGAACAGCAATTCAGGGGCTATCAGAGTATGGGTTTCATTCAATTTCTATTTTAAATATAAATTAGGGTTTGTAGTTTTGGGTAATTTCGGCATGTATAAATAGAGTTGTGAGGTTGTGTAGAAAGGCATGCCTCTGGGCTAGCCAAAGGCTTCAATTAGGTTTAATTTGTAGTTTATTTGTTACCTTGATGTTTTAATTACTTTGGCTAGGGTTGAGATGAAACCCTAGCTTATCACCGTGTTTTTCTTCATGAACTGTTCTTGAGTGCTTAACTATTTTCAAGATAGGATTTAATCTCAAAGATGTCACACTTTGCTCTCACAAAGTGTATACCAATGCCATGGATGTACTCACGTAGTTAAAATAACTCTGTGAAGATGATGCTACAACCCAAGCTTAATGAAATTATTATGATCCTCGGATTATTTGTACTCTAATTAGACAGTAATACTTTGGAAATATACTTTAGTTGTGATTAACCCCGCAGCGGAGAAACACTTTAGGTTTAAGGCGGACTTGACACCTCGCCTTTATCTAGCATAAGAATAAGAATAATGTCATGAGTTGAAAACAAAGTATAGGTTAGTGGTGGAAATCAAGACCCTAGCACCCATTTATATCTCTGTTTGTAATTCAGTTTCATTTTCATTGTCACATTTCCATCCACTCGTATCGGCACAAACCCATTGTGTTAATTTGTCACTCACTTGAATTCAATTGAAGAAGCAAGCCTTAGATCATACATAGCACACCCATTTCTCTGTGGATCGACCCGTACTTGCCGCGTCTCCGATAGACGCCGTGCACTTGCGGTATTACAAGTAGGCTAAATTATAAACACCTTCTGAGGCCTAACAAGTTTTTGGCGCCGTTGCCGGGGACATGGCGTGTGCCCTGTGTTCGTTGGCTCGCTTCACTGTTTTTCTTTACTACCCCCGTATATATGCATTTGCATCATAGTGTAACTTAGCTTTTCATAGTGTAACTTAGTTCATTGCATTTAGTTCATTGCCCGAATCTTAACTTTTGTGTCTTTGAAAGTGTAACTCAATCATTCAAATATTTGTTTTATACCCCCGCATCATTAGCATAACTTAGTGTGCATTGTAGTCATAACTTGTGCTGTCCTTAGCATCTGCACATCGCCATCTCGTTGCATTGTAGTCATACCATCTTACTTATTTGCACTTGCATTATAGCATAATTTAGTCAGAATTTCTTGTTTTTCTTTTCCCGTTCTTAGTTTTAGCTCATTGCATTTGCATTTTGTTCATTCATTGTTCATTGCTCGCCTCGGTCCAAGACACTCTCGGTGCATACCTCGTAGCTCTAGCCCCGAACTCGAGTGCTTTGCTCGAGCTTAGCTCACATTGTAGCACAATAGTTCTCATGGTTATTGTATAACATTGAGGACCGAAATTTGCTTGCCGAGCTAGCAGTGCAAGTGGCAAAGCTGAGCCAACCCAAGGGAAAGCCGCCTCTTGAGGTAAGCCTAAACTCCCCCTGTATGCCACGTATGCCCTGCAACCCTTGAGCATAGCCTGTAGAAACCAAGCCTGTACCCCATCCCCAAGGATGACTTGTATGAGTTTAAATCCACATGACCACGCATTTGAGCCTTGGCTAAATTGTCAGGTCTTGTCTTACGCGATTGTGATATTTTGGAGAATTAGTCTCCCGTGTTGATAGGCTACCCCGTGTCTTTGTGTGCTCCAGTGTTGCTCTAAGAACATTGGGCTTAAACCTGCCCGCACAAGTTGTGTGTGTTCTTTCACCACCTCGGCACAACTCCAGCCCCCCGGCACCTGTGAGTTGAAGTCGCGAGTTTGAACCACAACCGAGGTTTCCAAGTTTGCATGCTTGAGACCTTGTGTGAGACATCCGCACCTATTTGTGACCTCGTTGAGCTTGGTGAAAGACACAGTGAATATGTGTGGTCTGTGAGCCAACCTCGTGACCCCCTTGCATAGCCTCGTGTAAGCACTGCTAAGCTTGCCCCGCATAAGCCGGGCTTGTTGCCGCGCGTGAAGTGCCAACTGTGCATAAGCTATCTCGAGCCGTGCTTGGTGTTGCAAATTAGGTGTCATTGCCGTAATTTTTGCTCTTTGTGTCTCGATTCATGTGCCAACCTCATGCACATTGTTGTTTTCTTGTGCTGTGCACAGACCGTAGCCTCGTGCTTAATAACCAATACCGGGTGTAAGCCTGCCATCTTGAGTGGGTTGTGAGTCGCACTCAAACCAATGCACCATTTCAAGCCGTGCACCGGGTGAAACACTCTACCCACAAAGAAACCAAATCGTCTTTGTGTTGATAGCACAGTAGCCCTGCGGTGCTAATCTCTCTAATCTCTCAAGCCCACATAAGCCCGTGCACCGGGCCGCAACCAAACTAAAACCAAACAAGCCCACATCCGTTGGTCATGGCACACAACCGGGCTCGCCCCAACCAATTGTCTTTAAAATGCACATGTTCATCTAACCTAGGCTTTGCACAACCATTGAAGCCCACAAAAAACCAAATCAATCCCACATAACCCAACTAATCCCAATAAACCAAAGAGTCCCACAAAACCAATCAGCCCAAACAAACCAAAACCCAACAAACCAAATGAAACCCATTTAAACCAAACAAAGTTTTGAGTTCAATTTGAGTGCTAAATCATGTCGGATTTTTGTCTCGCAAATCGGGATACAAACAAATCAATTAGAGAACTTGCTTACGGGCACGCTTCACAAGATGAACTCCCCACATACCATAGTGATTTTAGGGAATTTTATGAGCCTTCTCCTGGCCCGACCTCACATACCCTAATCATTATGATCACATACATCATCCACCACAAAGTTGAAAATGAACACTTTTCTCATACCCAAATATCACTTTTAGATCAATTAGAAGCTCGATTATCTGCTTTAGAAAGGCAATCTGTCAAATCTAATTCCTCTAGGCAATATGAAATTTATGCATGTACCTTATGTGGTGGCTTAGACCACCCTGCTGAGTACTGTTTTATTTTGCATGATTTTAGGCAGTCTAGGGAAAACCATGATAATCCAATGTACGAAGTGTCTAGAAGTGACTATTGGGACCATAATCAACCTGTACACATGCATCATTCACCACAGTGGGGGAGATGAACAATTGATACCCCCCAACTCCTAGTTTGCAATCAATAATGGAAACACTCATGGAGGAAAATGCTAGGCTTGAAATGAATGCAATGCATGACCATCCACATAGCAACATGTCTGAATTTCCCTTCTCTAGTGAACCTCATGTACAACCATACAGTGAATATCCATATGAGGAATGCATACCCACTAGTGAAGACTCTCCTTTCATTGAACAACATAATGAAATTTTAGAATTCAATCAAAACCGTGTGCAATATCAAAAGTTAACTGACCAAAGGTTTGCGAGTTTAGAACTCAAAATGAGTCAAATCCTTGATACATTAAATGAGGAAATGAAGGAATTTCAGAGTGAAATGAGTGTTAGTCCTAATGAATTGCATGTTGAAAGTCCTACTCATGTAACTAATATTGAATATGAGCCTCACCTAGAAATAAATGAGTGGACTAGAAATACTACAATTTTGAATAGGGAAATGCATTTGTGCTATGATGATGATGATGATGAATATGATATGTTAGAAGAGCATGTGTATTTTGAAAATGTAGTAGAATCTTTAGGTTCGAGACATTAAGTGTCTCTTCTCAGTGAACCCCATGAATGATGCTTCTTCTAATATTCATATATGTGATGATGATGTGGAACCCGTGCAATTGTCCTGTGAAAATGAACATGATTTACCTTCTTCTGACTTTAGGTTAGTATGCGATGGTGCAAATGATCTTATGCATGAAAACAACTTAGATGTACCTAACCTCTCTCCTAAGTCACAAATTGAAACTCCTCCACCAAACCTAGGTGTAGTTTGTAACAAAATTGCAAAACCAACTTTTCTGAAAATGCCTAACTTAGGCCTAGAGCTTTGTGCTTCCCAAGTCCTCTTGGACTTTTTCGCATCAAAGTATAACACCTTTAGGGAACCACAGTTGGTATGTGTATGTCTGCATTGCTCTTAGCAATACTCATTTTGAGTTAGACCTTTTGCATGATGTACCTTTAAAATTGCAAGATTTTGTGCTCCCAAACATACCCGTTCACAAGTTTAGGTTTGGGAAGCTCATTCACATACACAGTCTTACTTGCACTCTCATATTATATTTGTGTAAGGCTGTTAATGTGTGTACATATTTTCTATTGGGTTGATCCTCAACTCTTTAGACTGTTGGTTTATGGTGAATTTTCATTGTATATATCCAGTAGGACTTGTTAAATTTTTCTTTTCTTGAATCGGTTGAGTCTTCTTGTACATATATTGTGCTAATCCGATATGATCTCCGCCGAGAATATTGGATTCTAGCCTTGACTAATGAAGCTCAACCTTGCTTCCCACCGACATCCCAGAATCTCTTTCCCTTTTCTCTTTTTCAAAGATAGTTCTCATGGTATGTGACTGTTTAAATTTTTCCTATTCCGTTGACACATTGAGGACAATGTTTGATTTAGGTTTGGGGGTGCATTTGCATATAGAGTTTTTAGTCTTTTTAATCTTTTATTTTCCAAAAAAAAAAAAAAAAACCTCCAACTTTTAGAGATTTTAGAGTCACTAGCATGCTTCTAGCTATGTTTACATAGAGAATCGGCCAAATAACAAAAGTTAGAAGTACCGGAGAACGCAATCGGGTTTCTTAGTTGATTAGAGCGTTAAAGTCGGATTTAACCATACCGGAGGGCTTAATTAGGTGTCATAGATATTCCTGTAGTAGAATTGTGATCACCCATAGTGGAGACTACCCATTTTACATCAAGTGAGGCACCAACCTTCAATTTTTTTGCAACTTTCTAGAAAAGTCATTAGAGTGTGTGTCACCGTACATCAATTGGTAGGAATGGTGAGCTACCCAACCGCACCACTTTCAAAGACTACTTTTGATCTCTTGAGTGCTAGTTTTTGTCAATCATGAGGGTGACGTCTAGAGATGAAAACTCCTTCTAAATATCGATTTCTTGAGCTAGCATCACTCTCTCTCAATCGAAGACCCATAGAAACACATCATCACAATAAACTGAAAAGATCGGAATTTTGAAAGAAAAGTTGAGATAGTCCAAGGTTTATATGCAACAGAACAAACAAAAGAAAATAGGATGAGAATTAATGAAGTTTGTGAAAAATTGAGTTTATCGTTTCATTGTAAAAAAAAAAAAAAAAAAAAAAAAAAGTTGTCAAGTTTTTGTGAAGTTTAGAAGTTCATCATCAACATTTGAAGACCAAGACCAAAGATTGAAGACGTTTCTATGGTTCTTATGAGAGAGTGATATTAATTGCCGACGAAAGTGAGAAGTGAGTGAGTACTCCCACCCTTGCTAATGGTTGATTTCCTTTCTTAGAGATCATGAAAAAAGATTCTTTTTGTCCACACTTCTCGTGGAGTCTCCGAAATTATTTCTAAGGTTATCCTTCTTACCTACATCGTGTGTGGGATTTCTTTCTTTATTCCTACCCGCACACATGAGAGACTAAAAACGATCTTTTTGAGTGCAATTATCATAAAACCCTAATGATGAGAGGCGAGTTGAGACTTATGATCACAATCGAATCCGAATTCTTTCATATGGTATGGTTACTTCTCATTCAAAGACTTAAGGATGAGAATGCGTTCTTTTGGTAGTTCCAACTTCCTAAGCTAGCATGCGTAAACTCTATGTCCTCATAGCTTCTTGGAGGCTTGAGACTCTTTTACACTCGAAGTTGGAGAAGGTTTTGTGGGTACACCTGCAAACCCTCACGAGACTACAAATCGTCCACTAGGGACACCTAGGGGTTTAAAGGGCTTAGTGCATACGCTAAATGCATTCGAGACCTACGACGGTGGTATAGTTAGGATTTCTTCATTTCTCGTTTCACTTGAGGACAAGTAAAATTCGGGTTTGGGGGTATTTGATGAGTGCCAAATAGTGCATATTTATACACCTTTTTATTGGCTTTACTCATCTTTTGCGCTTAGAATCGATATTATCCCGCATTCTCGTGTTTTCTTTGTTTTCAAGAATAAATATTTGTATTAATTAATTTTGTGTTTTTAGGTAATAAATAAAGCTCGGAGAATCCGAGGAGCCAAAGAGCGAAGAATTGAGTCGAGCATCCAAGGAGCAGAAGCCAAAGCCGCAAAACAGTTGCAACTCCAACAAGTAAAGAACTCATCTCAAGACATGGGCTTGAGCTAGACCCGACCCGCGACCTTGATCCGAGCCCGTCCACTCCAAGCCGTCGAGATTTCTATCTTCTACATCCAACGGTCGCCGCTCTCCACTCGCATCGAAGTTCGCTACTCCTGCAACACCCGAGATCACTCCACATCATCCTCACCGTTCGTATCTTCTCCATTCTAAATCCAACGCCACGAGGCCATCCCATCAACTCGCCGCACCCGCTTCACAACAAAATTATCTAACCCTATACCCTAGTCGACCTTACCCATTTCCCTTCCATCTTTCTCTTTCTTCCTCTCCCGTCTCCATCGTGAGAAAAACCACCACCTTACCACCTCCTTCACCCGTACCACATTGCGTAACCACCACCTTACCATCTCCCCGCCACACACTGACCACCATCACCCCGGCCTACCTACTCCACCATCCTCGCTGACTTTTTCTCCATCCATAAACCTCATCATAACCTAAGCTAGGATCGAGACGATCAAGCTAGGGTTTTCACTAAACCCCGTGCATGGTCGATTCGAGGTCCGAGAACCGCACAAGCAAGGGAGAACAACACCCGGAGGCTATCGAGTATGGGTTGCATTCAATTTCTATTTTAAATATAAATTAGGGTTTGTAGTTTTGGGTAATTTCTGGCATGTATAAATAGAGTTGTGAGGTTGTGTAGAAAGGCATGCCTGGGCTAGCCAGTGCTTCAATTAGGTTTAATTTGTAGTTTATTTGTTACCTTGATGTTTTAATTACTTTGGCTAGGGTTGAGATGAAACCCTAGCTTATCACTCCGTGTTTTTCTTCATGAACCAGTTTTGAGTGCTTAACTATTTTCAAGATAGGGATTTAATCTCAAAGATGTCACACTTTGCTCTCACAGCAGTGTATACCAATGCCATGGATGCACCGTAGTTAGAATAACTCTGTGAAGATGATGCTACAACCCAAGCTTAATGAAATTATTATGATCCTCGATTATTTGTACTCTAATTAGACAGTAAATACTTTGGAAATATACTTTAGTTGTGATTAACCGTCAAGCTGAGAAACACTTTAGGTTTAAGGCAGACTTGACACCTCGCCTTTATCTAGCATAAGAATAAGAATAATGTCATGAGTTGGAAAACAAAGTATAGGTTAGTGGTGGAAATCGAAGACCCTAGCACCCATTTATATCTCTTCGTTTGTAATTCCGCCATTTTCATTATCACATTTCCATCCAATGACTTGCACAAACCCATTGTGTTAATTTGTCACTCACTTGAATTCAGTTGAAGAAGCAAGCCTTAGATCATACATAGCACACCCATTTCTTCTGGGATCGACCACTTGCCGCGCCTCCGATAGACGCCGTGCACTTGCGGTCTTACAAGTAGGCTAAATTATAAACACCTTCCGAGGCCTACCAGGATTCAATCCTGAACCTTGGGCGTGGAAATCTACACAACTAACCATGCTACACTATCACGTGTTCATCAAGTTTATGGTTCTTTGATACACTAACTTTACGACAACCCTTCATACGTGTTGTAAACAAAATGTAATGCTCACCGACCGAGCCGCAAGCAGTCAAGCCTTCTCCGAACAATTACGTACATGCCTTCTCTCGTAAACAATCATATACAATCTTCTCACCAAAGATGGTTAAGTTAAAAATGTAAATCGCCCTTCCAAACCATATAACTCAAATTGTAACTCGCCCTTTCCACCCCATCGATATACAGAAAAAGTATTAGATTATGCCAAGAGTCAAGTATCATGTATCTTACACAAGCAAAGACACATAATTAATGAATTGAAACAATGAATAATGCCATTTAGAATTTGTCAATCATATACTTGCCAAAATTGTCCATTTCTAAGAACGTAATTGCTTATATAAGACCACCAACTTTAGGCAAATCAATACCGAAGAACTACATGAATAAGTTTTCGGGGAATTATGGAAAGTATACAATGAGCTTATAAGTTTTAAGGAGGGAGCATATATATACGAATATAAGAAGATGTAGAGCAAATATGCAAAGTCAGTGGTCCAATGCAGATTTTAAGTGGGCCAATATAGCAATCATAACAACGACATGTTCATTTTTCTCCTCCTTTTATCCTGGGCTTGAGACCTAATGAAATGATATATCATTTACATTGGCAGAGTTAAAAATGGGTGTTTACTCGTAACAAACATTATAAAGGTAAAAAAGCTAGCATTTTATAAATTAAGCACCCAAATGGAGCAAGTTAATCGTCATTTTGCAAGAACAATACTAGTGTTAGTAAAGGAAATACAACAAGAACGACTATGACAAAGAATAATTCAATACAAGAAACAATACACTATACTTTGACTTAACTTAGAACTTTGTTTCTTCTTCTTCTTTTGTTCTTCTTTTTGTCGTAACCACTATGATATATTCACCATCTTCTCTTGGTAGCCTCGCTCTCGTCATCCATTTGGAAAGCAAGAGTTGAAGTATCCACCGGTTGGCAATTTGTGTCATGCTTTTCATTATATTCCTATAATTCATGGAAACCCCTAGGTGGTGGTTTCACCATCACATACCGCTTATATGTATTTGACTCTCGAGAATAGAAAACTTGTCGCGCTTGTGTTGCTAAAATGAATGGATCGTTACGTTTGGTTCTTATGTCGCTTTTAAATTGACTAATGTAAAGTCATCCTCTACCTTCACTCCAAAACCGGTGTGAGCCCAATCACATTTGAATATTGGAATTTGAAACATATGATTGTAGTCCAACAATAGAATTTCTTCTAAACACCGTAGAACCCACTTGTTTTGACTCATCCCACAACTAAGGTTGTTGATTCAATTGAAACTCCACTGTTTTGTGTGACTCTCTTAACATCCTTCGTAATAAACCTAGACCCATTGATTATGCCTTTATATGATACGCAGTTTTCTAACGGCCCATATGACAACCATTCTACCGTGTTTGATACCGACATGCCTTGTTCAATTTTGCATCTTAACCTACAAATGTATAATCTCGGACATAAGAATATAACTAAATTTTCTCTCTAAGCATGAGAAGTTAGATTTATAGTGATGGTATGCCTAACATGGATTGTTCCAAGTGACGGAATCAAACAATCACACGTATTTATGTTTTCTCAGAGCAAGAAAAATGTCCAAGTGTTTAAATTATACTAAGTCGCATAATCAACTTGGAGTGGACTAAACATACCTTTGTTTGAAACCAATTTGCAAATGTGTCGATCGTATGGAGTTGAGTTGGTCTTTCACTGTAATTGCCCTCCCAACACCGCATTTTAACTCGTCCATATGCATTCTAAGATAAAAGTAAAATTAAAAATGAAGTATTAACTCTGACAGGACCATTTTAATGAACATGAATGTCATACTTACGCCGTATATGGGTCAATTTCGTGTGTTAAAAGCATACATATCCGTGAGCTATCTTTAACTTCTCACTATCCATACGCACTTGACACCTTTAGAAAGAGGACGTGCACGGTGTGGAACCATTTTGAATGTTTTCGTCACGCCTTTGCTTTACCGATCATGTTTCAAATGCTTGGGCCTTACGAATATCAAAATACCTAACACACTCCATTCCAAGATAACACTCGGCTATACAAGCTTCGGAGTTGTGCATAATTCTTTACATATTCTTTGAATATCTTCATATACCTAGGATAGTCGCGATGCAACAGGCTTACCAATGAATTAAATATCGCATTCTAAGCTACAAAGGGCATAACTTTCTACATGAAACAAAAAATACTTAATTAATATAAATTAAATTGGCATACCTTTCAAATGGATACATCCAACGATATTGTACAGTCCACATAATCGCACTTCTCGAAAGCTAGGTGAATTGTCAAGTGCACCATTACATCAAAAATGACGGAGGGAAGTACCTCTCCAACATACACAAAAGTCTCGCAACTTCTACTTCAAGTTCTACTAATCTCTGGAGATCGATCCGCCTTTGGCATATTTCGTGAAAATAAGAACATAACCTGAAAATCGCCTCTACAAAAAGTCCTTGCAAAACAAATCTGCAATATTTGTTGCATAAGAACATGGTAATCATGTGAGCGTTAAGAACACCTAAGCAACCATCTTTGGAGAAATGCTTTACAAGATCGTAACTATACCCATATGGAACCTTTAAATTTCTCATCCTATTATAAAATATAGCCTTTTTCCTTGTCACTTAAGCAAGATGGTGCTGTTGGAAGGATCGCTTTGCCATTTATCTCTCGTTGGATGCAGTGCAATTCTATTCCCATACTCTTTCGGATCATTACGCGATTTTAGACTCATTCTTTTGTTTTGGAATTTATATTCAATACATTACCAATGATACTACTCGCAAACATTTTTTTCTCGTATGCATAAATATCAATATTGTGCCGTAGTAATAAATCCTGAAGATGGAAAAATCCTAACATTAGTAACTCTATAAAGAAATAAAATCTACAAAGGAGAAAAAAAAAATTGCAAAGACAAGATGTGCCACCATACTTGGTCGAAGAGCTACATTCCTTATGCTACTTCATTCTTAAAATATACATTTCAAAATCAACAAGTTAAGACATGAAGAAAACAAAAATGATAACATCCACTCAATAAAACCAAAGATGCGATTTCTAACGTCTCAGAGTCACAACCAATAAAAGAGCAAATTAGATTATGTATTTTCCTATCTTCCTCATTTTCCCCGCTTCCCAAAAGTCATTGACAATACCTCTTTTCCTCAATATCTGCTGCCGCACTTACACAACAGTGGCTTTTTCTTTTCTCAACCTTCATTATAAATCGGCACGTCGCGCTTAAAGATGATTATGACGAAATTTCAAGATTCCGCGTAAAATGTATTAACAAATGAATCATTATGCTGTATTTTCATCAAAGAGTGGCAAGTCATCGCCATAAGCACAACTTTAAGAGATTACCATGCAGGGAATCGCTATCCACATTATCATTTCCTGTTAAAATCGCTTATAAATCTAATTATATATCAGAGAACTTTTTCCAAGATTCCGGGTCGATTCGCTGCCTTTATCAGGTTATCAATTATAATGAACCACCACCGCTAAGTTTCGAATTTTACCAGCATATTCCTCGTTTAATGGTACTGGTTCTGTTTAACATATACATGGAATTTTATGAATCTTTTCAAGATCTGCTGATTCGCTGCTCTTACGGTTGCTCACTGTAATGTCCATCATCAAGTTTGTCTCGCATTCTTTGTGATACCTTCTATATCGACTTAAAATGGGTCTCAGTTAATACATACATGGACCTTCTGAGAATCTTTTCCAGATTCGGTCAGACTACGTTTCACGTAGGTTATCGATTTGTTAAGAATGCATCAATGCTGCTCAATCTTGATCAGCAGATAATTCCTGTCGACTTAAACAGTATGTTTAAGTATATTAAATTTCCTGAGGAACTTTTCCAAGATCTGTTTCGATTCGCCGTTTTATTTCAAGTTGTCGACTTATAGCAAAGTATCAATTGATCAGCCAAGTTTTGATATCTATCGTATATTCCTCTGGTAATAAAATGGTATGTTTAACATATGCATGTGAATCTCTCCCGAGGAATCTTCTATTCGTCGATCGCCGTTTTACAGAGCAATACCACATACTGTATCACCACTACAGTGTTTCATCTTGACGGTATATTCTAAGTCAATGAAATTGTCCACGGTCACACATAATCTTCCATAATATCAGATTCGTCTGACGTCATCACGAAGCACAACTACATGAATTCACTCATCGGCCAGTTTCGATCTCGACTTATATTCCTGCTCGACTAAAATGGAAGGTTTAAGATATATGAATCTTCCCCAGGAATCTTCCAAAGATTCTGCCAGATTCATTGCTTCACACACTTACCTAATAATGTTGTTCACTCCACGCTGTTTCACTCACGTGCATATCTCCTTGTCGAATAAATGGTGTATGTTAACACATGAATAATCTTCTCCTTATGAATCTTCCGTGATCTCAAGTTAGATTCGCCGTTTTCTACGGTTGTACTGAATACAAGAAATTCACCATCGCTAAGTTTTACTCCCTTAATTATGACATTCCTTCAAGTCGACAAAATGGTATGTTTCTAATATACATATAACTTCATGACCTTTTCCGCCAAAGATTCAGTCAGATTCGCTGTTTCTACAGCAATGACGATAAATATCATCATCACGTTTCTGATTCTTTGGACTGTGTATATTCTCAAGTCACAAAATTAAGTCCATGACATATGTTTGGAATCTTCCCCAGGAATCTTCCATTCTACCGGATTCACAATGCATTGGTTACCCACTTATATCACCACCTATCGCCAGAAGTTTTCCATCTCTGTAGACCAGCAGCACTTGGTCACAAAATCGGTATGTTTAATATATATATAGAATCTCCTTCAGAATTTTCCAGATTCTGATGGATTCGTTGTTTTATTGGTTAATGACTTATAGCAATTAATCATCACGATCCATCTCTCGACTGTGATATTCCTTATCAGTTTGAAGCCACTGGCTGTTTAATACATATGGAATTCCCTCCGGATAATCGTGATCTCATCGATCTATCGCCTGCTAAGTTACCTGGACTTATACCGCCCACTCATCATAAGTTCATCTCAATTTATGTGTATATCTTCTGTCGGCTGTAATTGGCTCAGTTAACATATGAATCTTCTCTCCGAGAATCTTCTGCACCGCTGGGTCTGGCCGTTTGCACAAGCACTACCTATAGCTGTCCACTCATCACGGAAAGTTTCAATCTCTACCATAGTTTAATGCTCTATATCACATTTCCAATGACTACTAAGAGAATGGTGTGATTCATCGCTCTATTTAACTTTTATTACAGAAAATTTCCATGTCAGGTCAACTTTTAGTTACTTTCTCAAAGCGTCAGAGATGAACTGCAGTCTGCTATGCCTCTGTAGCTGAAAAGGTGGCTTGTCATCCTATGCTGTCAACATGATTGATTTACATGGTTGTTTTTATAATTTTTCTTCCAATCAACGCACCAAATTAGTGTAAAACACTAAAAATCAACTGGGGAAAGGCTTTGGCTTTGCTAAAGTGGCTTTCACTAACCCATGATTTAGCTGAGACTAAACTGTAAATTGGTTCCTCCAAACAAAAGCTCTGCCTGGAATTTTGGTCACGTGGTTCCGTTGGAGAATTTTTCAAGACATTATTTTAATAATGCTCCTCTTCACTAATGTATCTCAAAATTTTCTTTAGATGCCTAATCTATAAACACATCAAATCTTTTCATCAAATCAATTATATAAAATGAAAAGAAAAACTTTCTCTCTTCAAAAACTTCTCACAAACGAAACCCCTTCACTATGGAAAACTTCCACTGGAAGGTGTGATCTCATCTAAATCTCTCAAAGATTACCCTAACTCGTGGCTAATATCTTCTATCTAAATCTTCAAAAGATTACCCAATTTGTAAGTAATATCTCGATCTATAACCTCTTCAAACCCAACTCTAAAGCACCTCTCAAACCTGAAGGATTAATCTCTCCAACTCAATCAGATTCACCATGTAGATCCAACTGTTACACTTCTTAATCTTCATTTCAAATTAAGAGGAATTTCCACTTCGTTTTCATTTTAATTTTATAATTTTGTTTTTTTTTCCCTCAAAAATTTAAGTTTTTTAGTTTGTCAGCCATTTAAATTCAACTGGGTCTTGATTCTATTCTTAATTTGGGGACTTAATTTGGCCTCTTTGATTTTCATGATGACTTTGTTTTTTTTGTTTTTGCTATTTTAACAAGAATCCTCAAGTAAAGGAATTTACTTCTGACAACTGTACACTTAAAATCCTCTAACACAGAGGCTATCATGATCTGCTATGATATAAATCACCATCATATGATAACGCCATACACTAGTTTGAGTGCACAGTTTCATAAATATTTGCTACGACTGCACAATCATTTCAATAATACCTAATAAAGGTAAGCCAGATATTCATGTGGAATGTTGACTCATGCACTTCTACAAGTTCGATAAGGGCATCTTTGCCTTCATGTCTTGGCACCAGCACCTAATGATAAATTTCTGCAGAGTTACTTTTTTTCCAAATCGACGTATCTCAGTAAGATTTGTGTTCTAGTTTCATTTTGCCAACTGTTTTATGCAACATGTTGTATATATTGTGCCTAAAACATATGGAGTTCGATTTTTTAGTTGCCTTTATTGTAGTTTGTATTTGAGCTCATAGGTATTACACCTTATTTTCTCCGAGGCTACAACAATGTTTTTTTTCTCTATAATGATAGCCACATTTTAATGAATCTATTTAGTTAGATTTTGATCCATATTGATTAAGAATTTTGTTTTTTCAAGGCATAACTGCAATAATGTACACTTATATAAGCAGAAAGAGGCTGTTGTGGAGATGGCTGGCTGGAAGCTAGCTAATATAAAGGTATAATGACTTTCATCTCAATTTTTATAAAAAAATTTTTACTCTTTCTTCATTTTAACTAAGCTATGCATTGTTTTTGGTAGGCTTGAAGAAGACTAAATGTGGCCTCGTACACCATCTATTTCACATATTACCTATCATCCCTGTGAATGGCAGCTGGCTTATAATGCATCCTTATCTCAAGTAGTTCATAACTTCCAAGTTATATCAATAAGGATTCATTAAATATGAATATCCACATATGGGGCAGAAAATTGCTAACTCCACTCACATGTGTTGGTTTTACTTTCACAAAGTAACTGACCAATGCAGTTTTGAATCAAAATGCTGTAACACCTGGCAAAGCCTCATCGTAAAGTGCTTTTCACTCGAGTCAAATCACAACCAAAATAAGTCCGTAGAACTATCTTTCGAATCGATGAAAAATGTCACCAGAAACAAGAAGGTACTGCATGATGATACCTAACCTTCTCCAAATGCGCAAGACACCAAGAGAACACCAAGGGAATACAAAGGAACAAAATTCATGGCTTAGGCTCTATGTAATTAATAACTCAAAAGCGTCATCGGTAATTTGAGCATCACACTACCACTCACAAAGAGAATAACAATGCAAGACACATAATTCAGTGCTCAACATACAAAATGTAAGTTAACTACCAAGTCCTAATCTAAAAGCTCCAAATGAGATACCTGCAATTTAGAGTAAGTAAAGAACGTAAAGCTAAAACTTGACAAGACAGACCATGTCTAATGTTCAACTTAGGGGAATCAAATGACACAGTCAAGGTTTGAAAGATGAAGAGAAGATAAGATACAAAATCTCAAGACATCAGAAAAGTCAAAGATGATAACCTGATCACAGAGTCTGGACAGGGAAGAAGATGAAGACATGGTAATGATGATGAGCTCAATGAGAATGGTTTTGGCTCTCCGTAATGAGAAAGGTAAATAATAAAAGAAGCAAGAAAAGAAATATGTTCCACGTAAGTTCAACTCGTATGCACTGTGGCACAAAGTTGGATGATTATTGGCCTAATAGTCATGATCTCCATGGTCAGAACACCCATCGGTGATCCTCTGCAGAATCACAAAGAAGTTGTTCTAAACTTCTAATCTTCACTATTTGAGATGTCTCACACAAAGAAACACAGAAGGTAGTCATGGTACGTAGTTCATAACTCTCTTTATCTTTTGCCCACTCAACAACTATCAATCTATAAATAGACATAATTCAAATTATTACTGGCTCTGTGAACTATCATTGTGCCTCAGTGTTACAAAGCATAATGGTTCTTTTAAGAAGATGGGAGCTTATCTTAGAGAAGCAACAGAAAGTTTGTTTGGTAATCTGATATCTATCACTTGTTAGAAGAAAGAATTACTGAAAGCTAACGCCCAGACCAGTGTCACAAAGTAGGGCACAAGAATGTATCAACATGTGGCATTCTATATTGACTTTAGAGTGTTTTCTATTATAAGAATGATCAGGAGATTAAGCAAAACTTCAAAGTCCTATTGAATGTATTAATAGTCTCTATTTTTCTTTTTCAGTCAAAAGAAAAACAAGAGTAAAGGTAAAAAACAACACCCCAGAGCACTATGTCGACAAGGTTTTTGTTACAACATTGGAGAGGTCTACATGTCTGCCCACGGAAAGTATCAGACTGCTCAAATATAATTTGTTGGTTATTATATTATTTATGCAATGCAAATGATTACTATGGCAATTGAGAAGTACTCGCCCTTTAACTGTTGTGATTAAAAGTTACAGATGATAATTATTATTTGATCACACCTGGTTTCATTTTTAACTGCTAGAACTATCATTTTATTTTCACAAAGGCTTCTAAGAAAGATTGTATGTTTGGTTGTTCATTTCCTCAAGAGCTAGAGTCTGTGCCCATACTAAGCCACTAATGTGTACATATTTTAAGGAGGAATATCAGAGTATTTAGATAATTACTAAGATACACATTCTTATAAATTTTCACATGTTGTATCTAGAAATCTTCAAACTTTCTTCTAAAGAGGTACTTGGGACTTAATAACATGTTACAGTGTTATTCTGACATTGTCATGCATGATACTTTGTCAGACAAAGAATCAACACAACCAATGGATTGATTTGAGTCAGTTTATAAAACGGGTCACACAACGTGAGTTGAAAGATCTTTTCAAGACCTGTGGCAAGCAGTAAGCTACAAGAAATCTTCCCTTCCTTGTGTGTCGATAAACTGCTTGAAATGCGAGCTTTGATCTCAAGGGTACATCAATATAGAAACTTGAAAGATCAAGCAGAGCAGATAAGGTGGATGATATTCTGCAAAGGCCCTTCATGCAGGACAACCATGAAGAGACCTTAAAGGAACTGGTTTCTGGTTAAACACATGCTGTCACGCCTACTCCCACTATGTTGGCCGATTAGAGAGCACAACCCGAGAGAACCTGAATGATCATCTGTGCAGATGGGGTCAGAATTTAAACTTGATTAGTTCTGGCTTTATGAATTTAAATTGATTGTGACCCACATCGCTGATATGGTCTTAAGAGCAGGTGAATCAAGATGCTCATAATGAGTCCACCTTCAGAAGTCAAGTCCATGGTGTTTGGGAAAATGTTCCTGAGAGAAATGAGATTCCGTTTTCACATGGACTACTCCCATATAATACTCTGTTGTATCCATGCCAGAGATTCTGGCCTGTAAGCTGACAGCTGGTATGAAGGAGGACTATGGAGTCCAAGGACTGAATGGGTAGATACATGGAAAGTTAATAGGCTTCAGGATCCCCACGTCAGATAAAGTGGTGGAAGCATGCTGAGATGCTCTGTCTTTCATGAGACTTTAGAAGCGATCTATTGGAAGAAGCTGCTGTGTTTTATCACATGGCTCAAGAAGGATCTAATTTCCTATTTGTAAATTTTCAATCACTTTTTTTAATTTTTTGTGAAGACGAATTTTTCAACAAACATCAAGAAGGTCAAACATCACACCATTTTTAAGAAAAAAGTATAGATATTATATAAGGTATGTGAATGTTTTTGTGTATATTATATGTATAATGCTTTTATATGGTATGTAACGTAATCTTCGCTTACACCCCTATTTAATTTAATTGAATAATCTTTTACCTAAGAGCCTGCCATGTTTCTGCTTAATCTAACATTTCACAACACAACAAGGTGCCAAAAGTGAAATGTATATATCAGCCCATTCACATATATAGAGGAAAGCAACAGATTTTAATACCAACCAAAGAGATAGAAATAAAGATCTTTAATAAGAAACAGGTCACTAAAGATAGCTTCATGTGTTTCTCTAAGATAGTTCAACAATGATACAAGGCTGTGCAAATCTTAGTTGACAATAATAAGTATCAGCTTGTTTATATGTGTTCAAGATACCTTTGTTTGAGCTTCTTCATGATAGCTCTACAATAATAGTAAAGAGAAACGTAAAATATTCTACTACAACATAATATATTGTATCGTTGTATTTCACAATTCCAACTAAGTGAGTTATCGTAATAATCACAATAATAAGTATTGTTAAAAAATTTACTACTCAAGATAATGACTGTAAAATAAATCTGCAATATGTTATGAGCGTTTAAATAGATACTTAAATAACTTAGAAAAATATTATTTATCATTATAACTAATATATGTTGTTCTAGTTTTCAATCATAAAGCCAGATATCATGAAACACCTATTACAATATAACTATAAATATAATAAGATATTTCGATGATAATAATTGTATAAACTATAAGATATTCCTATAACAACGTTAGGGCACAAATAATAAAAATCAGTGGTTCAAAACTTTGGAAAAAAATATTGTCGAATCATGAATCACATCACCTTTTACAACACTTAGCTGTGGCATTGTAGAAAAGATCGACTTTTCTTGTTAAAATCAACACACAGAAATCCTACAATACACTCCTCACTAGATCTAATGTAATGAATTTTCTAAAGTGATGAACTGTACTGATTGATTATTTTTCTTGAAATGATTACAACACAATTAGAATGCTTTAAAAAAGTAATTTGTTACCATTTTCATATTTCTATCTCCTAATGACTTGCTTAACAATTCAAAAGACTCCTTAAACAGACTTATTTCCAATTCTTTGTATAGTATTATATAGGATGATGTATTGTCACCTTTATTTTGGAAGAATTTCACAGTCTCAATGTAATCATTGTAAATCTTAAGTCTTCACACTTTCTATATTATCTGTCACCATCATTAAATATTTCATCATGCGCCTCCTTCACGATTGGGGCTTGCTATTAATCTTCACAACATTACTGTCATGACATGTGGTCTCATATCTTTGCCCTCTTCTCAAGGGCCTTCACAAGGAAGTATCATGAGTAAATTGATATTCCTGAAATATCGCGATAGTCATCCTGCCTATTTCTTAACTTAATTTTTTACACAATTTATTAAGGATGTCTTCTTTCTTCCATTCCTTTCACACGTTTATTCAACCGCTTTATCACCATTCACGTCCTATTCTCTCATTAAATGTATTTATCTTCCAAAATTTTTCTCTCTATATAGTTTTTCATCTTTCATTTCCTTTCTCTTTATTTCTTCTGCACTTTTCTAATCCCTTTCGTAACTTACGCCCTGCCATCGTTAATCTTTTCTTCTTCAATTTTAAATTTCTCTTCATTCCCATATTCTTGATAATGGTTTCATGAAATGACTGCACACCGTATCTTTAATGATGTTCATCAGAGCACAGTGTTGGTTTCACTTATCAACCCTTCCTGATTTTGATTATTCATCTATTCTTTCGTGAAAACTATTTTTCCATCATCAATCTGACGATAAGAGAATATAATTCTCTAGGTCAACCTCAGGACTTCCCATTCCTCCATATAATCCCGAGACTCTCCATTATTTTATGAAATTTTTGTCATGAGAAATTCTCGCGAGCCGCTTTATCAATTAAGTGGCGATCGCATCCATTCATACTTGAATTTACTTTAACCGTGGAGCCGTAAAGGATCTTTATACTCAATAATGTTGGACACTCCTAGGGTTCTAAAACTTAAATAATCAAAACAGTACCGAGAGAACTTTTTACAACTATAAAGTAATAAATATGAGAAACGATAAACTCGTCGTGCCCGGCTGAAGAAGTCGTAATGAACCTCCCAAGACAAATCACAGGTAAGATATCAGACAGCACTGTGTAATAATACAACTCTCAATCAGATGAGAGGTAGTTAGTTCCTTACTTTTTGAAGGACTTTATATTGCGGTTTCAGATATTTTTCCAGCATTCATGAATTACTTCATCTCGGGAATTTAATTGGTCTCAGGCTGCAACAGAGGTATATTTCTCTTAATCTTTGCTTTTGCATTGTCTCTCTCCCTCTATATTTATCGAACTTGCAAAATCTATAGATCAGATAGACCAAAGAAGACAGGAAGTAAATCCAAAGTTCTATACTTCCGGCGTATACTCCGATCAATCACTGATGAAGTGTTAAACATTTTCTTTTATTATTTCCAACAATATTGTTGCCTCTGCTTTATCTTTATTCGTGTTTGAAGGTTGAAGTCAAGAATTTATCATGTTAAAGGCAAGAATAAGGCCATTCCTCATAAAGACAAATTCTTCCGGTCCCTTCTAAAAGACGAAACCCGATCCTTCTTTCTAACTTAAATTCAACTCCATCGATGACGATAATGATTTGAGCATCTTCTCAATAAGAAGGCAATCCAACCAACCGAGCCCCAATGAAACAATTATCTAACATCTTCTCGCATCTTCAAGGGGAGAAATCAGAGATGACCGTTTAATCCAAGTAACTTGGGTAAAGCTCTCTCACAAGATTGCGATGCTCCACTGCTGGAGGATAATGGAGTCATTTCGTTATTTCTCAATGAAGTTGACTTCTAGTTCTTTAAACGCTCTTAATGCTTAAAATATGTATCTTTGTCTTTATGATTTCAATTATAAACTCCATCTAATCTTTCCTATATTTTCTTCATAGTCCTGGGAGCTTTTGTTGTTGCCTCTCTCGATCTTGAGAAAAGACACAGACAATCTGAAAAGAAGAATCTGCACTAAAGAGAAAATCCCAGGAACTAGAGAGATTGAAGTTACACATCTGCAAGGATGAACAAATTAGCAACTGAAATAGCTTACTTCTCAATGTATCGTATATCTACCTTGAAATGCAATTCACACTTTATGTATAGTACAATCTTTACCTCAATCCTTTTATTTTATCATTTGCTTTTTCTTTTGCCCCACTTACTATTTTCGGGCATATATAATCTCTCTCAAGAATCCATTCTTCTCCATTCATTTCAGCCCATGGATGATGATGTCCCTTCTTACCAGATCAATGAATCTCATAGTTTTTCAAATAAGATTAACCTCCTTTCATTAAAGGATCTTCTCAATCCAAATATTTCGCTCTTAACGATCGAGCATAGAAATAGTTTAAGTTCAAATTAATCACTTTAAACTAATGTACTTGACTCTAAAGAATAAAAATCTTAGGGAAGAAAATTAGTGATCTCATTGATGAGAAAGATCACATTACTTAATGAGGTGCACAAAATATTACAAAATTTCAAAAATCTCTTCTTGACGTGTAAATTAAATCTAGATGAACTCCTTCGTCGTATCACCATAATTTAGCGCAATCAGAAAACCAAATTGCCTACCTTTTGTCATAAACAGCCGATGATGAGTTTGCTCAAATGTTAAGAACTTGTATAATGCTGTAACAATTTAGGTGTTTATTGTTACTTCATAATGAAAGTAACTAATTGACTAAGGATATGATCTTTGTTATATGTTGTTTATTATTCTTCTTTATTTTTCTTCCATTTTCTCTTTTGGCTATTATTACTAATTCATTTCCTCATATTTTCAATCTAAGAAAAGATTTCAAACAAGGATCGGGGAGCTGAAACCAAAAAGAAATTTAATTTCGCAAAGGATCTCTCTCTTCACAGATTATTCTAAACAAGGCAATTCCAAACTATAAACATAATTTTAATAATGATGTTGCTCTGCTTTCGCAACTGGTTATGGAAATAGTTTGTAATGATCACAACATCCCTCATCATATCCTTCTTTGTCAAGAAGTTCCCTAAAACTTGTTCTGTCTCGTATGTTTTGATAGTGAAGCTAATGAAGAAATAATAATCAAGTGGGGACGTGAGCTAATGAATCAAAGAGAATAGGGATTTAAGAAGAAGAACTCAACAAGAACAATTTCTTTTTCTTCTTCATTTCTCGTATATCCCCATATATATATATCTTTGTTAACTTTCCATTTAATTTCATTATAAATTTCTTTTCGAGTAAATTAATTTTTACTTCCTTGTCTTGGATATATCAATCAAAACATCCCTTCCTTTTGTAATTATAACTTCACATTTTCCTCTCCGCCTTCCGTTCATGGATATAATCACCCTTACAGTTAATCACTTCATAGATATATATATATATATATATTTTTTTTTTTGCTCTTTTTCATTACACAAGACCTAAGATACTTTAGATTAAGAAATCTATCGATTCGTTTTATCAATATTTGTAGGTAATTCTATTTCGCTTTCCTAAGTAAAGGCAACTATTTCGCCACCATTACTGATATGTTGTGACGCCTTTACATTTTCTAATGACCCATTGACCTTGTCTTATCATTTCTTGGCATTTTGTTCCTCCAGACATTATATTTACATAATATGATGTGAAATGTTCTTACGACTATGAAACTCCCGTATTATCATTGGTTTTCACAGACGAATCGCAGATCGTTTCCACACTTTCACAAAAACCTATCGATCTCGTCTTAACCTCGCTGCTAGTATTATTGGTTCTCAGGATCATTGCACAATATGATAAGCCCATATTTTCTGCGAAAAACAGCCTCATGACATTTGGCATCCGTTTTGACACTCTCCCACGGAGGGCGTCGCCTTATCATCTCCCCGGTTGCCTCTGGCTAGGAGGCGTGGACATCGCCACAGTACAAGACTAGCTCCTCCTATCCTGGCCTAACAAAGAAGGCGTTGTTTTCATGTTCTTTATCCCTTATACCTATATGGCTTATGGTTGCTAGACTCGCACCCTAAGTGGAGTTTTCTTCGGCCGAGTGGCAAGATGCGCGCACTTGTCAAGAGTGGTAAGGTTCCATGCTCGTACTCTTGACTCCAACCGTACCGCCTGGTCATACACCGACTCTCAAAGACACCTTCTGCCGCTTCAACCAGGGCATAACCTTATATATATAGTTGGAATCCACAATTTCTTCCTGAGATAAAGCTTTCATGGGTCTTAAATATCCATGACCAGTTTCAGAGCGTGCACCTTTCCCCTCAACAGCCAAGAGATACCCCCTTATATGACGCATTTTATAGCTTTACATTTGCTACTTACAAAATATCATTCACAACTAGGGTGTAATGCAATAAAGGTTCGTCATTCCCATTCAATCACTCATTCATTTTATCAATATGATCAATCATCTATTTTGTCTTTGTTAATTTGTTTTGCTAAGCTATCGTGACAATCTCATTTCAATCATTCAATAAAGCTTTTAACATTCTTCATGGCGTAGATTCAGATAATTTTTTCTCGCAACCGTCATCTCTCTGTGCTTCTTTATCCTTATCATGCTCTCACCACTAACCATATCTTTTCTCTAATACCCATGTTTTACACCTTTATTCACTTCGCTTCTGTCACTAAACCTTTCAATGTCTCCTTCACTATGATATTCAATTGTTTTTAGCACCTACTGGCAGATTCTTCTTTCCTTTGCTTCTATAAAGATTCACCATTAATCTTTTCTTTTCTCCCATTTCTATCCCTTACATTCTTCTTCCGGCCTTTCTTTTTGGCTGCTTCTTCCTCACTTTTCTACATCAAAACTTACAACATTTGCCTCCATCCACTTCCTTCTATAATTCCACATTCACTATATGTAAACTTATACGCCTAATGGTGAACATGCTACACCTGCACTCCCAGCGTGAATATCAGCCTCTCAATCAATGCATTAGACCTCCACACCAACCACACAACAAGATATCACTTGACAATCCTCGTAATGGTATCCTCATGTGCACCTCTTCTTTAATGTTTGCATTTCATTGAAGCAGAGATATTTGTATACTAATGATCAAATCTTCACTTTTCCTCCATAGTTTTATAAGTATAGAAAAGAATGTTGATCAATCATAGTATCAATCAATATTCTAATAATTGCCCAACAATTTTCCACTTCATCATTCGCCATCGATAGGTTTTGATTAACTTTGCTTTACAGCAACCAATGGTTATCATGTAGTTTCTTCTTCCTTTTGGGTACTTCTTCACCCAGAAAGAAATAATTGCGCTTTTGCTATTCTTTTAACTCAAGTATGTCCTCGCAACACTCATCACTTTTGTCATCGCATCCCCAAAACTCTACTACACATTGTCATGAAAATCCTCAATTGAAAGTGTATTTAATGTATAATGAACTGTGAAACAAATTTTTAGCCTTTGCCCCCACTTATAACAAATGTTCCTTTTCCTTTGTCAGTAGCGGTAAATGTCAGCTTTCTCTTCTTCTTCTTCTAAAAAGGATTCACTTCCTTGGTCAATCATTCGCAGGATAATTTTCAATGTTTCTCAGCCTATTTGTTGTGCACTGTGAGTGCTTATTAAAGAACAACTCAGACTCTATCTCTGTGTGGTGGACACTTCCCGCATTCCATGGCAGGCATGTTTTTCCACTGTTAATGCCCATATCTTCTCCACACCTGCAACCAATGGTGGCATTTTAATTTCTCCCACAATAACTCGTGACTTCGTCCCCGATAATTATTATTCTCGCTTTCACCATAAGCTTTCCCCGTTTACGATCAAGCCTTTGATCTTATTATTCCCACCACGATTGTGTAGTTTCTTCTCTTCAAATTCCTCCGATTCGCTTTCCCATGGCTACTAACTTGGTTCACATCAACCGTCTTTCTTCTTCTTGCGACTCATATGTGCTCGCCATCGGGAGTGCAAGCTGTGTAATAAACTTCATTTCATGATGTGAATTTGAAACACATCGGGTAAGATTCCATCTCTGTTCTGTCTTTTCTTCAAAGTAATATATCTTCCGAGTTCTGGGAATCTACCATTGTAATCAGATTTCACTGAAAACTTGAACATACAATGATTACTGCGAACATACATTTACGAATGACAGAGTGAGGTATCTTTCAGTATAACCTTCCGGCCATTCACGTGTTACTGCCCTTCCATCTGGATAGCTAGGATGTCTTAAACTTTCACCAACCTTTGTTTCCAACCCGAATACATCTTCACACCGGGGTCGCGACAGGAGTTGTTACTTATACGCCCTAAAAATATAGCTTGTAATACAATGACGTGATAGTATTGTAACCTAAACCACTTCAATCATTTCTCTGCTACCAAACTTGATGTAAAGCATTATAATATGGCATCGTGATTCTCCCATCAGAATATACATCTTACATACGCCTTGATATGTCAGACGCATGCTGGTCCTACAAAATGGGCCGTTGTCAAAATTTACTTTGGGTATTCCTCCTAATCGCACTTCTAATGTAAGGACTTTTCGGTACTTTCCAGTAATGGCTTCATCTAACCTGCTCTCTTCCTCCTTCTCTCTTTCGCTATTCAATATTCTCTCATTTCACCAATTTTCTTAAGATTTACTTGAGCTTTCCGTCTCTTTTAATTTATAACTCATTGGTCTTTTAATTCCACCTCTTCTTCACAGCCATATGTCTACTTAAATTGATCATCACTTTCTTCCTCCTTTTCTCTCATGCTTCCTCATCTCTTTTCGCAATTTGTACACCATTATACTTAATAATTTCTTCTATTGTCTACTCACTTCCTTTTGCACTCTCTCACACTCTTCATTGATATTTGCTTTCATGATTTTCGGCTTCGCGCTTCTTTCTCTTTGCTTTGAGTCATGATTATTCTGCTTCTAATTGCCTCTTCAAATTCACGCTTCTTCTATTTCCTCATTTCCTCAATCTTTCTCTTTTCGCGTTGCTGCCTGCTCAAATATGTTTTTCAATGTCATTTTCGATCTCCTTTTGTTTCCTTTCGTGTCCCTCCTAAGATTTTCTTCCTTCTATCCCATTTTCATCACCAAGTTATTCCTCGCTTCTTGAAGTTGCCCATCCTCCATTTTCCATTATTTTGGCTCCTTTATATTAGCCTCAAGTCGTAGAACGAATGTAATTTCTATATTTTCTTCTCGCTATTATTTCCATCAAGATTTGATATCTTTCCAAATCTTCATTAACAGCTTTCACAGTAGTGTTCTCCTTCATCTCTCCGACCGATCTTGATCTTGATCTCATTACTTCTGATATTCTATTTTGTATCTCGATTTTCCATCCTCAACTCATGATTTTGCCTTGTTAAATTTGCAGTATCGTCGCTTTAACCGCCTTTTTCATACATTGTTTGGTTCTTAACGTTTAAATGTCGACTTCTTCATTTCCACGAATTGCTTCTCCCATCTCTTCTCGATTTCATCTTCGTTCATTATTTGTCTCTGTTGTTGTTTTCCTTCCTCCATAGAATCTGATCTCCATGTGTGTACACTTACTCTATCATAATCAGAGTTGTGTTTGCAATCTATTGAATTGATACTGAATTTGGATTTTCTTCATCATTTCTGCACTATCCTCACGATTCTCCTTTCATTTCTCCTTGCATCTCATAGTCTCCCGCTTCTTCTCTCACGCATTGCTGGTCCTTCGATACATTTCTTATAGCCATTCCTTCTTTGGTGGAACTTGTTGCAATTGTATCAAATTTCTTCTTCTCACTCCAATTCCTCCTGCTTGACAGACATGAATTACAGTGGAAATCACAATACACCCTCACTAGATTCAATGTAATTAACTCTCTCGAAATGTGATAAACTTTGTACTTTGATTGATTATTTTTCTTGAAATGATTACAAATACAATTAGAACAAAGCAAAGTACTACACCATCTGCTTCTCCCAATGACTTGTTTAAACAATTCGAAAGATCTCCTTAAAATGTATCTTCATTCTAATTCTTTACATAAATGGCAGTGACGCATAGCTAAGATGTCCCTTTTATTTTCAGAAATAACTCACAGTCCTCGCGAATAATCGTTGTCCTCGTTGACACCCCTAAATCTCGCCAAGCCTCTACACTTTCCTATGTTCTGTCTGTGTCATCTATTATAAGTCATTTTATTTACCTGTTAGTTCCTTCACTGATTACTGCTTATTAATTCTTAAAATATTACTAAGGATATCTTCTCAACTTATAACTTCACCTACACAATACTCAAAAAAAGCGTTGTAGTAGGGTTACACTACAACCCCTGTACTGATGTTGTAAATGATGATTTTTCCGTAGTGATGTTCTTCTCCATCTTTTTTTGTGTTGAACATGAAACTGTCATTATTTTATTTTTGCTTGCGATAAAGCAGGTTGTTCAAAGGATTCCAGAGATAACTACGGTTCATTGTCACCTCAATCGAATCCAAAGTAAATGATAACCCTGCATTTCCTTATGGGGATAAAAAAAATGACCTTGGATTAGGTAAACTTCTAGGAGCAGCATTCGGTGGTGGAACCATCCGGGACGGCTCTCTATGGGTACTTTCAAGAGAAATTAAGAGGATTTATTGTCCTAAACTCGACGGAAAAAGAGGCTTCGTAAACGGAACCTAAACAACTTGAGCGTCTTAACTCGATTCCAAGTATCAACATAGTAAAACAAGGTCAAGGAAGTTTTGTGCTTCCCATCTACGGGACGTGACTAGCACATCGGGACCTTGGTGTCTCTGTGACATACATGCCAAGTAAGTGTTAATTGTTTTTAGCTCAACTCTTAGTTATGGGACATTCTACGGCTGAGACAACTGACTATTTTGCATTTTTATGTTTACGGGAGATTGAAGACGGAAAGAGCCTAATGGCCCATGTAAAGGCTAAGCATCGAAGAAGTAGCACATCGGGACCTTCGGGTGTCTCTGTGACATCTGTCGCAAGTAAGTGTTAATTGTTTTAGCTCGGCTCTCTTAGTTATGGGACATTACGACGGAGACGACGGTAGCTATTTTTGCATTTTTATGTTCACGAGGAGATTGAAGACGGAAAAGGGCCTAATGGCCCCATGTAAAGAACTAAGCATCGAAGATACAAAGGGCAAGGAGCAAGCTCAACAATAGTAAATGCGGTGTTTGCGAATCTTCGTGTCGATCTAACCTGTTGTTCAAACATCAATGGCCTAGACTACAAAGGATACCAAGAACTGCAGTGATTGGATCCACTAGTGCACTTTCATAACTCTATTAGATGGTTCGGATAATTTGTAAGAGTATTGTATAACTAGAATTGATAAAACAAAATTAGTGAGCAAGGGTTTGCTTAATCTATTTCTTGCCTTGTTAATTGAAAATGGATTGATTTGCTTGGAGATGCAGATAGATAATGCTATCTATTGCCTTGTAATTTTTTCTCAAATCGACTCCTCTAAAAAGAGTGCGATTACGGTTTCTAGCATTTCAAACCAGCTAAGACCTTGATTTTTGTTTTCTTAAAGTTACTTTGTGTTCTACAGAACAAAAATCTGCATCCCATGTCCAATTGACCAAGTGGAACTAAAAAAAAAAAAAAGATATCTAATTCAGTTCGGTGCCAACCTCTCCTTTAGGATAAGTACAGAAATACCTTTCCTTGAGCTCCCACTAAGCGACATGGAGATTGTTAACTTGGCAACATGAAAGAATTGACATGACAATTGTATTTCAAAGACTTGAAGCGTGATGGCTGTGCTAGTTTGTTGGTAATTTCCTTTATCTTTTTCAAGGATGTCAATTTAAATCTTGTTAGAATTTCGACTATAAGAATTTCAAGTTGGAAAATAACGATGGTGTATCACTTTATTATCACTCCACATGGAGTTGATTCCCACACCTTGAGTAGTTCACCTCTTGCATTTGCCTTTCAATAGGTAGGTAGGTAGTTCAATCAACTTGTCTGTCAAAATACAATAATGCTGCAACTTGGGGTTTGGAGCTTCATAATCCTAAAATCAGACCAGAAATCAATTATGAAAAGTTAGGGAAGTAATCTCCTGTTACCATAAAATGGAGAAAAGGACCGTTTGCCCCGAAGGAAAAAAATAAATAAAAATGCTTGCACCAATATCTTTTAGTTATGAAAATTCTACATGGACTACATCAAAATTTTGTACAACTGCCAAGGTCGAATAGTACTGTCAGTCAATACCTACATGAGTGAGCATTTCAGATTCAAGGCTTTTTTGTTTTTTTTTTTTTTTTATTTGATCGGCTAAGAGTCAAAACACACAGACTTAACTACCACAACAAAGAACAAGAAGTCTACTTTTCTATCTAGACTTTATTTGGTACTCCATCAATATGCACATGATAAGAGAGACTAAATATCAAGCATTGAGTGAATATTTAGAGCAAGCATTAGATTTGTGGACTAGGTTATAGGCCATTCTATTTCAGTTATTTTTGGTTATTACTTACTATTAAATCAAACCCTTATACGGTTGGTCTTAAGATTAAAAATAGTCCCACACTGGATAAAGGGATTCCAAGAATCTTCTATATATATCAGATTAGGATGGGAATATTAATCGCCGGTCAGTGATTGTTTGGATGCCAACTAATAACTAATAGTCCTACATGGGCTATCAGCCAACCTCCTTAAGTTGCATTATAGAGCAACCTCGGGCCTCTCCAACCATTGCTGACATGGTTTTTTTTTTTTTTTTTTGAAAAAATCTCTCCGAGACCCAAAATATTACCATCACCACCAAGCACATTGAACTGAATTGAACATTTCGTTTAATCATCAAGGGGTTTAATTTAAGTTCTTAATTCATTTTAATGTTCACTTGGCTTGGATGGTGAGGTTTTGGAATCATTCTTGGCTCACTTTGATCAAGTCTAGCTAGCGAGTAGCTCACTTCCCGATTTGCCTTCTAACATGATTCAAGATGGCTTCATGATAGCAACACTACGACTAGAGCAGCAACTGCTTATACTTGCCCAAACATCAAAATTCAGTTGGGGACAGTTTATTAGTCCACACAGGTTTTTGTGTTGCAGTAAGGAAAAAGGTTATGGCACATGGAAAATAGTTGTATCTTGCTGGAAAATCATTAAATCACATGGAAAAATCAGAACTAAATATTTGTAATGTTAAGTTCTACAGAGAAAAAAAAATGAAACGTTGAACCATATATTTTAGTATGCTGTTTCACAATCCGGTGGTTTCTATTTCGAATGGATGACCATTTTGCTCAACATTGTATTAATCATCCTACCAGACAAACCAGCTAATTTGGCAGACAAAAGATTCATATAGTTTGCAAAAAAACCGAATCAGTGAAGGATGGAGAGGCCCGAGAGAACTTTACCATACAAGTTTCAACAAAGTGGGGTTGGCTGATAGCCCATGTAGGACTATGAGTTGGGCATCCAAAGAATCACTGACCGGCGATTGATAAGGCAATCCTATTCCAATGTATAGAAGATCCTCGGAATCTCTTTGTCCAATATTTTTAATCACAATTAAAATTACTTTGAAACCATCGGTATAAGGGTTGTTCATATCTGGTTTGGGTTTTCCCCTATTGACACGAGTTCTATCCTTGTACATATGACCTTGTTATTTTTCCGTTGCCACGTTCAAAGCAATGTAGCAGCCCCGATCAGGAGGTACTGAGTCCTCAGCTACAGATAAATGTGGCTTTACATGGTTTAACTGTGTGTACAAATTTTAATGAAACCCTTCTTTTTTAAATTTCTCAGACCATACATACTCTGGTTGCGTGGTACCTTGGTCGAGAGAATATTTTGCCAAAAATAATTGGAGAAGAAACTGAAGCAGATGAAGAAACTGAAGAAGGCCCTAATTCCGGTTGTATAGTAATTACAGATGAAGAAACTGAAGCAGAGAGACATACAAGATGTTTAACTCAGTAAAAAACAAAAAAATCTGATTACCCATCAAATTTTATAACCAAAGGCAGCTAAAATCATTACAAACCAATCAAACTAATCTGATTACCCTGACCAACTACAACTGAAACTATACAAATTGAAAATAAGGCTGGTACGGCAACCTATCTAATTAACTAAAAACCTTTCTCGAATATGGCTTATCAGAATCCAAACTAAATAAAAAGAAAAACTTTTCAGCCCACTAGAAAGAAATATACTTTTTTTTTTGCAAGAAAAAAAAATAAATAACAAAAAGATCAGAAAAATGAAGAGTTGATGTACCTTGGTTGATCCTTTATTCAATTTAAGAAGTTGAATTTCAAGACGCAGTAATCTATTACTGGTTGATGTGGGTGATATATGCGTCTTTTGTTGTCCAGAAATGTTTGAATATATTCTACCACAACATACTTCTCAATACACACAAAAACATGATAAAATTATAGATTTCCCTGCACAAAATGAATAAATTATGAGATTAAAAATCAAAAAACAGACGAGTAATGAAAGGTAAAAACCCTGAAAAAAAAAAAAAGTTTACCGCAGAGAGCAGCCATATCATGCACCGAAACACCACTATTGAGAGGAGAAATCATTGTGTGAGTGATAAAATAAATTTGAGTTTTGAGAGGAGAAATCATTGTGTGAGTGATCATAAACAAACAACATAAGGGTTTCATCTTCTTTCTGGGAGTTTCAAAGGAATTATGAGAGTAGCCGTGGTAAGAATCATGGTGTTAAGATGACTTAAAGATAAACACAAAGAATCCATTCCGTGAAACAATTTGTTCCCCGACGGAAATTTTAAGTGAGATCTAACAAAATGAACAAAGAGTTTTTCTTAGAGGCGGCTCTAGAGATTTTTGGGGTAGCTTATATTTCTAGGTATATAAGAGAGGATTAGACAAGAGGATCCAACGACTAGAGATGTTTGGGAGGAGAGGACCCTCCACATTAGGGTATTCAATGCCGTAGTGTTTGGTTCCGAGGTTGGCCGGGAAATAATTGGTTTTAGTTGTTCTCAAGGTGTTTGGTTCCATTTTGAGTCGTTGTAGTTTGATGTTTGTAATTTTTTAAACTGGTTACGGTTGTTCGTAGGCCGTCTTTGTTATTTCTTGTGTTTGGGTTTTTAGAGTCTGACACGAGTTTTCGTTGTCATTATAGGGAACGGCTAACATGTACCTATGAACTCGTTACTTTTCCATGCCATGTTGAAAACAATGTAGCCGCCACAGGCCGATTACCTAATGTTAATTGTATATGGAAGCTAGGCACGGCCCTCAGTGCATAAATGTGGATTTACATGGTCTAACCTTGTGTCGGGGCCGGCCCGAGGCAAGGTCAACGGTTGACTTCGGGGCGGCACGAGGACTAGGGCAGCAAAATTAGTTTGTTGTGTAAGTGTTTTTATATTAAAAAATCTAAATGACGGTTTAAATCATGATTACGAGATAAAATAAAGGACTTATTCCTAAGAGATGTAGGGGCATATTTTAAATAAAGAATTATTTTAACGTTTATTAGTACTAAATATATAATAACAAGTCTCATATATCTCCCGAGATTTTCATTGTTATTAGTTATGTTTTGTAATGGCAAACATCTCATAGCTATCCAATAATCCAAATCACGTTTAGGAGGAGAAGGAAAAGTTGGTATATTGAACTCCAAACTTCAATCCCAAGATTGACATCCCACTTTCTTTTTACACATCACTCCGATCACGCCCTTTCTACACCGATCATCACTCGATCACGTTCTTTTCATATTTGAATGACCATATGTCTGCACGCTATTATCCACATTGGCAATGCTCAAAACCTCCCAACAGCTTGAGATTGCTTTCGTAAGTACAATGCTTGGGAAATATTGGAACTTTTGCTCTCCCAAATCAAAAGCAATAATCTTCCGTTGGTACCCGGTCCAACCAATGAAGGGATCCCATTCCAAAGTATACCGTCGGAACGTAATATATCATAAATCGAGCATTACGATAACTAACTTCTCCTACATTTGTCCATCAATCGCTATCACCTCCTCCGAGAGTATATACTTGAACTAATCCTTTGTCTTTTGAAGCACGGTAAATGGGATCTTGAATTCTAATAACCTTGTAAATGTTATCGAAAGATTAACAAAATCCATTACTACTTTAGTTCCTTCATGGTCTAGTCTTGGAAGGTTAAGAATTGTAACCAAATCAAGCCTGCCCAGTGTAGCCGTATATCTTTTTTAGAGATGGGATGTTTTATCTTTGTAAGTATTTTGTAAAACATTTTTCATCATCTTGTTCATCCCGATCAGACCATGTAAGTTTAAGAACTCCATCATAGTATTCCAAACAAAGCTTCGATTACCCTTTCGTCAACGAGAAAAACAGAAACCAAGTTTGCATCTTAAGACATACTCGATAGGAATATATGATAGATTTTTGATTGAATATCGCCTATTGTACAATTCATGAATTTTGATATTCTTGTGGAAACAACTGAAAATATATGTGTAGACTGATTGAATATATGTCGAGAAACGATGGTAACACAACTCTCTTTATGCTCCTATTTTTTATGTAAAGGGGCAATATTTTTGGGTCTTCTTTGGGCCAAAAAGGTCGTAAATACGCCTTGTGTGTACAAATTCTAATGGAAGCTATCTTCCTCTTATAATTTCTTTGGCCATACATACTCGTTGAGTGGTACCTCGATCGAGAGATATTTTATCAAAAGGTATTAGCTAGATATTTAGCTAGATCTATTATCAAAAAGGTATCAAAACTCGAAGGTATAAAGTTACTGAAGCCTGTTGAGAAATCAATATTGTCAAATAAATACATATTGGTAAGCAAATCATTTTGTTGAATTCAAAATATGTGTTTGTTTGTTGAAGGGGTTGAAGCATGTTTATTACTTTATGTCTATTCAAACTTGATTTATGTTGAACCGTAATTAATACACAAAGACTCACGGTTAACTATTCGCCAGTTCATATTAACTCCAACCATTTGTTTGGATTACGACGAAGTTCTTACGAACCTAGCCGTTAATGTATATTACGACCTCGAATCCTTAATCTTCGGACCAGAAATACCTATTACTACTAGGACGACAACATTTTCCCAGCCATAAGTGTTAAATAAACTCAGAAATTTTCCGTTTCAACCGGATTTGAATCAATCAAAATTTCAAATGGGGGTTCATTTGACATGTTTTCTAGACTAGTTTCAGGATAGGTTTCATCAGGTTTTCTTCAAATTTTTAAAAAAAGTTCATCAAAATCATCCTCCTTCTTCTTCTAGATCAAAAACAAAAAAAACAAAGAAAGTTTTGATTCTCAAGAAATTAATCACTAAATTTGCATAATCCAGTTACTAATCGTGATTAGTTTACTTGATCATCATTATTATTACTAATCAAATCAAGGGTATATTGGGGATTATGGGGTTGGAGGATAAGGGGTTATCAGAACCACTATTTCATGACCCCATTAAGCCCCAAAAACACATCTTCCCTACAGCCCCCAATAATAGGATTCATATCATTTTGGCTTAGAGTAAAAAAAAAACGTCTTTTTCACGAAAGAGTTTGACAAAATAGTTATAACGGCGTAGACATGACCATTTTCAAAATAGTTATCTCTAGGACATGAAGGCTTCCAATACCTAACGCGGATCTACCTTTATGTCAAACCCTAAGTATCTCCAACCGTCGGATCCTCTAGTATAATCTTCTCTTATATATACCCTAAGCATAAGGTACCTACTGGTATATACATCGTTTGTTGAGTTGAGCATCAAGCTTGTATCAATATCTACTCATACGAATGTTTTCAATGATACCTACAAAATGATATCATTTTGTTTTGATAATTTATCAATTATATGTATCATAACATTGAGATTTTAATATTAATAATGTCAATGTGTATTGAATTTCACTACAAAGACATAATGATTTTGTTGATACCTACGGCTACGGATGCAAATACGTATTGGCCAAACACTACTAGCCTATAATATCCATATCCAGAATATCTACCCAGGTTTCCATTACCAGAACATTCTCAATCGTTGGATCACCCATCAAAATTTCTCCAGTACCCTAAAAGTTAAGGGAATCCTATAAGTCATCTATAAACTAAACCCTGTCTATTCCGCCGCCTTCATATTTCCTTGTTAGATCTCAAAATTTCCGTGGATTCCAAATTCATCCTGGATGATTCTCCAAGAATAAGAATATGTGTCACCCATCTTAACACCATTCTTCAAGAAGAAGAAGATAAAACCCTTGTCCCGTTGGTGTTGAAGCTTCACTCACACAATGATTTTTCCTCTCGTAAATTAAGTTTTTATTCATATCTTCTTCTATGTTTTACGGGAGTAATAGGATGTTTATGCTCATCTTTGTAGTGAGCTGTGATGTCTGTCGGATTAATAACTCCAACAGGAGTAATAGGATCCAAGATTACTCCGTCCCGAAGATTCAAATTTCTAATATAGTTGCCGGATTAGTAGTAAGGTAAATTCTTCATCAATTCTTGTATATAAAATGGGAGTAATCATCTCAATGTTTCAGTCTCCTTCGTTGAAAACCCTAAGAGGAGGGTTTTTACGCCGCCATTCTCCTTCTTCTTCTTAGATCTCAAGAGGCTTTTCAGTCTTCCTCTTTATATTTAGTTCTCAGTACTCCAGATCTGCTGCAAAAGAATCTCAAGATCAACTCAATTAGGTCGAAAAATAAAAACACAAATCGGTGAGAGGAAATCACCAGTTCTGCTTCCTCTTCTTCTTAGATCTGAAATTGAATCAAGGGGCTTTCTGTTTTACTATTTGTGTTGAGTTCTGATCTCTCCAGATTTGCTTATATTGAAGCTCGGATCAGTTTAATTTAGGGAAACAACCAATGTCTCGTTCTCATAGATGTAAACGTGGTTTATATGGGAATTTGGTGGTGGTGGAAGAACAAGAACATCTTTCGTATCAATCAATAAGCATAATGATATCTCCTCTCAAAATAATTGTGTTTTGGATTTCTTTTGCTAATAAGCATAATGATATCTCCTCTCAAAATAATTGTGTTTTGGATTTCTTTTGCTCCAGCACTGTGATCAGAATTTCTATAATTCCATTATCACGGCTATTACTAAATCCGCCATAAATGTCACCACTATCTTAACCATTATTTCTTGTCAAATTTTATTTAATTAGTTTTCTTCGTAAAAGGGATACCAAAGATCAGAAAAATAAAACCCAATCTCAAGTTTTCACTAGGATTTTTGTTACGTAAGATTTTGGTCTTAGTTAATACAGATGGAGAAAAATGTGGAATTCTGGTCCAAAGTTACCAAGCTCTACATAATATGATTCAAGAAGGAAGTCAAAACATTGGTCTGTTCGATAACTTCATTCTAACATTGGTCTCTCAGTTGGTATTAATGTCAAAAGCCAAATTGAAGTTGATTAAAGTTCACGCCAAAAGCCAGCTTTGAGGTATATAGAACGAGCACTCTAGTTGTAAATCCTATTATATCGGTTTCAATTGCCGATTGAGTGAAACAAATAATCTTTGTTAATTTTGAACTAGGAATTGATTGAATACATGCTAGGATTTGTTTCATCAAATGTTTGAGTATTGCGACATTTGATGTGCTTTGATATTCAAAGGAAACATGTGCCCGCACACACACCACTACCGCACATATAGTCTGTTTATTTGTCTTAGCATCTTATTTGGCTTTGGTACATGCATAGGACAGTTGGGTCATGATTGTCTTTCAGTTTGTGGAATCAGTTATTTAGTGGATAATGAACTGGCAACATAAGTCTTAACATTATTTTCGTTCTGCAACTCTATAAACTAGCAGCTATATCAGTCTAATGATTACATGCAATCCAAGTAAGCTTTAGCAATAGAGCATATGTGCTTGCCACTTAAACTTGTGGTGAGGAACAACATATCGGACTCACTTTGAGATTGGACATGATTTTTCAAGTTATACATATCCCCGTAAGAGAATGTAAATGATTAGAACCAAGCTACCGGAATATTGGTTACCTTTATCGAACATAGATTTTTTCTACGCTTCAATATTACCGTATATGTCTTTTCAAATATTACGAGTCCCAAGCATGATGTCCTTATATTACAACAAAGAAAAACCATACACTCGCCGCTTCCTTTCTAAGTAGGTCACTTGATTCTCAGAAAATATTAGTAAATTGTTTGGAGCTTAGCTAGGACTACCTTGCTCTTTGGGTTGGCATGTTTCGTAGATGCATAATGTTCATTTATCACTGATGTATATGTCTCATAATGAGAGAAGTCTTGTTTTGTGAGTCAACGCCTAGTAGGAACTTCATTTTATCTAAATCTTTGTATTTCCGGTTACCTCTTTTTTGTATTATTGAAGAGGTGAAGTTAAGATATTTTACTAAGTATGAGATGAGATTTGAGTGGAGTTGTGTCTCTGGTTATATATTTGAGTTTTTTCTTTCAAGTCCTTATTGGAAACACAAATAAGGATGAAAACATATTTCCAAATGCATCAATATTTTTCAAACCCAAGTATTTCTTATTATAGTTACTATGCTAATATCATGTATGAAGACTTTGTTATTTGAAAAAGAAAAGCTAGGTTGCATGAGACACAAATGACATCCAATGATAATATTGATTTGAGTATCATATAAGCATGTTACACCATCGACTTAGCTAAGTCTGCTAATGAATCAAGTATTCTTGACCCAATGAAGCTTGTTTCTTTAATAGGACGTCATATTTTATGAAGAAAATTAGGTATTGCTATATGTAGATAAATAATGAATGACTCATAGAACAGTTCCAATAGATGCAACCATGTAACATGCTTATATAGTACTCAAGTTATTTCGGAATTTGAGCCATGTAGAGTTGTAAAGCTTTTGTCTTGAATTTTTGATAAATAGTATTTCGAAACAATGGATTTGTTGGAAATCTGCTTAATATCTCTTGAAATAAATCATCATACTTGTTCTCTCTTCGTGATAATTTATGTCGGGGGATGCTAAATAGACCTCCTACAAAATTAGTTGTTCGTTTCACTTTCATAAGTGTATCAAAAGAATAGTTTTCTGAAACCAAGATAAGAAGTACATTTATTTATATGGCTCAAATTTCCAAATATGTTCGTGCATTTGTATCATTATTCAACAAATCATGTAATTTTATTGTCAATAGATATTATTCACGAAGAGATGATCATAATGCAAAATTGATTGATCGATGGACAACTTTTCTTTTACGAGTCCCAAACCCACTATAAGTATCTATTGGGCCATGATGGTTGGTTCTTAAAGAGATTTTCATCCGATTATTTCTCAGAATCGCTGCTCATATTCTTCCTACAGGATTATTAGTTGTCAACTTGTAATAATACTCTACGGATATTATATTTCTGTGATGCTAATAATATTATTGCTTTTGACATCAAATATTCCAGGATTGACCATGGAAAGTTGAGAATTATTATTCACTCCCTTCTAAAAAGCATCCAGAAAGCCACATGGAGTTTATGGACTTCGTCTTTCTCTCTCTACATGTATGATTTTACAACTACCACTTTCGCCGCCACCTGCAACAGAATCCCTAGTACCACAACTACTTCCAGAGCCACTACGAAGAGCACACCAGCACCAGCAATATTTGTATACACCGCATTCCACCTTGATTTGAACAATTTTTTGTTTTGCACACAACAGCACTACACATCAGGTCAGTTTATTTGGCTTCGACACAGGCTCTTGCTTGTGAAGGCACAACTCAGAGAACCTTTGTTCACTTCCTCTATAGATGCACTTTGCATGTTCTACTCGGAGCTTCTCCATAATATTCGGTAGTTATCATTTTAGCTTCTGCGATGTCATATTGTGGATCTGTATCTAGATGGGGAATGTTATTTTTAGTGCATTTCCTAGCAACATGAGGCTGCCCGATCTTTCCGCCCAAAAATTTAAAGATTGTTTTGTTAGCTAAAAATAAGCCAATCACCATGCATTTTCTATAAATATATGATTTTAATATATTGAAGGTTTATTGATAATGAAAGATAAATATATTCGGTACATTATTCAGCTTTAAAAATCCATAATTTTGTGGGATCGACAGTGAGTTATGGGAATGTTGTGCTTCATTTATATGATTCTTAATCCATTGGTGTCTCCCAACTAAGAAATGACCAGAAAAATAAAAAGATGTTTACATAGTTACACTAGCACATAATTGTAATCCGTATTGGCATCTTATATCTCCAATAACAACGGTTTTAGACAGTGCAGGTTAGAAATCTGATGTAAAAGAGGTGTAAGTAAAATATGAACGTGTTAGGGTTTCAGTCTTCACTTGACTTGGGTTGAAATCTCTTGCTTTCAAGTGAGAGAGACTGAGAGAGTGGTGTTACTTCCTTAAAAACAATTATACATCTTTTTATTTTTCTTCTTCATAGATCTGAATTCCAATACAATGGTCTTTTCAGTTTTCCACTTGTATTGATCTCTGATTGTTCTAGATCTGCTGAAAAAGAAGCTCTAGATCGGGTTAATTTAGGGAGACAACTAATGGCTCATACTCATATGGATGTAACTTTGGTTTTATATGGTAGTGGAAGAACTGATCTTCCTTTCAATACTAATTTTTGAGCAAAGAAAATGATTTCTCCTCTCAAAACAATTGCATTGATGGTTTTAGAAGTGAACACGATTCCGTGGCTTTGAGATTTCCTCTTGCATTTCAACATTTATTCATCTCTTAGAGATTCAGATTTTCTGAAGAAATCAACATCAAAGATGGTTTCTTATGGATGGGCAATAACAAAATCCAAATCCGCTTTCACTTCACTTATGATTTCTCCTCTCAAAAAATAATTATGGAGGCGCATAATGTATTGATGTGTATTTATAATAATGAGATTAGTCAATCAACTTTATTTTGTCTTTCTGAATACTCTTTTTTTTCTCTTTCGTGTTGAATGGAGTATTTATGAATATGAGAAGTAATGAATGCAGATTAGATAACAAAAGTAAAAAGAGAAGACAACCCGGGATAATTATTTTTACTTTGCTCTCAAATTCAATCTTTTCCTGAGCCTATCACCACGACATGTTTTGGCAAAGCACGACGGCATTTCATCTTGTTTATAACGCCATTCACCTCAACACTGCTATCTTGTATCCGTAGTCATACTGAGTTCCTGCATTAAACACAAAAGGCACGATTTATTTAGTAAATGGTAAAATGAGATGAGAAAGTTGATTTAAAGAGAAAGAAAAAGAAAAATGTTTACCTCCATTGGAAGTATATCCCTATTAGTACGGAAAATAGCACTATTCGTGCGTAATTAACGTACAATCTTTGGACACCCTATGGTTTATAAAGCGAACCTAGTTTCCAACCTTTTCTGCATGCAATACTTGGCCTATCGATTAACTTGATCCCGGATAAACGAATACGTTTGTGAATATTGGGTTATCGTGAATAGGCCGCGTATGTATTTGTTGTCTTGTTTTTCTCGAGGAGCGATATCAAATTTGTGTGGTCTTTCAATTCAATATCGATGGAAATCTCTGGCTGATCATGGAATTGTCTCACGTGTTGTGATTTTTTTTTTTTTAAGATGATGAATCTACGCAATTGATGGAAATTAAGAAGGCGTTTTGTTTGTGAAGAATACCTTCTGCTCCTGTACTTTCGAGTCTTCGACATTTGTATATGAACTGAGTACCCTATTTATATAGCTGGCAGAAAGTTTAGAAGTCAGTCTATTATTAACAAGTGGGAGGCAAAGAAAGAAGCCATATGAAGCCATGAAGGCTAGTTAGATGGCTCTTCATGATGAATTAGTGTGTTTGTATTTCCAGTAGTCCCTTACCAACCAATTTTTTTTCCTGCAAAAATTGTCTTACGTATCTGTTCTAGCCTGTTTTTTCTGCATAGTTTTGCCTTGGAAGATGGAAGTATTGTCATGAAGTTATTAACTCCTTAAAATGAGTCCACAATAGCTTTGGGATCCTATTACTCGTGAGAGACATTACCACCAATGGGTGAGAAATTTGGCGGATGCACCCAATCGTAAATAATATAACAGGTTAAATGATGGTTTTCTATTGATGCATTCAGCAAATTAGTAAGAATCCTTGCGTGTATTTTATAAAGGGACCTTAGTGCAACATCTTTATTTAGCAAAAGTATGTCTTATATAGTTCTATTAACCTAGAGAATGACGGGATTGAAAAACCAGATTAATAGAGATAGACTGAATTGTATTGCAATGCTAATCTTAAACCATAAATAGTAGTTGAAATGAACATCAAGACATTTTGCAATTATTTATGAAGGTGTTTTGAGCTGATGTAGACTATAACTCTTTCTTGCAATTTGTAGCATAATTAGTAACGTAGCGGAAGCGTAATAATTTGGATCAAGGATCCAAAAGATAGTGAAAACTAGTGTGAAATCAATAGATTCACAAAAGCTATAAGAAAACTAGAGAACAATAACTAAATAAAATATCTTTGATAAATCAAATAAGATAATAATGTGAATGTGTAGGAATTCTACAATGCTAAGCCTTGTTATATAGGCTTCACTATTTCTTAAAAGTAATATAACTAGAAAAAGGAAATCATACTAAACTAGGAAACTTCATAAGTTCTAGAATAGTTCTAAAATAGGGAAAACGTAATTTAAGAAGTAATACTAAAAATAGAATAAGGTTTGACTCTCATGTTCAAACAGGGGTGACTTGGTCTAGATGTCCTACATCAGGCCCCCCTTCTTGAAAAGAACTCGACCACGAGTTCAGCGTTGGAAGATAAACTTCATCGCCTGGAAAGTAAGGAAAGATATCCTTAATGTTGAATGTAGACGAGATGTTCATACTAGTTGGGAGGTCGACAACATATGCATTGTCGTTGATCTTTCTCAGTATACGGATAGGGCCAATCTTCTTGTACTTCGTCTTGTTGTAAGTACCCGTAGGAAAACGATCCTTGCTTAAGTACACCATAACTAGATCACCAACTTCATAGGACTGAAAACGACGTCGACGATCGGCATCTAGCTTGTACTTGGTATTAGCAGCTTCCAAATTTTTCTTTACCTTATCATGTAGGACTTGTAGAGACTCAATCATGTAATCAGCTGCAACATTGTAACTAGGAATGAATGGTAAAGAGATAAGATCCAATGTGTGGTTAGGAACCTTGGAGTAAACAATTTGAAAAGGTGCATAACCTGTAGACCGATTAGGAACAAAATTGTAGGCAAAATCAGCTTGAGCAAGAGATAAATCCCATTGTCGAGGCTTGTCTCCGGATAAACTACGAATAAGATTCCCTAATGATCGGTTTACTACTTCAGTTTGCCTATCTGTTTGAGGGTGAGCTGTCCTACTAAACTGCAATTTGGTTTGGAGACGAGTCCAAAGTGTCTTCCAAAACCAACTTAAGAACTTAGTGTCTCGATCAGAAGTAATGGTCTTGGGAATTCCATGCAAATAGACTATCTCACGGAAGAAAATATTTGTTGTGGTTACAGCATCCATAGTCTTCTTGCAAGGAATAAAGTGTGCCATTTTTGAAAAGCGATCAACAACCACAAAAACTGAATCATGAGCTCTTTGGTTTCTTGGTAAACCTAGAAAAAAATCCATTGATACATCTTCCCAAGGAGCATTCGGAACTGGGAGAGGAATGTATAACCCAGTATTTTGTGCATGACCTTTACTACGTTGACAAACCATACAACGTCGTACAAAATCATGGACATCCTTTTTGAGAGAATTCCAAAAGTAACGAGTTTCCACAAGAGAAATAGTCTTATCTCTCCCGAAATGACCAGAAAGACCACTACTATGTAACTCCTTAATAAGGTGTTCACGAATGGAACCATCTGGGAATGCATAAACGACTACCCTTAAAAAGAAACCCATTATGTAGAGCAAAATCACCGTACCTTGTTGTGCGGAGGAACATTTCGCCATAGTAAGGAAAAGTCTGGATCGTTAGGATATAACTCTTTAAGGAAGTCAAAAGCAACCACTTCAAAGACGGATAGTAATAAGGAGTAAGTCACGAGCACTATGATTTGTGAAACGAATTAGTGCATCCGTAACCTTGTTGTTCAAACCAGATTTGTGCTGAATAGAGAATGTATATTCTTGTAAAGTAGAGATCCAACTTGCATGCATTCTATTGGATGGTGATTGATTCTGTATATATTTGAGGGATTGGTGATCAGTGTACAAGACAAAATCCTTGTGTATTAAGTAATGTCTCCATTTTCGTAGTGCACAAATTACTGCATAGAATTCTAACTCATAAGTAGACCACTTTTGTCGAGCTTCTGTAAGCTTTTCACTAAGAAATTCAATAGGTTTACCTTCTTGTGATAAAACAACACCAACTCCTAATATAGAAGCATCAGAGTGTACCTCAAAAAGCTTGTTGAAATCAGGTAGTGCAAGGATAGGAGCGGAAGTAAGCCTTTCTTTGAGTAATTGAAAACTCGATTCAGCTTCATTTGTCCATACAAACCTTTTATCCTTCCAACTCGCCGCAATAGGGGCTGCAATAGATCCAAATCTCTTATAAATCGACGGTAAAAGGAAGCTAAAACATGAAAACTTCGAGCTTCGGAGGCTATTTTAGAGTAGGCCAATCATGAATAATCTGCGATCTTTGAATTATCTACTTGAATACCATCAAGCCAGAAACAACGTAACCCAAAAACAACCTTTGAAGTGAAAATTGACACTTATTCAGATTGATAAATAACTCATTCTCCTTGAGAGCATTGAAAACAGCCCTTAAGTGAGAGCGATGTTCTTCTTCAGATTTAGAATAGATAAGGATGTCATCGACATAAACCACAACAAATTTACCAATGAAGGACTTTAAGACTTGATTCATAAGTCTCATGAATGTACTTGGAGCATTAGACAAACCAAATGGCATAACAAGCCACTCAAGAGACCATCTTTTGTCTTAAATGCAGTCTTCCATTTATCCCCAAGTCGAATTGGATCGATGATATCCACTTTTAAGATCAATCTTAGAAAATATTATGGAACCGGAGAGCATATCAAGCATATCATCTAATCTTGGGATTGGGAAGCGATAGCGAATTGTGATCTTATTAACAACTCTACTATCAATAAACATACGCCAAGTTCCATCTTTTTAGGCACAAGAAGGGCGGGAACAAAGACAAGGGCTCAAACTAGGTTGTATGAAACCTTTAGAAAGCAATTCATCAACCTGTCCTCGAGAAGTATATCATGTTCCTTAGGGCTCATACGGTAGTGGGGAAGATTAGGTAGACTTGCACTAGGCGTGAGATCTATTTGGTATTGAATATTTCTCATAGGTGGCAAAGACTCGGGCATATCAGATGGTAAAACACATGCAAACTCATCTAATAAGGACTGCACTTGAGTAGGAATAGTTGTCGGAAGGTCCTGGGGTAGAAGGTTGTACAACTAAATCATAAATCATACCCGATTCTTGTGCATCTGCTAAGATATCCTGGGAAACCAGCATTGTAGTCTCTTCTTGTTGTAGACTTGGCTTAGGTTTCGCGTAATATGGTTGCAATGTGATTCTGTTTCCATTGTACATGAATGAATACGTATTAGCTTTACCTCTATAAGTGAAATCTACATCATAGAGCCATGGGCGTCCAAGTAATATGTGGCAAGCAAGAATATCCACAACATCACAAACCACCGTCTCGTTATATGCTCCAATTTTAAACAACACAATGCATCATCAATCCAAATGCATGAAGTATGGTTTAGGATGTGGATGAGTAGATAATTGCAACTTATCCACCAATCTAGATGAAATAATATTTTGACAACTTCCACTGTCAATGATTACATCACATATCTTGTCTTGCACACGACATTGAATGCGAAATAGACGATTACGAGTTGGATAATCAATACGAGGAATGGATAATAGATTTCGAACAACATAAGAGACATGATCTCTTTCATCTCCTTCCTCCGCATATGCTTGTATATCTGGGATATTTCCATGAACATTTTCACTCTCTTCCTCGTACACAACGGACTCTTCTTCGGTCATCAATGTACGCCCACTTCTACATTGGTTTGATGTATGACCTGGTTGCTTACACTTATAGCACTTGTTTTTAGTTGGGTATGCATAAGGGTTTTGAGGTTTTGGTCGAATGAGTGGAGTATTACTAGGATGGGGTGGAGGTGGTGGAGTCTTAGTGGTAGGTGGGATTTGGGAAGAAGATGGTTGGGTGGTAGTGGTGATGGGAGTAGGAGAAGTACGAGACTGAAATGGAGAAGGTTGTTGCCTATTAGGAAAATTTTGAAACGATGGTTTTCTTGGGTAAGAGAATGAGGATTTTTGGTATGGTTGTGGAGAAAGCATGAAAGATTCTATCTTTAGAGCATTATTAATGACAACATGAAGAGAAGTGTATTGTTGAATAGCTAACCTTTCTTGTATACTCCAATCAAGTCCATTGATGAACCGCCCAATTGTCTGATCAACCGTCTCATTCAGACCGGGTTCCGAGATAACAGATGGGAAAATTCTGTTACATACTCTTGTACCGTGCGATCGCCTTGGCGACAGTTTTGTAAACTGATGAACAAGGTTTGCACGTAGTCCGGAGGAAGAAATCTTCTCTTCAATAGCTTTTTCATGGCTTTCCAGGACTGAACTGGTCGCAATCCTTGATTGGCTCGTTCTATTTGAAGATGATCCCACCATGGGGAAGCTGGTCCAGTAAACTTGAAAGCAACAAGCTCTACTTGTTGATCTTCAGGTATGCGCATATAAGCAAGGAAGCGATCAACTGTACACAACCAATCTAAGAAATCTTCAATGTGTAAGAGTACATCAAACGGAGTTATATCAGCTTTGGGGCGATAGTTTTGTGGATTTCCCATGTTCCTTTGTTTGTGCGGTAGCGGAGTGTTGGTGCAAAAATAATCACCCCAACGATCTTCGAGATGCGGGAAGGTTGATCCGATCGCTACCGTTGATGAAGAATCTCCAAAGAATTGATTAAAGGAGGTGGGGGTACCTGCAAAAACACTCCGATGCTAAAGTCAGCGGATGTTCTTATGCAAGTGTATTGTGTGAAAAAAGAATGAATGCTATCTCCAAGATTGATCCTCTATATATATGCTCAAATAAATGAAACCCTATGGTTTTGTAGTTATCCTAGTAACTCCCCTCCTATGTACACATCCCTATAGACGACTAGATTCATGCTAAACCCTAGTTTAACATAATCTTCAAAATATCTTAGATAACCTCTATCCAGAATAATAATAAATACTATTTAAGATAATTATCCTTTCCCAAATCGTGGATTAATCTTAAATAATATTTACTAATTATTCCATGGAACCCATTTACCCAAAGATCTCCTAAGCCAACAATAAGCCAAGCTTTGGGCTTCAACAACCATCCAACCACTGAGCCTCATCAATAAGCCAAGTGGTCCACGAACTACTTTGGGCTTCCATAATAAGCCACAAAAGTTCCCAAACAAAAACCTCGGTTCCCATGTTAAACCGGATTCAAAGCTTCTGCTATAAGCCCCGTAGGTTTCTTTCATAAACCCTTCGGATTCCTTAATAATCCGACCGGCTTCTATAATAAGCCGGATTCAAATTGCCTTTTAAGCCTCATGCGGAACGCACGTATGCTATTTTGGATAGGGTACAAACATCGCCCCCTTCTTAACCCTCGACTCGTTCGAAGGTTTAAGAACTCCTGGCAAAAAATGCTTCAAAATAGACCATATCCAATGGTAGTGCAAACCCGCATGTCCCTTCGCAAGCTATGTCTCATACGACCAAAACCCTCATGTCCAATTAAGGAGAACACCGCTCCTCCAGCCCAGCTCTCTTATGATCGAACAACCCCCTCAAACGAGCCATTTCCTTCCCGTAAAGCGTACAGCTCATAGCCCAGCTCGTCCTGACTGAGGATTCCAAACAATATCCAATCGACGGCTGCCAATACCTCGAAAGATTTACTTCGAATGAAAATCGATACCTTGGATGGTCATAGAACACTACAACGTCTAATTCCGCAAATTCTCAGCACGAAACTACAAGAAATACGGCTCGATATCTCTGCACCGCTTATCTCCAGCTGGCTGAAATATGATTCTCATTCATCCATGAGTTTGACTCCATTTGAAACTGTCACGGCTACCCAATTTTCCCAATATAAATAAGGTCGAACAACCTAATTGAGACCGCAATTACATCTCGCTTCTCTCCCAATCTCGCTCCCCGGGTAAGTGCGTTTTGCCTCTTTGCTGACATATATTATTTTTTATTTTTTTTTCTGCTTGTTTTAAATAAGAATTCGGTCGTCGACCTTGCAAAGCATCACCGAGCCTCTCGTTCGTTGCTAATGCGTAGTGCTTTGACCGTTTATCTAACGCTATGGATTACTATTCGATCATCTCTTGAACTGTTTGTATCCACTGCAGCTCTCGTATCTCCTCGGGAATCCTCATCCAAATACCGAACACCCGTAGCATGACTTCTCCTAAGCAATCCACCAACCGAACGGAAGAAACAACAGCCGTTGGCCCTTCTTCTAAGAGTTAAAACTCTAAGAGATGGTCGAAAAGGTGTGTCTCTAAACGCCCCTCGGCTATAAGGGATTGGCCTCTGAACTTCAACGCTGCTGCCAAGGCGGATATAACTCCTAAAGCCGAGCTCGGTGTTGACCCAAACGTTGCAGAAAACAAAGAACCGCACTATATGACCATAAGTGACGATGAGCTTAAAAGTATCAACTGCATCAGTCGATCCTCAATCCTCGCGAGTACACCGCTTCTCCGCCCTTGAAAGCTCCAAATAATACTGTCTTCCATTTGAAGACGATGCATTCAAATTTCCGGTTTGTACAAGTCTTCACGCGTCCCCAGTAACTATTGGTGATTCCGCTTATCCAAAATCCGATCATTGCACGGGCATTATGCTCACAGGCATGTTGCCCCGAGACCAACACTTGTTATGATCGGGATGATCGACATAGATCAAGCCCTTGATCGTGCGGCCCCGTGCTTTCATTTTGCAAAAAGAGACGCATCTTACCATCTACTTAATATACATAACCTTTATTAAAAATCCGCACTTCCTGCGATATTAACCAACCTTTCTACAGGGTCTTTCGCTTGTTCGTAAGGCTGGTGAGCTTCATTACGACGAGCTAGTAAAGCAAATGTAGGTTCATGCAGTATCTCTTATCATCTTGAACGCGAAACGGTTGAAGCACCGGATCGACGTCCTCCGCGCAAGGGAACGTAAGGCTGACAACGCCCAGAAACTGATGCGCAGGCAACGTGATCGTGCCAACTGCAAAATCAAAGGTCTTGGAGGATATGTTGCTGCTCCACCTGAATCCGGAAAAACCGATGATGACGCTGTCGACGAGCTCTATGATCCGGAAGGGATTGAAGAATGTTCGTTGCATTTCCTAGAAATTTCCTTTTCCCTTTCCTTAGGCTAGTATAGGAAACTAGGTATTTAGCCTAATACTTCAATCTAGTGCTCTTTATTAGCTTCATTTTTCCCTCGTAGACGTGCATCGATGATATTCCATGTCCTTTGCAAGGACCATGAGACCTTATCTTAATTTTATTTCCTTCCAAAGATGTGTGCAAACAAACATTTGATCACTTCTCAATGGGGAACTCCATATCGTTCTTGGTTCTTTTTCTAGCGTCCGCCACTTGTAAAAACGAACAAACTGCAACGAAATCCTCTTCACAAAGACAAACTGTCCAAAAGAAGGTGCTCTTGGCAATACTGCTCATGCGTATGCTTACAATGTCTGGCTAGTGCAACGGTCACTATTTGCATCAACACTTGAATCTTAACTTCTTGGACAGAAAAACTCCCACTGCTGGGAAGAGTTTATTAATGAAATACGGTCTACATTAATTACGAAAGCAAATCTACGCTAATGGAAATACTTTTTGAGGTTGACAGAATTCCATGGCTTGGGATCTTCCCTCCCATTCATGCTCCTTAACCAATAAGCTCCACCACTGGCTGGTCTATCAATTAAGAAAGGGACTTCCCAATTTTCCCCAAGCTTTCCACTGCCACCGTCCAACGTTTTAGGCCTTGTTCTTCTCAAAACTTGTTCTCCAGGAAGGAAAGTCCGTTCTCGTACCTTTTGTTGTATTGTCGCTTCATAGATTCTTTGGTAGACCGCCAACCTTCTTGCAGCTTCATCTCTAACTTCTTCCAAAAGTTCTTTGTCTCTTGAAAAATTTCTATGTTTTGACCATTTACCGTTCGCCAACGTCTTGGTGGTTGGAACCAACAACTCGACCGTGTAATACCGCTCTGTTCCGTATGCCGGTGTGAATGGCGAGAAACACATGGCGACCGGCTCTGGGAGTGGTTCTCAGTATGCCCATAAGACCCCAGGTAAGAATTCCGTCCATCTTCCTTTAGCTTTGTCCAAGGTTTTCCTCAAGTTATCCAAGATAACTCTATTTGTTGCTTGACTTTTGTCCGTTACTTTTGCATAGTACGGAGTTGAAAAATTATGTTTGATGTGTAAGCCATCACATAATGACTTTATCGCCTCACAATCAAACTGTTTCCCATTATCGGAAATGATCATCCCCGGTACTCCAAATCGACAAACAATATTTTCCCAAATGAATTTGCGGACATGAACCGCTTCTGTCCTCACCAGAGCCACAGCTTCCACCCATTTTGAGAAATAATCGGTTGCCACCAACAAATACTTGACGCCCCCAGGTGCCGTGGGGAATGGACCTCACGATATCCAAACCCCATTTATCAAACGGCCATGGGCTCAAGACTGGTGTAACTCATTTGCTTTGGTCTTTTCATTATAGGTCCATGCGGTGACAAGACACGCACTTTTGGGCAAATTGCTTTGCATCATTTTCCATATAAGGCCAAAAATATCCTTGAGACAACAAACGATCGCCAAACTCCTTCCCCCAATGGTTTCCACAACACCCCTCATGCGCCTCTGCTAACAAATCGCTTTCCCATCTCCCTAGTTATACATCGGAGGTAAGGCTCCATTGATATTGGCTTCTTATATAGCTCCCCTTCAATAAGAGCGTATCTCCAAGTCGTCTTCGATATCTTTCCTTCCATACTCTCATCGCGTGGAAGCTCCTGTGATTGCACAGGAATCGCACATAAGGCTTCCTCCAATCCTCAAGTTGGTTATCACTTCCCTCATCTATATCCATAGGATCACTTCGACCTTCGAGATGAGGAGACATCAATCCAACTAACTGCAAGCCTTAAATGCATCGTTAATGGTGTTGAGAATCTTTGAAACTCCACCGAAATCAACTACGATGTGCATCGTGTAGTCTCGATTCAACGGCCGCGCAGACACGTAAGCAAGGGCGTCTGCATGCCTATTTTCTGTTCTTGGATTTTGTTTTATGTCGAACAACTCAAACTCCTTTGCCAGCTCATGTATGTACCTTAAATAACATGCTAGCCTCTCATTCTTAGCTTTATACGCTCCACTGAAGTGATTAGCGACCAACCTTGAGTCTGTTGTTAACTTAACCTTCCGCGCCCCCAAGTTAAGAGCCGTCTTTAAGCTGAAATTACGACCTCGTATTCATCCCGATTGTTTGAGGCCAGAAACCCCAGTAGGACAACCTTTTCAATCCGTAATCCTTCGAGGAAACCAGTACACACCCAACACCGCCCATCGGTGTTTATGGATCCGTCGGTGTAGACTTGCCACATCCTAGTTTCTCCTTCGGGAATCATCTCAGGTCTTCATTACCTGTTCGCTCCTTTGCTGGATCAAGGCTTCTTGTTAAAGTTTACGATTTCCCATGGTAGTGGGATTGGCTGTATACGGTTGTTATCAAGCAAAATCTCCTCCTCAAGCATGGACTCTGACACTTGAATATCATCCACCGGAAAATCTGCCATCGCGACGAATCGCGTTCCCTTCTCATCAGTTCTCGGCTCATAATCTATAGTATATGCACCGAGATAAGTGGCCCATGTGGCAAGCCTACTAGAATCGTCTGCAGTCTTCCCAACACCTTCTTTAACGGGTATTCGGTATAGAGTACCGTCGTCGTCCCTCAAAATAGGGCTTCAAACGCCTTCTTTGCATGTATGAGAGCTAATGCCATCTTTTCTATCTTCGAGTATCTTGTCTCGGATCCAGTTAAGGACTTACTAACGAAATAAACCGGCCTCTCCTCGGCTCTTTAACAAACAAAATCTATGCGCTGACAAAGACAATCACGGCTGCCAAGTAGATGTAGACCGTTTGGCCAGTTTTTGGGCTTGTTAGGACTGGCGGTGAAGTCAAATACTGCTTAATGGCATAGAACGCCTGCTCACATTCCTGACTCCAATCAAACTTTTCGGCCTTCTTCAGAATCTAGAAAAACAGTTTACATTTGTCCGAAGCTCGCGAGATGAACCTGTTTAATGCTGCCAACCTCCCCGTGAGCCTCTGTACCTCCTTTTTGTTTCTTGGTGACGGCATTTCCAGTATTTCCCTAATCTGCTCCGGATAAGCTTCGATTCCCCTTCGTGTCATCATATAACCAAGAAATTTCCCAGAGGTGATCCCGAAGGAGCACTTCGCTGGATTTAACTTCATTCCAAATCGTCGTAACTGATCAAAGGTCCTTCTCAAGTCCATAAGGTGTGACTCCTTCGTTTTGGACTTGACTACCATATCATCTATATAGACCTCCATGGTATCACCAATCATATATTTGAACATTTCATCTACTAGACGCTGATAAGTTGATCCTGCATTTTTCAAACCGAACGGCATGACCAGGTAACAATAAATCCCCTTGTCTGTTATGAACGCCGTATGTTCTTGATCTTCTTCAAATAGTGGAATTTGATTATAACCGCAAAAACCGTCCATAAACGACAGTCCTCGAACCAAGCATAGCATCCACCGGCTCCACAATCCACGGGTATCGGGTAAGGATCACTTGGGCATGCTTTGTTTAAATTGGTAAAGTCAATACATACCCGAATTTTCCTGTTTTCTTTGGAATGCTTTCAATATTTGCCAACCACTTCGGATATTTAACAGGTCTTATGATTCTTGCCTCTAACATCCTGTCAATTTCCTCGGCAACCTTGGCTTTCCGCTCTGGCGCCATCTTCCGCGGCTTTTGCCTTACTGGTTTAGATCCTTCACTGATATTCAACCTATGGCACGCGATGGCGGGATCAATGCCCGGCATATCACTGAGACTCCATGCAAAGACATCTTTATTGGATCTTAACAAAGCAATCAGGCTTTGACTCTCTCCAAGTGGTAGCTCCGCCCCGATAAACGTTGTTTGCTCCTTCTGATCCCCAACCTGCACCTCTACCAACTCCTCAATGGTTGGCGGTCCTTCCTTTCCTCTTCCATGATAAGAGGTCGGGAGGCACTGTGATTGCTACAATTTCTTCTCTACATGGAGTATTTCGGAACCCTTTAGTTATGATTTTCTATACTCCTCCATTGCGCTTTCGTGACATTTATGAGATGCCACCTGGTCGCTTCTAACTTTCATCACCCCGGCTGGAACAATGAATTTTAAACACTAGTGGATAGTGGAGGTTACGGTCCATTGCGTAGATCCAATCACGTCCAAGAATAGCATTGTAAGGTCGCGACAATCAAGCAATGAGAAATATTGCATAATCGTCTTTCCTCCCCACAATAGTGGGTAGACTAATTCTTCCCATCGCCGGGCATTGTCTCCCCACTAAAGCCAATGATAGGGCTATCATCCGCCTCAACTTGACTTTCAGACAAATTCATTGAAGAGTATGCTCCTGAAAATATGACGCTAATTGAACTCCCAGTATCGACCAAGACTCGACGAACTTTGAACATTCCAACGAGAGCCAGAATCACAATTGCATCATTGTGAGGTTGATACACTCCGTCGAGATCAGCGTTTGAAAAGGTTATTTCAGCTTTTCCCTCTTCCAGGATCTTTGTGCCAATATGACTGGCGTAATCAACCTTATTAGATATTCGCCATTCGTTTATATGACGCAACTTCAGCCGGGTCGCGTTCTCCTGAGCTTTTCTCGAAGTTGTATTAACCCTTGCGTGGCTCACTATGATTTCACGCAAATCTAGAGTGTTGACCAGTGCATTAACCTGTGACGGGCTCTCTTTCAAATATTGCTGCAACTTTCCCTCATCTACCATCTTCTGGACTTCTGCGGCAAGAGCACGACAAGTATCTGTGTTATGCCCGTGATCCCTGTGATAATCACAATACTTATTCTTGTTCCTCTTCTCCTTGGTCTCCACCGGTAGCGGCTCCGGATTGGGCGGCGTATTTTAATCTTCTTATAAAGTTCCCAAGTCCAATGTTCAGCTAGGGAAACCTTACCCTCTGTTTTTCCTGTGGTTTATGAAATTCCTCTTCATTCCTCGCCTTCTTGGGTGGTCCTTCAATGCTTTTACTTTTCGAACTACTATCAAACTGTTGCTTTGGCCTTGTTGTTGCTTCAGCCGCTGACCTTCTCGATGCTCGCGACAGTTTTGCTTTCTTTTCCTTATCCGCCTTTGCATATCTATCGGCCCTATCATACAACTCTCTGAGGCTTCCCACTGGTTCCACTGTTAACGAGTTATATATTCCAAACTCATCATACTCCAATGCATTCTTATATGCCGCTACCACAATCCCTTCATCTACCTTTCCAACCTCACTAACCTCAAGACGAAATCTCCTATTAAAATCAAAAAGATCCTCACCAACCTCTCTATGCAAAAGGAATAAGTGACTACTCTCTTTTTTGACTCCGAGATTAATCTTATACTGCTCAAAAAACGCGTCCGATAATATTCCAAAATCCTTGATTGAGTTTGTCTCTAACTGCGAGAACCAAGTCAAAGCCTTTCCCGTTAAGGTCATTGGAAAAGTTCTGTAAAGCAATTCGTCACTGTTTCCCCAAAGACTCATTGAAGCTTGAAAACCGCTTGGACATGCTCCACCGGGTTTCCACTCCTGCCAAAGAAATCCTTAAACCGAGGCAGGTTGAAATTGGAAGGAGGACGGTATCTTCTTATCTTGAAACGGAAGGGAGAATACATCGACTTTCTCATGGTGAAACCTTCTTTGCTCCTCATCTTTGGATTGCCTTTGTGCTAACAACTCCTCCACCTGGCCTTCTAAGCTCCTTTTTGCTAATCATTTCTTCCGCTTGAGCCAGCATCTGCGCCTCCCGAATACGTCCGTTCTGTCAAGACCTGGCCTCCTTGTTGAATGAACCCTTTCGTGTCTTGATCTTTTCGAACGTCCTTTGTCAGTTCGGACCTCCCTCCGACTACGCCTCATCGATCTGTCCCAACTTCGTTATCTCTTCTGCCGTCAAGAAAACGACGATCATTTTGGCTATTCCCGCGAAATCCATGACTCCGTGAACAGCTTCTATCCTCCTTATTCCTTCGTCTATCGTCACGGCTTCTCCAACGATCATCAATAGCCACGTACCTTCTTGGTGAATCATCAAGCTCCCGTCAATTTGTCCTCCCACTTCCTGAACGTGAAAAAGCAGGCACTTGTAGATCCTTCCTCTTCTCCCCAGTAATAACTTTAAGGCGCTTGTTCTCTCTCTCAAGTTCTGTAATCGCTCTCGGATAGTTAAGTCGATGGGTGTCACCGGTGGATTGTTTCCTGTGCGGCTGTTGGACATGCCTGTGCGACACGATGATTGTTGTTCCGTGTAACTTTACGGATGTGATGTGCGATAGTAGCGATTGTTGTTGACTCTGTGTGACTTCTTTGGACATGTGCAGCTTGATTCGATTATCGTTGACTGTGTGACCGATTGGCGGTTAGCTTGAACCATTGGTGGGGCCGTCAGGTTTGCACTCTGAATTATTACGCTAGGTTTGATCATTATGCGGCATTCACTCGTCCACCATGTGGGTTATTAACGCGAGCTCTCACTCCTCTGCTTGCCATATCACCTTCTCGTTGGGTCTGGTTGCTTGGATGTCGGCCTGAGTTCTCCCCTCGATGTCGAAACCTCCTGCTAGTGGCCGGGGGTGGTGATCTATTCAACAACACGTAATTCACCCCTCGGATCGGTCCCCTGCGAGCAGGCGTGAAGCTGATGTTGTTGACGACATCGACGTCGTTCTTCCATCCCTTTCATCGAAGTTTTGGACAACAACACTTCTCGAGTTCGAGTATTTGCTTCTTGATTCGATTGGTTCCGAACGGGTACATCCACATCCATCTCGAGGTTGATTTGCACCGATGCCTCCATTCGTTTCATTTAGATTTTCTTTCAACAACTTTGGCAGAACTTTCTGCGACTTTTCGGATCTTCACAACTCTATGACACTACAAAAACAGGTCCCATTAGTGAGGGTCCATAAACCGTCACAAATAGAGAAAAAACGTCACAAAAAGTACAAAAACCGTCACAAATAAACATTTGTGACAGTGACCGACTCGTCATGACTAGTAGCGTCACAAATGTTATTTGTGACGGTTTTCTCTTTTTGTGACGGTTGGTCATCCCTCACTAATAAATTCTCTATTTGTGACGATCATTTGGCCCTCACCAATTATACGACCACCGCCAAAATTTTTCCGAACGGCTCCCAAGTCCTATTTCGCATTTGTGACGGTTTACAAACCTCGGTGTATTTTAGAGTTTTGTCGTCCGTTAACGTTAACTCTACTCAGGAGTTAGATTTTAGAGACAGAATTCTTAGAAACTTGCATTCATATATAACAAAGTTCTAGGAAGTTCTCCATAGTTTTACAGAGCTTTGAAACTTACATATATATATATATGCAAGTATATTTTGTTGTTTTAAAAACATCAGAATTTAGTACCCCTGTGTAATGTTTGCGAACACAACTGATGACATGAAAACAAATTAAAAAAGACATCATCCCATTCCCTTACATTCAAAAAATCACCCACCCATATGGCATGAAAACAAAAAAAGAATCATCCCATTCCCTTGTATTTCAAAAAAACGAGCACCACCCATCCACACCAACATCTTCCATTCATGGACTGTTCCTGATCTCCGCATCGGTCTGTAACATACACACCATTTCAAGCATTATCATCGCAGAAAATTTCATGCCGAGTTCAAGGTTTTAAGGAGGAAATAACTTAATGAAGCAACTCAGTTACCTCAATAGTGCCTCCAGCTCTGCAATCCTATCCAAGGATGCCTGATAAGCTGTGTTGGTAGTTCCCGCTCATCATGCGCAACAAAAAGTGCTTCTAATTCAGCTATCCGTTCCGCGTTGCTTGCTTGAAGTTCTACCGCAAGAGTATTCTCCAGCTATTGTCTAAGGTTCATAATAATGTTTTCTTCCGTGCTCACCAGTTATGGAGTTGAGAGGTAATGTTTTTAACCATCGGATGATATTGGGTGTACATGTGTTTCTTAGCTTTCTCTAAACCAGGTTGCTCCAGCCATTCCTCGTATAATCCCTTCACTAACAGATCCTCAAAAGGGTTAGCCACCACCACCTGTATGAAATATACCAATATCATTGAGTGTACATAAAGCATAGAGACAAACTAATTATAAAAAGCCAAGGCTATTGCTAGTGCTAGTACATAAAGCATAGAGACAAACTAATATCCACCTATGAGACATTGGGGGGCGCAATGATGAAATCAAGATCGAGCATATAATAAAAAAAAGGGTATGACAAGGATGTGACTCCAAGAGTAACAACTCGCATTCATAAATCATCCAGCACAAGGAAACCCTTAGTAAATACCGTTAATATGTGAAAACAACAAAAAAAAAAGAAAATACAAATCACAGAAGATAGAAAACAAAGGGGAGATGACAATTCATTCCACAAAGCGACCCAAAGAATATAAGAGATGACATTTTGTCAAACCGCTCAAGAATATAAAAGGCAAAACTTAGGAAATGATGATATCTTCCAAATACCAAAGCAATTCAGCAAACCTCGGATCTCCATAAAGATGAGTAACTTACATCTTCCATATAAGCACTTTCTAATGTTTGAATTAATTCCTTTGTTGACTGCCCTTCTTTTGGTTTGATTTGACCTCCACCGTTCAAACAACCTGTCAACGAACAAAACCAAAATTACATCCAAAATCAGCTTTTGAATCTTAGACTCATAAATTCACAGTTTATTGAACTACTTTTCATCAAGCACTTACCACGATGGACAGGCCATGATCTCCAAATAATGATAATCACATTTTCCAGTTTTAATCGCTGACAACATTCTGCAGTTCAAAATAATAACAAAGGGCAAACTTGAACTCTTTTCTCCCCCTCCACCTATATCAAAATGACGCGCTTAAGAAGTTAGATACTAGCATAGTTCAAGCAGCAGTGATCATACACTTCTTATCATTGCCTCGCACCAATGTAATTAAAGGCACTACATGGAATCGTTAAATTAACATGACAAACAGACCCAAAGGTAACCACTTACTTCCACATCGATTTAATTCACGAAATCTGAATTCTTCCGTTTTTGGTTCAAAATGAAGAGGTCCTTCAATTTCTTTTCCAGTTAGTACTTTAGCAAAGATGCTGGTATATTGTGTTCCACTGCGTAGCCTCGCTCCACTGACACCATACAGACGTCCATCCTCGTCAATATTTGTTAACCTGCAAGCAGTTCCATGTGTTTAAAATATGTACAACAATTGTACTTTGCTGGTACACATTACATCTACCAACGAGAATCTTAAAGAAATGGGTGACTTACAGTCTATCCAATGGTGTATCTGCCAAGGCGTTAAAATCTCGAGTTTATTTGCACAAAGAACATAGCTTAAAATCTTAAAAACTTGAAACAAGTTTAAATACTACCCACTTCTTCCCCGTCCAAAATAGTAATAACAATAATAATTACGATACTAGTTAAATCTCAAGTGAGGGAAGGAAATTGATGATACATTGCTTTCACAGACCAAAATTGCCACCACAAATACCCTTAACAATTCCAAGACCTCTCCGATCTCAAGACCGAATCTACCTCTGCAACCATTGGGTTTTCGACATCATTCCTAGTTTCTCCATTGGCTACAGTTGTCGGTGATGAAGTTAACCACAAAAATTAACACTCTATCATGTGTTCAGGCTAATCATATATGACCAAACATCGTATGATGTTCAAATAAGTTAACAAACACATCCTATTGTCTCTATTATGACATTGACTCCCTGTTGGGCGAGGGCTCACCAGTTTATTTACTACCTTTCCTGAACTATCGGTCACAAACCTCAACAATTCACCCCTAATTGAGTTATCCCTAGATCCATTATAAATCCATAAACACTTCAAAGTATCAGACCCTTGAAATTCATAAACACTTCAAAGAACAGTAATGTACCTTTAGACAAACTACAACTGGTAAACTCAAATTTCCAACTAATAACAAACTAAGCTACAGACTTACAGAAGATATAAAGCACAAATGAACCCAAACACACATCTAACAAACGAAATTACAAGAAACTACAAAAAAAGACATCAAACTCCATCGATACAAAGGAACACAAACTTCAATCAAAAGGAAATCAAAGAAACTGAAATTTGAAAACTAAAAAAACAAAATAAAATAAAATTTCTTTTCAATCAAAATATTCACCTTAAAACACTCCTCAGAGGTAAAGCTTTTTCCTTTAGATCCTGCATAAAAAGGAAAAAAGAAATTAAAAGTAACAAAAAAAAAAAAAAAACCTAGAAATCAAAAAAAAAATAAAAAAAATTGAATCTTCTTTTAAGATTAAAATTTCCACCTTAATAGACTCCTGATTCCTCAAAGTTTCCTCTTTTAGTTCCTACAAAAAGAGAAATCAGTAACTAAAATTAATAATTCGCAAAATAAAATCAAACCCATTAATGGATTTTCCATTATAAGCTTCGAATTTCACCTTAACAGTCTCCTACAGTTACTCACGACTTCATCCTTCCATTGCTTTGAAACAAAAGCAATTAAAATTAACAGTTAGGAAATTACTTTTGTTTAGAGAACAAATCTGTTAATGGAAGAACAGATCGAAAATAGCTGGACGAGATGATAACGAAAATTATATGGAGGAGATAAGAGAAGAGATGAGAGAAGGTAACATGGAAGAGAAGAGGATAGAGCAAACTCGGAAGTTCTTCAAATGGCGGAGAAAAAATGGTAAGAGAAGAAACTGATTAAATGACCAGATATTTTTAGAAGATAGAAGATAAGGCTCAAAAGTAGAATAAAAAAAGATTTTTTTTTTTATTTAGTTAAAATTTGGTGAAATAAGTGCTGGAGAGAGGGTCGGAGTGCAAAAAAAGGTGGAGTCAATTCTCAAACTATTTTTGACGGCTGGGCAACCGTAGCTATTATTCCGCGCACGAATTTTTTTACACTTTTCGGAACACAAACGTGATAGAAAATTATTCCTTTGACTAAATCTACTATTTCCCACGGTTGGTCAAAAACCCTCACAAATAGTCACTATTTGTGACGCCCTTAAAAAAACCCTCACTAATAGGACCTATTTTTGTAGTGTGAAAAAGTTCTGAACCCTCCAGCAACCTTCTCAAAGTGTTCTTCCTGCGACTTCGCAACTTCCGGAAAGGTTGTGATCTTCCTGCGACTTTTCTGAAACGTTCAGAAAGCTTCCACAACTCTCTGAAAGTGTTCAGAACTTCCTGCGACTTTTCTTGGTTTTACTTCCTGCAACTTTCGGAAAATTTGCGATCTGATCTTCTTCCTTTTCAAACGTCTTGAACCCCTAGTTTATAAAAACACTTGAAAAAAATACTTTTCTCAATTTTGGGGAGCACGATCTTTTCTTCGGTTCCCCTTACTCGGCGCCAAAAGAGGTTGGTGCAAAAATAATCACCCCAACGATCTTCGAGATGCGGGAAGGTTGATCCGATCGCTACCGTTGATGAAGAATCTCCAAAGAATTGATTAAAGGAGGTGGGGGTACCTGCAAAAACACTCCGATGCTAAAGTCAGTGGATGTTCTTATGCAAGTGTATTGTGTGAAAAAATAATGAATGCTATCTCCAAGATTGAGCCTCTATATATAGGCTCAAATAGATGAAACCCTAGGGTTTTGTAGTTATCCTAGTAACTCCCCTCTTATGTACACATCCCTATAGACGACTAGATTCATGCTAAACCCTAGTTTAACATTATCTTGATGTATCTTAAATAACCTCTATCCGAATAATAATAAATACTATTTAAGATAATTATCCTTTCCCAAATCGGGATTAATCTTAAATAATATTTACTAATTATTCCATGGAACCCATTTACCCAAAGATCTCCGGGCTTCAACAATAAGCCAAGCTTTGGGCTTCAACAACCAGCCAACCACTGAGCCTCATCAATAAGCCAAGTGGTCCACGAACTACTTTGGGCTTCCATAATAAGCCACAAAAGTTCCCAAACAAAAACCTCGGTTCCCATGTTAAACCGGATTCAGGCTTCTGCTATAAGCCCCGTAGGTTTCTTTCATAAACCCTTCGGATTCCTTAATAATCCGACCGAAGCTTCTATAATAAGCCCGGATTCAAATTGCCTTTTAAGCCTCATGTGGAACGCACGTATGCTATTTTGGATAGGGTACAAACACGGAGGATAATAATATGGTTCATAATCCTCAACATCAATTGCTTGTTATTGTGGCAAAGTTTTGTGCCAGTTTTGGGTAGTAGAATAAGAGTTGAAATCCTCACAAAAATCAAATTGTGATGTTTGTGGTGTGGTGTATGAAGGACGGGTAGAGTATGATGGAATGGATTGTAATGGATGATAATATGATTTATTTAGGGAGGCATAATGGCTGGAAGAAGGTTGGGAATAGGCTGGGGGGTTTTGAAGATGAGTGGTGAAATTAGGAGGGGTGGAAGTATTGGGAGTGGTAGAATTGGGAGGGGCGGAAGTATGGGGATGGACAGTTTCAGATTGGGTTTTAGAATTTTCTCCAAGTACCTTCTTTCCTTCTTCTCCCATGAACTTAATAAACATATTTTCGATTCTTTTTGTGATATCTTCGTGACGTTCATCTATTACTGTGGTTAGCTTCTTTTCAATATTGATTCCCATTGCTTGCATATCGGTTTCTAGTTTCTTCTTCAAACTAATCCTTAATTCTTCAATCTTCTTATCACCCATGTTAGTGGAGGCTCTCAATCGAGGCTCTGATACCACTTAACGTAGCGGAAGCGTAATAATTTGGATCAAGGATCCAAAAGATAGTGAAAACTAGTGTGAAATCAATAGATTCACAAAAGCTATAAGAAAACTAGAGAACAATAACTAAATAAAATATCTTTGATAAATCAAATAAGATAATAATGTGAATGTGTAGGAATTCTACAATGCTAAGCCTTCTTATATAGGCTTCACTATTTCCTAAAAGTAATATAACTAGAAAAAGGAAATCATACTAAACTAGGAAACTTAATAAGTTCTAGAATAGTTCTAAAATAGGGAAAACGTAATTTAAGAAGTAATACTAAAAATAGAATAAGGTTTGACTCTCATGTTCAAACAAGGGTGAGTTGGTCTAGATGTCCTACATCAATTAGTTTGCTCGAGGTTTATTCATGAATTTCTTTTAATCGCGTTCACTGACCAGATGCCCATAACCACTAACCCTCTTCCGTTTCATCGCAAAAGAATCGGACAACTATCAGCTAGTTATTGCGAGATACATTCGATCATTTACTCTACTAGTATTGCTTTGTCCGTCAGACATTGTGCGATATATGGGTCCTAGCCGCGGACATAATGTACGTAGAATCCGCGACCGCCCGACCTCCACACAATACATTTCTGATGTAAAGGAAGTGTATGTAAAATCTGCATATATAGATACATTTTAGGATCTCAGTCTTCACTTTTTTTCAAATCTCTACTCTCCTTCGTTGAAAACCCTAAGAAGAGGTTTCTACACCGCCTTTCTACTTCTTCTTCTTAGATCCGGTCGAATCAAAAGGATGTTAGTTTTTTTCTCGTATTTCATCTCCGATTATTCCCGGATCTACTTGAAGAAAGGAGCTAAAAAATCAGCTTCATTCTCAATCACTGGTAAGGAAACAACAAAATCCACAATAATGGCTTCTTCATATGGATCTAAAAGTGGTTTTGTATGGGAATGTGGTGGATGGAAGAACAGAACAAGACTTCCTTTCAATTCAATCAATAAGCATTATCAAAGCCTAAAGCATTAGAGTCCCGAAAATGATTTATACATCGTGCGGTGTGAACCGTGTGAGAGGAGAGTGAGGCCCACTCCATATCCCAATGTTGAGAGGTAATCCAGGACTGTCTGATCCCCTCTCGGTGCACACTGGGTGTATAAATCACTTGCAGTATCTAGCAAAGCCGTTAGAGTCCATCTAGAAATTTTGACTTTTCAAAATGAAGTACACGTATGCTAAACCACGTGTGTCCCCGTGTAAAGATTCTTATCTTCCGGGTGAATACGTAACCACTCTATGTCTACTCTCCTCCGACTTCCCATCTTACTCTGCAAATAAACCCAAAATTTAGATTGATTTCATTCCATTTAGATATCAAAAATTAGATCGTTATTCATAAACGTATAAGAATAATAATCTAACATTTACAGGGTAATTTCTATTTTTCTTTTCTTTGAAACAATAGGTTACCAAGATTTGATCTGATTATTGGTTCATTTACTTTGGAATCAAATTTTCCATCGCGAATTGTAGGTGACGGTGGTGCTAGGTGACAGTGGTGGTGGTGACGGCGGTGATGGTTGTGATAGGTGAAGAAATTAGTTACTGACGGTAGAGTTGGTGGCGGAGCTGCTAGTGTTTGTAGATACATTATTGGTGGTGGTGGCGATGTTGGCGGAGGTGTTGTGGCGGTGGTGGCGGTGATGCAGGTGGGTAGTGGTGGCTCTGGTTGTGCCGGTAGTTGTGACAGTGGTAAGTGAAGAAATGAGGTGCTTTCATTAGAGGTGGTGGCGGAGCTGGTAATGATTGTGGAGATGTTGCTCGTTGTGGTAGCGATGTGATGGCGGAGGTGTTTGTTGTGGCAGTAAAATGGTGTCGGTGGTGGTAGGTGGAAAAAGTGTAATGCAGGGTGGTGAAACTGGAAAGTGGTGTTGGGTGAAAAAACGTAATAACGTAACAGGGGGACACAAAGATCATAAGGGAAATAGTTTTTAAGTATAAGGGTATTCAAGTCTTTTAGGTCTCAAAGACTACCACCAAACAATTTGCAATCTTTTTATCAAATTGAGAATTTGTGTTAGGTTTCATTTGACAAAAAGTGAGCCAAAAAGGGATTCTCCCTACGGGCCCTTCCAGCACTCCAAATCGGTCGGCCCAATTAACAAAAACTCAATTGTTATCTTTCATCATTTTTTTCTCCGTCTGTACACTAGTTCACCGCTGCCACGGTGGGGAGGGCCGACCGTAGAAAAAACGAAACGCCGCTACACATAATGGTGTTATAAGGCTAAGATTGATATAAATTTCCCCTTTTTTAATGCACCTTTGTGATAGATTGCATCAATTTATCCCATGTGCAAATTGTCTTTATGTATTTTTGTGGTGGTTTGCATCAATTTCCTCATGTATTATGATTTTTTGTGGTCTTTGCATAATGGCTATCATTAAATTTTGAAAGTCACCATCGGATTTTTCGTAAAAACACTAAATTTTATATTGTTGTTTGTACTCGTTGTGTAGATTTTTTAAAATCCTTTCAGATGACATAAAAATAGTAAAATTCCAAGGCACGGAGTTTTAGATATGTTATATTAAAGTTTTTTTACCAATTATGCCCCTGAAAAAAATAGGATGTATAAGGAGATATAATAATTGGGTCGACCAAGCGAAGCGAGGAGGTCCTATATATGGCCACTTTTTTTGTAAAATCTAAATGATCAATTACCAAAAAGATTGGAAATGGTTAGTAGAAAAAGCAAAAATGTCCATCCCTTTTAGTCCAATTCTATAACTCCTTGTGTATCATATCTTTTTCGTAGGTATAATTGGAAAGCAAACTTTAATATAACATATCTAAAAATCCGTGCCTTGGAATTTAAAAATTTTATCTCGTTAGAAAGGTTATAAAAACTCTACTAACAAGTACAAACAACAATAACAAATTTGGAGTTTTTACGAAAAAATCGAAGATATATATCATTTTAGGCACAATTTTAGAAAAATAAATGTATATATTCATTATGCAAACAATCACAAATGATACATAATAGTTTATGTAGCAAAATATTGGTTTATGCAACAACTAATTTTCCATTGCAACTAATAAAACGATGTACTCCATCCGTTTTGAGAAAAATGATACTATCATTTTAGGCACAATTCTCGAAAATTGAATGCATAACCATTATGCAAACCACCACAAAGGATGCATAACACATCAAACAACCATATTTTGGTTTATGGATCGACTAATTTTCCGTTTTAGAAAAAATAATACTTTCACATCACGTTTCAGGAAAAATGATACTATCACATCCAGTTTCGGGAAAAGTGATACTTTCACTTCGTTTCGGGAAAAGTGATACTTTCGTTCTGTTCCGGGAAAAGTGATACTTTTTTCCGTTTCGGGAAAAATGATACTTTCGCTTCATTTCAGAAAAAGTATCACTTTTTCGGAAATGGGGCGAAAATATCACTTTTTTTCCGAAATGGGGAGAAAGTATCACTTTTTCCGAAATGGGGTGAAAGTATCGATTTTCGCTGGTGAGAAAGTATCACTTTTTCCGAAACAAAGAAAATGTCACTTTTTCTCGAAACGAGGTGAAAGTATTACCTTTTCTCAAAACGACGAAAGTAGTCGTGGACAAACTCCATCTCCATAATTTTCTTCGGTCGGCCCTCCCACAGTGGCAACGGTCGTACTAGTTAGACTAAAAGGAGGGACATTTTAGGTTTTTCATGTCAAATTGGTTTCCAATCTTTTTATCAAATTGAACATTTTTTGTTAGGTTTCAATTTACAAAAAAGTGGCCATAAAAAAGACTCTCTCCCTTCGGGCCCTACAGTTGGTCGGCCCAACTAATAATCGTATTAATCTGGAATGATCATGTATAAGTTAAGGTAGACTTCTGAATTCTAACCAACCTGCTATAGGCAGCGTACGTATTACCTGACATAATAATGTTTTTCAATTTAATTATTAGCTAACAACACCTTCCTAGAAGTCATACGCGTTATCGAAACTTAAACAAACCCAACTAGTACTTAACATGCCATAATTTATATCAACAAGTTGTCCATATGCATATGTAAGTATAGTTGACATTTGCATAAACATATCATTTATTTTGCATATATACTTATCTTTGTTGATCGACTCTAAATATATGCATCATTAGCATTCGACTCTTGTTAAGGATCAGCTAAAGAAATTCTCATCACTCCTTCCTTTAACGACAAAGCTTGATTTCTCTTGTCGAAGCTAACTTTCTCAGTAAGTAATTATGTCGTGGTATACAGATCCCGAGTTGTTTATATATTACTGGAATCCGAGTTATGGGTATGGGATAGGGAGGATTAAGAAAAAGTGTAACGTCCCTCTGATCCATGGAGATATCACTTATGAAGAGGGACAATTAAATTTCTCTAAGCATCTTTCGGTTTCTTTTTTGGGCAATAACGAGAGCGATTATGCTGCTCCCGAAATCTATCTTAGCTAGAAATGCTTTGATGTGACTAGTTTCGATAATGTTATGTATGTCAATTGTCAAGGTTTGGTGGTCTCTTTTTGTTCCTATAAGCAATTTGCATCGAGTGCGTGGTCACGAGTAGACAATGTAGCGGAACTTAACTCGATTTTCTATTGTCTACCTGGTATTGCTAATTCTTGTGGAACAATAATATTGGGTGAGAAACAAGGTTGAGAAAAAAATATTCCGACTCGGTGACAAAAATTCCAGTTACGAAAGAAGTTGAAGGAGCAAGCGAGCAGGAGCAAGCTTTGGAAAAGCGCTTTTCGATTTGACAACAAAACTCAAAGAGTGTCTTTGTCTTTGGAGGTGGATCTGCCGATATGCAACCATGGATGAGTGGTGATACAATTCCTAGTCATTGGGTTCCTTTTGAGGAACTTGATGTGCTAAATTTTCAAGAATACTCCCACAGCGATAATGGAAGGACCCAGCAAGCCAAAGTTTGTTGAAGATGTTACAACCAACGTTCAAGTGGGCCATTTCTATCGAGGAACATTTATAGTAGCATCAACGTTGCGAGTTGACTCCGGGACAGTGAAAAGGCGAGATTCGATCCAGAGTTTTGGGGTTTGTATAAATATGCGGCGTTTCTTATGCGGCCAAAGCCATTGAAGTCGAGATATGAGTATACCACACAAAACAAATTAATACTTCTTCCAATCAAGAGCACTATTTGATCGAGAGGATTCACGGGTTTATCATTCTATTTTGCTAAATGAAAGGTGTACTGTGGTTCGTTATATTAGTCTTTGTTGTTTGTTTTTTTTTTTCCTGGATTTGCATTATTTGTATTGATTTATGTTGTATTCGGTTCGGTGAGAGGCCGTACGTAAAGGGAAACCCTTGGTTAGTGTAATAAAAAATGTCAGGATCATAACACGGACTTCTGAAAAGTTGAAGTTGCTCTCTAGATCTCTTGTGAATAGAGGACCTTTGAGTTTTGGTGTGACTCGTGAGTTCCCCATTATTCTTGATCAAGTTCGCTCAAGTTGGGCTAACTGTACACGGTAGAGAATATACATGGTACAGATAGAGGTAGGTTGTAGAGACTAGTTCCTAGAAGTAGAAAACAATTTCCCACAATGATATCACTGAGTCTTTTCATTGGGGAAAGGACCCTATTTATAGTTATTTCCTCAAATGGAAATGTTAAGTGTGTGTCCTTTCCTACTTCCCTTATCTTGATCTGTCCCTTCGACCGTACAAGTGTACCTTAGATCCTTTTAGAAGACATGTCTTGACTTAGTAGCACCCCCTTTGGGGATGAGGGGAGAACCTGGGTGCCCCCTTATTAAGTGGGGTGCTATTTCGTCCCTTCTTTTGGATATGGGGAAGCCGCATTTCTTCCTTAGTATTTTTCGGGTATCTACATTAAGTCCCTGGCTGTTTGGGCGGGCGTTAGCCTCCTCAGCGATCTCTTGCAACTCTCAAGCGACATTTCTTGAGCCTCGGCTTCTAATAGGACGCCTCCCGTTAAGACGTCAAACGGTATAGGCTCACCATCTATTCGAGATATCCTTCAGGGCGAGATGTTCTCTTCGTGGAGCGGCCCTTCTTCGGACGCCTGTACTCTCCTTCAAAGACCTTCGCTTTCTACAATTTCAGAGGCTTGCTCCTTGCAAGTCCCCCTGTCCTCGTGTTTCTTAGGACTTGCTCCTGGCGAGTCCCCTTGTTATTGATTCTTGAGGACTTGCCCCTCTGCAAGTCCCCTTGTCTCCGTACGACCTCATTATATTCTTTCATCCATGCATTTCTGGGGATTTCACTTCTTCGGGCGCCTGCACTCTCTTTTGTAGGCCTTCTCTACTTTCTGAGTTTCCAAAGGCTTGCTCCCTGCAAGTCCCCTTGTCCTTATGTTTCTTAGGACTTGCCCCTAGCGAGTCCCCTTGTTATTATCAATCCTTGAGGGACTTGCCGCCTTGCAAGTCCCACGTCCTTCATGCGACCGCGCTCTATTTTTCCATTCATACATTTTTCCCTGAGAATTCCGTAGTGGCACGTGTTATTACTGTGACACGTGGGATAGGTGAAGCGGTTATATATTACGGTTACTTGCTAGGGTTAGCGTATTTTCGGATTCTGTCATGTCGTTTCAATTTCCCTTGATCGTGTCTTTTTACCGTCTATAAATACTGGCTTCACATTTTTTCACCTCCATTCCTTCCAAAACACCCTCCCTCCTTATTTTCTCTTCTTATCACACTCTTTCTCTCAAGCGACATCAAACCTTCTTCCTCCATCCTTTCTTTATCGCATCCTTCCTTCTGGGCGGCATTAAATACACAATGAGTGAGTACGAGTTCAACGGCTAAGAGCTCTTCTGGCAATAGAGACTCTTCGGCGAGAGGAGGAGGCGCCTCATCTCCTTCCTATTTTGCATGACGAAGAGAGAGTCTTTCCCCCGGGGGCGGGTAAGAGCTTGGCGACCCTCTTTTCTAGTCAAGGTTCTGCCGAGAAGCTTAGGCGGGTGGCCACCCCAGGTGTGTCTGTCGCCTCACTTTTGGACGATAAGTTCCTTCGACAGGTTAGCAAGCCATCCGCCTTTGATCCTCCAGTGATAAACGAAGAAACAGTGATTGGCTTTTGGAGGAGGAAATCGAGCATCCGCCTCTTCTTCCGATCACTTCCCTTTAGCAAGCCATCCGCCTTTGATCCTCCAGCTTGTATGTTTATAATGTCAGAAACATTTTTTGGCATTTCACTCTAAGCTATCTAGTCTGATCTGACGTTATTGAGTAACAGGAACATGCTCTGACCAGTCGGACCAATATCTTCACAAAAAAAAAAAAGTAAGTATAGCAAATATTTTTCCTTCTATTCTCTTATAGCTTTTTTTCACTTCCAGGACTTGAATCATTTTGCTCTGTTTTGCGGGTTAGATGCCTAGAGAAAGCAGGCAAACGTCTCCTACACTCAGTATATGTAAGTTTCAAACTCAACAATAATATATAGTATTGGATGCCCAGTTTGTGATCTATGATTGTTGATAAATGGCTCCAGTCATGATAATTTTGCACCTTCACATTGTCAACAACAACAAGAGACGAACATGCATTTAGAAAGAAAACACAATAGAACAACTTTAATAAAAACATTGTCAATGGCTCATTCATTTCTATTTCCTCTTTCCTATCCGAAATTGTGGGAGCTTTTCCAATAGCGATTTTTTCATTTGAATTCTCAGCCTCGTTCTCGTATCATTCCTTCATGATTGATTCAGTTTAGGAGTGTGCTACCTGAACTTCTTCGACGTCCAAGGACGGATCTTTGATCCATCCCCTTGGGGCCGGGATTTATTGGTTAGTAGAGTCTCAAATCGCCTTTGTTTGTTGTTTTTGGTTATTCTTTTCCTGTATTTCTTTTACTTCATGTCTTTTCAAATGACTTTCTCATCAACAATTATTCTGGAATCCAAATATTTTCCTGTATTTCTTTTACTCCATGTCTTTTCATAAACTCTTTTTTGTATCGTATGCGTTGTCGCATTTTAATCAAATCTTATGGGTCATGCTTATGCAAGTTGAACAGTGATAAAAATAAACCAATAAATTGCCAGGTCAAACAATGATTCACGTGCACATCAATGCAGAAGGAATCATAAGAGGCTGTCACATTAATGTCTAAGATCGATGATCAAGTTAATAATATAAACTATACTTGGGCGTATACTTACAAGTTCGGTGCATTTTCTGATGCTTTAAAAAGTAGTAAATGAATTCAACTCAGACGATTCTCCTGGTTAGACAGGTATTACACCATCTAAATGGATATGATATATTTAGAAGACTTCATGGTTGTCTGCCGTTTACTTTGAAGATTTCAGATCTAGCTAACACGCTATTGATGTACATCTATCATACATGATTGGTTTTATTAATGATTGAATAAATAAAATGTATATTGAGTAAATTTGCCGATAACAGAAATATGGAAAAACATCCAACAACCAGGAAACGTCTATAGTCCCTTTTCTTTTTCTGTATGTTTTTTTATTTTTTATTTTTGCAATTTGGTCCCTGGAATAATTGAAGCGAGCTTCCTTTTTCTTTATATATATATATGTTAATATATGATCATTAGGAAATATCAATTAGTCCTAATAATAATATATTATAGTTAGTTTGGTCTAGTTGACCCAGTTAACTGTCTGTTTGATCTTTTTTTTAGAATATATATTACTATTTGGTCCTAGAAATTATTGTTTGGTCCCAAGGTGTACAACACCCACGCGGAATTCCAAAGAAGATATAGAAGAATGAAGACTTCTTTAATATCTGCGAGCAGTAAAAACACAAAAGATTTGTAGCGAAATTCACGAAAGAAGAATATTGCGAAAATAATTAAACATGAAAAGTTGGATGAGGCAATTGATTCTTATGACTACCTTCCTTCTGTAATAAGATATTGGGCTAAAGCCAAACTATTATTCTCCAAGTTGTTCATTCCATTATCAAAATTATCCCCAATTAAACCTTTCAAGCGAGATCGAAAATTCTTATCATTAGTGATAAGTAAAGCATTTTCCTTCGCTAAAGAAGCATAGGAATCTTCTAGCCGAGTATGTTGCTCTTTAAGTTGGTTTGCCTTTACACTCAAAGCTATTCTACCTTGGATGAGTTTATTCTTCTCAACGATAAACGATTCGGTTACCTCCCTTAAGTTCACTTCTTAACGAGCGAAGAGATCTCTCTTGTTCATCACATATTTTTTGACGTATATTAAGTTGTTGCAAAGATATCGCTACTTTGTTTAGGGGGATTCACTTCTCTTGAGACAGGGTTCCATTTTCATATGACAGAGTTTCAATCATCAAGATTAGCTTTAATTAATGAAAAAGAGAGTTGGGATAGCTTGCTACTTGATACTTCTTGTTCTTGAATTAGTTGGGAATTCTCGTTAGAAAGGATGTTAATTTGATCAACAGAATACGAGTAAAGATTACCTAATTGGTTATATTGGTTCAACAAAGCTTCATTGGCAGCACGAGCTTCTTCAGCGGCATATTGAAAGTTATATCTCTCCACTATTCGTTTCTGAATTAGAACTTAACGTGCGAACAAGAAAAGTGAATACAAAAGAAGTAAAATTAATAAATAAGATAAGTTATAAATGAAAACAAGAAGATCATACCTTTCAGTTCATCATTTTTTTGTGAAGATTCTCGCAATCTAGCGAAACATTCTCAAGCTTTTGATTTTTGAGGCGAAGATCATCATATTCCAAAGTCATAGCTTGGAAATTCTCCTTCAAAGATTCAATTTCTTTTTCTAAAGATGCTTGTGAAGCTACTCTTTCAGCATTAAAATATTTACCCAGGTTTTCGCAGACGTTAAGGTTGAGAGGATCAACAGAAGATCTTTGAGCATCATCAAGAACATCAGACAAAACTCTAAAGGCAATGTCCACTCCTTTCAACAGCTCCTTCTTAACAGGAAGGGTTTCAGATAAAGAAGTAGTGATGATTGAAGTTGTTGGAAGTGTATCATCTTTCACAATGGATATCTTTTTCCCAGGCGAAGATGAAAAAGGTTCTATAGGCGAGGTTGCGATAGAATTAATCTTTGCGGCATTCGCAAGAGGAGAAGAAGGGGTTTCATTCGAAGAAGGGTTAGCTGAAAGGGAGGCATCTGTAATGATATTTTCATGGGAAGGAGCAGTAAGTAATAAATATTCGGCTGGCGAAGCTGTAGGAGAAGAGGCTAGGGGTTTGAAATCAGGAAATGAAACGGAAGACATAACAGTCTTTATTTTGCGAGATTTCTTGTAGGGTTTATTAACATCTTCATCATCCTGCGAATATCAACTCAAATAAGAAACAGAGGAAACAATATTGTTATTAAAGAAGAGATGTTTCTTATTACCTTGATATTCGCAAAGTTTCTTTTACCTACAACAACTTTATGCTGCGAGCTTCTGGAAACTTTAAGGTTTGGGACCGTGACTTTGGTAGAAGAGGTACTTTTGCTGAAACAAAATCAGTATGGGAATTAGACAAGATAATAAAATTAGTTAAAGAAGTCATCAAAATAAGATCAGTTCCAGCAAAATTGAAAAACAAAAAGCAAAACTAACCTTGGTGACTCCATGAAAGCAGTAGCAGATAGATAAGCTTGTAAAAACCAGAGATGAAGAAAATTGCAGAGGATGAAGATTTACAGAGAGCTTGGAGACGAGGAAGACGAAGTAAAAGAAGAAAATAATATTCCCATCGACTTAAATAGGCAAAAAGGATGACCGGTTGAAATTGAATGTACCAGTAAAAAAGGGGAACAGTAAACACGTGTAGACGGTTACGCTAAATTCACGGAAGGTTGTCGGTGGAAAAGGATAGGGAAAAATGAGTGGTTGCGGCATTTAGAGATAGAAATTCTCATATCATTCTCTTCTTCGCAGAGAAGACATGAGAATAGGCAAGATGTAGGAACAAAATCTCGCAACAGTTATATCTCAGCGAAGTATTAACTAAAGGGTGGGTCATCGCAGAGTGTTAGAGAAGTGATGTAGCGAGTGACGTCAGCTTAGTCATAAGGAAAGTGTGAAGATTCTGCGAAGATCGGGATTACCTTGCGAAGAAAACCCTTGTAAGCTTGCGAGAATGACGCAGATCAGATCCGAAAATAAAGGTTGGCTTAGCTATCATCCACTATGTAATATCCTATATAAAGGACCAAGCAAAGTCGAGATGAGAGAGATCTTTTTGGAGAGTGAGTGGAGAACAAATAGGAGAGAGAAATTGCAGAGTTATTTTGATTTCCTTGTATTTTTATTACTTTTGTAAGATTCATCAAAAAGATAAATAAAACTTTGCTAATTGATCATGCAATTTGATTAGAACAGTGTATAATCTTGGAGGGGTGTGGTTGTAGGAAATCCTGCAACCACAGGGCCACAACCAAGAGAGTGATTGCGATGCTCCAAAATCTTGGTTAAATGAAGATGACGGAGTTACTTAATAGATCAGCTATAGTTATTGTTGTACAGGAAAATGACTCGACTTTCTATGGTCTACCTGGTGTTTTTAATCCTTACGAAATAAAAATGGCTGATGAGAAAGAGGTTTCTAGCCAATGTATCTGTAGTACAGTGGTAAAGTCATTGGGTGATGATACCAGTGACCTGAGTTCGAAACTCGTCCGCATCAAATTCTTAGCCAATCAATCGAGAGAAAGTTTTCTGAGTAGTGAAGTAACATATTTACAAGAGCAACTAAACAAGGACAAGAAAGATAGGCAAGCTGAAGTTTCTGATTTGACCACAAAACTCAAAGAGTGTCATGGTGGTGGTGGTGGAATATATTGATCACAGAGGACCCTCCCGGCTAGCCAGAGACCCAATACCACTATACCAGGATCAGAGACTCTTCCAGGCACTCGAACGAATGCATTGGTAACGAGCCCTTTGTTTAGATAGGTTTTTGCAGCTGGCCGGGGCTATAGTGCTTCTACCTTTCAAGCTAGCTACTTCGCTTCCAGTTCATAGTAGTTTTTATACCGGAGCTACCCAACTCTTGAGATTCTGGATTTTGCGTCTATTCAAAATATGCTTTCAGGTATGCCACGTAGTAGTATTCCAAATTATCCAGATGCTTATGATGGAAGTCTTCCTAGTTGTTTCTTTGGCATGGCGGGTATGACAATACAGCCTTAAAGAGCGTATTGAGTTAGTTTATGTTACCTGATGTGTGTTTGGGTGTAAAACTATGGTTCGCTAGCAAGTTTTTTGAGTTGATATTCTACTAGTATCACATGCAGAAATTAAAAATATGAATGCTGGTTTCACCAGCTCCTGCCACAAGAATGATTACTAATAATCGTATTAATCTGGAATGATCATGTATAAGTTAAGGTAGACTTCGAATTCTAACCAACTGCTTTATAGGCGTACGTATTACGACATAATAATGTTTTTCAATTTAATTATTAGCTAACAACACCTTCCTAGAAGTCATACGCGTTATCGAAACTTAAACAAACCCAACTAGTACTTAACATGCCATAATTTATATCAACAAGTTGTCCATATGCATATGTAAGTATAGTTGACATTTGCATAAACATATCATTTATTTTGCATATATACTTATCTTTGTTGATCGACTCTAAATATATGCATCATTAGCATTCGACTCTTGTTAAGGATCGGTAAAGAAATTCTCATCACTCCTTCCTTTAACGACAAAGCTTGATTTCTCTTGTCGAAGCTAACTTTCTCGGTAAGTAATTATGTCGTGGTATACAGATCCAGGGAGTTGTTTATATATTCTTTTGGAATCCAGTTATGGGTATGGGATAGGGAGGATTAAGAAAAAGTGTAACGTCCCTCGATCCATGGAGATATCACTTATGAAGAGGACAATTAAATTTCTCTAAGCATCTTTCGGTTTCTTTTTTGGGCAATAACGAGAGCGATTATCTTTGCTCTCAAATCTATCTTAGCTAGAAATGCGATGTGACTAGTTTCGATAATGTTATGTATGTCAATTGTCAAGGTTTGGTGGTCTACTGTTCCTATAAGCAATTTGCATCGGTACGTGGTCACGAGTAGACAATGTAGCGGAACTTAACTCGATTTTCTATTGTCTACTGGTATTGCTAATTCTTGTGGAACGATAATATTAGGTGAGAAACAAGCTGTTGAGAAAAAATATTCCGACTTCGTGACGAGAAAATTCGGTTAAGAAAGAGAAGTTGAAGGAGCAGGCGGAACGAGGGAGCAAGCTTTGGAAAAGCGGCTTTTCGATTTGACACAAAACTCAAAGAGTGTCTTTGTCTTTGGAGGTGGATCTGTAAGTATGCAACCATGGATGAGTGGTGATACAATTCCTAGTCATTGGGTTCCTTTTGAGGAACTTGATGTGCTAAATTTTTCGAAGAATACTCCCCTGGCGATAATGGAAGGACCCGGCAAGCCAAAGTTTGTTGAAGATGTTACAACCAACGTTCAAGTGGGCCATTTCTATCGAGGAACATTTATAGTAGCTGTCAACGTTGCGAGTTGACTCGGACGATGAAAAGGCGAGATTCGATCCGAGTTTTGGGGTTTGTATAAATATGCGGGCGTTTCTTATGCAGCCCGAAAGCCATTGAAGTCGAGATATGAGTATACCACACAAAACAAATTAATACTTCTTCCAATCAGCACTATTTGATCGAGAGGATTCACAGGTTTATCATTCTATTTTGCTAAATGAAAGGTGTACTGTGGTTCGTTATATTAGTCTTTGTTGTTTGTTTTTTTTTTCCTGGATTTGCATTATTTGTATTGATTTATGTTGTATTCGGTTCGGTGAGAGGCCGTACGTAAAGGGAAACCCTTGGTTAGTGTAATAAAAAATGTCAGGATCATAACACGGACTTCTGAAAAGTTGAAGTTGCTCTCTAGATCTCTTGTGAATAGAGGACCTTTGAGTTTTGGTGTGACTCGTGAGTTCCCCATTATTCTTGATCAAGTTCGCTCAAGTTAATGGCTCCACTGCTTTTAATCTGACCAACAAACAACAAAGAACTAGGAAAAGATTGTCTCATTGGAATAAAATTGAGTTTGGAGATATTGATAGAAATATCAATAATTTACAAACTCAACTGGAAAATGCTCAGAATGATTCTTCTAATGTTTCTCAGCATGATAACATTGTGGCCCTTACCAAGAAGCTTGATGATTGGTTTAATATCAAGGAAGAGTTCTATAAGCAAAAATCAGGTGATTCCTTCATTACCGAAATGGATCATAATACTGCTTATTTTCACACATTAGCTAATAGGAGAATGTGTGTGAAAAATATTGATTGTCTTTGTGATGCTAATGGTATTTGGTTTAGTGATTCTAAAGATATGGCCAATTTGCTAGTGGATCATTTTGCTCAGGTAAGTAAAACTACTAAACCAGGTTTTACTGATATTACCTTTGATATTATACCTACCATTATTATTAATCAAGACAATTCTTTTTTGAAGAGAATTCCTAATAGTGATGAAATCCACCAAGTTATCAAACATATGAGTGCTTGGAGTTCTCCTGGACCTGATGGGTTTCAAGCAGGTTTTTATCAACACAATTGGGATATTGTTGGAAAGGACATTACCATTGTTGTCCAAATTTTTTTGAAACTGGTTATATGCCTAAGGAGTTTAACAAAACCTATATTAGTCTTATTCCCAAACTGATAATGCTAAGAAACACCTGTGGATTTTAGACCTATAGGATTATGTAACACGGTTTATAAAGTTATATCTAAACTCATTCTTGAAAGAATCAAACATTTTTTAAAGCATCTTATATCCCCCTATCAGGCTGCTTTTGTTCCAGGAAGAGATATTCATGACAACATTATTGTTGCACATGAAATGATACATACTATGAAGCATAAAGAGGGTCATAGTGGAACTATGGCTTTAAAACTTGATCTTTCTAAGGCCTTTGATAGAGTTGAATGGCCCTTCCTATTAGGTATTCTCAGACAGTTTGGTTTTGATGCTAGTTTATGTGGTTATATTGAGCAATGCATATCTACAACTAATATATCTGTGTTACTCAATAGTTCTCCCACTAAAAGTTTTTCTCCAACTAGAGGTCTTAGACAAAAAGGATCCTCTTTCACCTATCTTTTCATTCTCTGTATGGAATTCTTATCTAGGTTGCTTTTAAATGCTTTGAAACTAACCACTTAATTCCGTGTTAAAGCGGCTAGAAAATCTCCGGTATTACTCATCTTATGTTTGCTGATGACATTTTAATTTTTACTAAGGCTGATATGCACAACATAGAGGGTATCATGGGTGTGTTTATGGGTAAAAATTGTTCTGCCCGGATTCGGTAAATTCGGTAGGTGGTGGGCTTGGTTCAAACCCTAAACAAATGTGCTGCACGTGAGCACTTTATAGGTTCGAGAGATCAATCGTACAAGTCCTAAGCCTAAACCAAGAAATGGCGTTCCGGACTTGCTTCGGTCACAAAGTGGAGGAGAAGGGTTGATTTGGGGAGGAAGCAAGAAAGGTGTTGAGGAGAGTAGTATCTCGACTTGTATCGAAAGTGAAAGCTTAGGAAGCTTGCAGATGAAAGCTTTTGGGAGAGCTTGCAAAGTTGCCTTTTGGAGAGTGTAGTATTTTCTCCTGACCGAGACTTGTGTCTGGTGGAAATAGGTAAGACCTATTTATACAAGTCGAGATTGAAACGTACCACAGGCCTCATGAAGGAAGAGAGTAAAGGGTGAAATAATGGGAGGAGGTGGTAACCGCATGGTTTAATGGGTGAAAACGTTTTTCACCATTATTTCCTCTTTTATTTTGACCGCTTTATTCCTTTTCACGCTTTCTTAATGTGAGCGTAGTGTACGCTGCATGCTGTGACCGCCAAACCAAAACCCTAAAGAAGCATCCCCCAGTTTGTGTTGATGTCTCGAGTGTTGGTTGCATCTTGAGTGCAAGTGGCGCTGCTAGTGGCGTGTGTGGCATGTGCCAATGGCATGTGCGGAATGCCTTGGTGGTAGGTTGCACGGTTTGCAAGTTAGGCTACCAGCGTGTGTGTTTGGCATGTGCCAATGGCATGTGCGGAATGCCTTGGTGGTAGGTTGCACGGTTTGCAAGTTAGGTTACCAGCGTGTGTGTTTGGCATGTGCCAATGGCATGTGCGGAATGCCTTGGTGGTAGGTTGCACGGTTTTCAAGTTAGGTTACCAGCGTGTGTGTTTGGCATGTGCCAATGGCATGTGCGGAATGCCTTGGGGTAGGTTACACGGTTTGCAAGTTAGGCTACCGGCTAGCATGTTGGCATGTGCGAAAGGCACGTCTGACCATGTTGACCTAGTTGCAAGTCTTGCGAGCCTAGGGCCTTATATTTGGCGTGGGCCAATGGCATAGCGGCTTGGAAATATGGCTTGCGATACGTGTTGGCATGTGCCAATAGCACGTCGGCCGTGGTGACCTAGTTGCAAGTCTTGCAAGCCTAGGGCGCTATATTTGGCGTTGGCCAAAGGCATAGCGGCTTGGAAATATGGCTGCGACACGTGTTGGCATGTGCCAATGGCACGTGCGGCCATGTTAACCTAGTTGCAAGTCTTGCAAGCCTAGGCGCTATATTTGGCGTGGGCCAAAGGCATAGCGGCTTGGAAATATGGCTTTGCGACACGTATTGGCATGTGCCGATGGCACGTGCGGCCATGTTGACCTAGTTGCAAGTCTTGCAAGCCTAGGGCGCTATATTTAGCGTGGGCCAAAGGCATAGCGGCTTGGAAATATGGCTTGCGACACGTGTTGGCATGTGCCAATGGCACGTGCGGCCATGTTGACCTAGTTGCAAGTCTTGCAAGCCTAGGGCGCTATATTCGGCGTGGGCCAAATGCATAGCATCTTGGAAATATGGCTTGCGACACGTGTTGGCATGTGCCAATGGCACGTGCGGCCATGTTAACCTAGTTGCAAGTCTTGCAAGCCTAGGGCGCTATATTTGGCGTTGGCCAAAGGCATAGCGGCTTGGAAATATGGCTTGCGACACGTGTTGGCATGTGCCAATGGCACGTCTTGGCCATGTTGACCTAGTTGCAAGTCTTGCAAGCCTAGGCGCTATATTTGGCGTGGGCCAAGGCATAGCGGCTTAGTATTCTGCCATGGTGCGACTTGGTTTGGCATTGTTGCCATGGCGCGCAAAGATGTGCGGCTTGGTTTTGGCATTGTTGCCATGGTGCGCGATACGGCTTGGTTTGGCATTGTTGCCATGGTGCGCGATATGCGGCTTGGTTTGGCATTATTGCCATGGTGCGCGAGGTGCGGCTTGGTTTGGAATTGTTGCCATGGTGCGCGGGTGCGTCTTGGTTTTGGCATTGTTGCCATGGTGCGCGATATGCGGCTTGGTTTGGCATTCTTTGCCATGATGCGCGATATGCGGCTTGGTTTGGCATTGTTGCCATGGTGCGCGGGGTGCGGCTTGGTTTGGCATTGTTGCCATGGTGCGCGGGTGCGGCTTGGTTTGGCATTGTTGCCATGGTGCGCGATGTGCGGCTTGGTTTGGCATTCTTTGCCATGATGCGCGGGGGTGCGGCTTGGTTTTGGAATTAGGGTTACGTGTTTGAAAACCCTAATGCGGTATTTTGAAAAAATACCCCTATTAATTATTTACACCTGAGTTAAATGCTCTTAGTTAATGTGTTGCGGGTAACACTAGGTCATGGGGTTTTACAATTTTACCCCTTGTCTAAAAACCACCATCAACAGGGTGTTCTTGACTATTTTATTAATGTTTCAGGTCAGATGCTCAACCTAGAAAAGTCTAGTGTTTACTTTAGTCACAACATTAGTCCTAGTTTTAGAGAAATTCTAGCCAGAGAACTTAAGATGACTAAGATGAAGGATTCTGATAAATACCTTGGTGTTTCTTTGTTAATAGGAAGAGACAAAACTAAAGCTTTCAAACCTCTTATTCAATCCTTTGGCACTAGGCTAAAGACTTGGAAAGGCAAGACTATGAACCATTCAGCTCGAACTACTATGGTTAAGCATGTCTTAAATGTTTTACCAACATATCAAATGGGTTGTTTTAAGATTCCTAAAACTATGATAGACCAACTGGATTCTATTCAGAAACACTTTTGGTGGGGGCACAACAATAATAAGGGGCTTTGTATGATAGGTTGGAATAAACTAGAAATTCCAAAATCTCTAGGAGGCCTTGGGTTTAGGAATCTTGAACATTTTAATACTTTGCTTTGTTAATTAAGGTAGCTTGGAAAGCATTTGTAATGATGATAACTCCCTATGCATGTAGATTATAAAAGCTAAGTATTGTAAGAATGGTAGTTTACTTCATCTTGATAAATTAAAGAGGATTGTTCTGGCTTTGGAGGAGTATCTATTCAGTATTGAGGTTGTCCAACAACATTCCAAGTGGATTGTTCAATGTGGAACTAAAATTAAAATTTGGCTAGATAATTGGATTATTAGTCTACATAGTCCACTTGTTCCAATTGTGGGACTTTCTAGTCTGGATTCTATTAATTTTGTTTGTGATTTGTTTCTTCTCGTACTTAAAAGTGGAATGAGCAACTTATCAGTTCTATTTAGATCAAGAAACCTTAGTTGCTATTCTTAGTCTTTATGTTCTGATACGGTGAGGATTATCTAATTTGGACATTTTGATAGAAGAGGTAAGTTTTACGCGTGAAGAGTGCATATAATACACTCTGTGCTAGTCGGGTCAACAATGCTATCATTGGTGATTATATTCAACAGATATGCGGAAAAATCGTGTGGAGACTAAAATACCACATAGAGTTGATTATTCATTTGGAAATGCTTGAAAGATATTGTGCTGTTAAAGGTAAACTTGTGTCTTATAACTCGACATTGAGCCAAATTGTAGTACATTGTGTAACAAGCAATCTTGAGACTCTTAGTCATCTCCTTGTGGAATGTTCTTATCTTTAGAGCTATTTGGTCGACTTTAAATGTGATTTACGATATTATTCAAAATTTTGAGTCCTTGCAAGATTGGATTATTTCTTGGTTTTATCTCGATACTCATAACAACTCTGCTGCTATGTCGAGAATCTCTTGTGTTTAGGTTTATGTGTGCGGTGTGGTACATATGGAAGGGCCGAGATGCGATTGGATCTTCAGGGATATAAAACCTAATATGAGCGACACTATATCAAGAATTCATAATCTAGTTAAACTTTGTGAAAGAACTCTTTGTTAATACAAGTGGCACTAGAAAGCAATTTTACTCCCTAAGATTTGGTTTCCAGGAAATAGGCTACATAAAAGTTAATATTGATGCATCTTATGATTATGAAACAAGAAAAGGCGGTATTGGTCTAATTGTGCGTGATCATGCGGGGTATGCATTAGCGATACAAGGATATAATCTCGGAGGAGGAAATGGAAGATGAAGTTGGAGGCTGAACATTTTGAGTGCAAAGCTCTTGTTAAAGCTTTGTGGAATGGATAGAGAATAATGGTTTTAATAAAGCGATCATTGAGGTATTGTTGTCGAATCAGTGACTTCAATCCATAGTGAAGATCCTAAAGTGCATTGGATTAATCGGCATTTATGTCTTTCGATTAGAAACAAGTTCTTAAACAATGAATTTTTATTTTGCAAACTAGTTAATAGGCTAAGTAATAATATGGCTCATGAGTTAGCTAGAAAGGCTAGAATAGAAGCTAATAGTTTCTCTTATGTTTTAAATTATCCTCTCGATATTGTTAAATGGATTGAGGATGACCTTGTAATACATGGAAGGAACGATTCAATAAACTTCTCTTCGGTATCAAAAAAAAAAAAGTTCGCTCAAGTTGGGCTAACAAGCGAGGCGAATTAAATCGGCCTAGCAAAATGAGACCCCTGAATGTGTGAAGTTAACATCTCGAAAAAAAAAAGAATCTAATTACCCTCACAAAAACCTTACCCGGTGAGTTAACATCTACACAATACCCAAACAATGACCTTTTTAATGTTGGGTCGTTTCAGTGGAAATGTAATACAAATACTTTATATGGATGATTCTTTATATGAACTAAATCGACTCTTTATCTCAATATCTCATAACTTTGACTATATTCTTAGAACCCCATAACAAAATTGCAATTTTCGGACCTCAAATTCTCTTATCCGGACAATTTAAAGCTCATTGTACATTGCCTCTTAACTCGGCAAAAAATTTCATCCTTTTGTACCAAAGGAGATTCAGTTAGAAATTCTCTCATTGTTATAGAAATGCTAAATGAATACAAATCGAGGTTCAACCCGACCAAAACCCATCTTCTATTCGGATACCACGATCACATATGATGAAATAGACCTAATGAACACAAGGATTTTACCTAAAAGTGTGAGTGAAAAAGTGGGTTTATTCCAAAACTATGACCAATTTGAAATTTCTTCTAAAAGTGTGACCATGACCGGTCAACGGGCATGTATGCCCTAGTCTTTTATGGAAATACCGGATTTTGTCCACAGATGTGTACATATCGGGTAAGATGTGTACACATTAAGTAAGAATGTGTACACATTGGGTCAGGATGTGCACACATCGGCACGCTGATACTTACTTATGAATAGTATCGATGTATAGATATTATATGTAGACATCGAGAATCTAAGCATAATCATATGTTGGATAAATGTAGACATCCATGTTTGATGTGTAGACATATGACACTATTTATAAAATATGTGGACATCGGCTATAAATATGTGGACATCGGCTATAATATGTGGACATCGGGGCTATGAATATGTGGACATCAAGCTATCGATGTGTAGACATCGGGCTATAAAGGGTACTTTGAGTATTAGGTAAAGTCGAGTCACACTTTTGGAAGAATTTTCAAATTAGTCACACTTTTGGAAGAAATGCACATTTCGGTCACTTTCGATTTCCTCTGAACACAAAGATGTGAATAATGTCATATCATATATTTGAGAGAAGAAATCATTATGCTTTGTTGTTTTTGATGATGATGCCATGCTCCATGATTTTCTTGTGATAAACGTAGATTTTTTTTTAAGCGGATAAACGTAGATGATCATATGAGCATGCGGCTTTGTTGGTTTCTTTTTAGGAAAATCGGTCATTTGTCCAAATATTTTTAAAACATTGTTCAAATGGACGAGTAAAAATTAGTATGGGTGAAATGGACACTAAAAAATAAAAAGGATAAAAACTGGATTCATCCTGACTTAAACTTAAAAAATAGTAAGGATGGAATGCATCGTGATGTAAATAAACAATAAGAAAAAGTATTTGAAAATGGGCAGGATGAAACTGTTTACATCCTGACTATTTTTACATTTTTTTCCATTTAAACAATATGAAAATCTAAATGTCCTTTTCACCCAGGAATTATTGATTTTGGTATTTTTAACCAATTTTGTGTTTCTTTTTTTTAGGGTTGGAGGAACAACTAATACCATCTTATACCGTACCAAAGGATACGAGATCGCCCTCTTTATTTTAAGAGGTTATCATTCCTTGATTTCAACTATGTCATTTCATCTAACGGCTCAATTGTACTTAAGTGACCTTTTTAGCGTAGGCATCTCTATTATGGATGGTAGCAAGTATACGGCCGGTCGCACGTGGAGAACTCTAAAGGCGGGGTGGGTAGGAAGTGAGCCATTTGATGGTAAAGATGAAAAGAACCGTTTTTAGGGACCATGGTTTTTTGAGGGACCATGGTCTTATTAGATACCTACCCTACAATGTTAAGGGATGTCCTAAAATCATGAGATTATTAATTTGGCCCTTACCTAATTAAAATTAACCATAATCTAATAACTGACCCTAATCTAATAAGTATCCCCGATTAAAATTAACCCTAACAATCTAAAACAAAAACAAAAAACCTAAACCTAGCCATAAAAAAAAAATCAGTTCTCCTCTTCCTCTCTTGAAAAATCACAAAAATCTAACGATTTGAGATTTAAACACCCGAACAGATTCGTGCTCAAAAAGTAACAAAACGCCGAACCGTTCGGCGCTCGGAACGCCGAATCGTTCGGCGCTCACGATGACGTGGATGGCCAATCTAGCGGCTAGATATCTAGCCCATAGGACTTAGGAGGTTGCCCAGGCTGACGTGGATGGCCAATCTAGCAGCTAGATATCTAGCCCATAGGACTAAGCCTTAGGACATCTAGAAAATCAGCCAAGTCATTTTGAGATTCATAAAGAAGTGGAACAACCAAGTGAAGCCATAATCCAGTATAATAGACGCGGTAAGAAGCCTGATTCTTCCATGGGACCGATTCACAGGTATTTTCCAACAAACCCATACTTTTAATTTGATTTTGATTCGTTTAATTGAATAGAAATCATCAAAATATGGTTCATATGGAATTCTTGTGCCATGTTCGGTTAGTACGCGTTTCACAAAACCTAGTTTCTTACCGAACTTCACGAAAGGAAGAACACGAAAAACGATTCGGTTCCATAGGATTTAAAATTAGGTTACCGAACTGCGAGTTCGGTTTTTTTCGCAAATTTTTGAAAACTATTTTGTAACCGAACTTTACCCATATTACAAAAAAAAAAAAAATGATAACCGAACCTGTGCTTTTTTTTCCCACTATGTTGATTTTCATTTAATAGAACTTTTACAACTTTGTTAGTTGGTTCGCAAAAAAAATTGAAACTGTCAAGTAAATTAGAACTCTACCCATATTACAAAAAAAAAAAAAAAAATTCAATGTAACCGAACTGTGTTATTTTGCCCACTATGTTGAATTATCAATTAGCAGAAATTTTCCAACTTTGTTCGGTTGATTAGCAAAAAAAAATTTAAAACTATCTAGTAACCGAACTCTACTCAAATTAGAACCTTGGCTAATTGCATACATGTAGAGTTTGGTTACATGATAATTTTATCGAGATAACCGAACTCAGCGTTCGGTTTGTAAAGCAAGTTGACAACTAACCGAACTTTACGTATACTAAGTCAAATTTTTATTGTACGTAAGTTCGGTTAGATATTTGGTTGGTATGAAGTTTGCGAACCAACCAAACTTTATACACTAATGTGAAATCTTATTTTACCTAAGTTCGGTTAGCTATTGGTTGCGAACTAACCGAACTTATAGACCCTAAAGTTCGGTTACATTTCGGCCAAACCGACCATAACCTCTTTGTAATCCTTATTTACAAAGTTCATAACATGTCCAGTTAACTTAGAACTTCAAAAAACCTCCATTATTGGAGAGTTTGGTAACACAAGTGTAGAGAAAAAGTAACAGAACTACACTTTCGGATGAGTTCGGTTACATGTTCTTGACACAAGGTGGCAGAACAAGCCCAAATCTACTTAACAAGGTCACATTTTTTTTTTGAAAATGTGGACCAATTCAACCAACATTATCTAAGTTTAGAGCATACATGAGTACCCAAATAGTCTTCCTCCGTTTGTGGTTGGTAAAATCCATCGTTTTAAACTTGAGATTGGCTTTGGGGAAGAATACATTCACCATCTAAGAAATAATTCATATCCGGATCATTGTGAAGATTGACATATACTCTAGAAGAGGAAGGAGATGAAGATTTAGTGAACTCAAAAAAAAAATATTTTCCATGTTTTCTTCTCCATCTCTCTAACTTTACTCTCTAAATAATCACTTTTTTTTAAAAAATATGATTTTTAATCTCAAATCTTTATTCAAAATCACTTCACTAATCACACTAACTAATATTAACACTAACAAATCATTAACCAAAAATAATCAGAGGGTAATTTAGGTATTATAATAAATATCTAGATAAGGGGTGACCTAGATTTACGTACTTTTAAAATCTTACCCAAAATAAAAGAATGGTCCCCTAAAAAAAGGCTGGTCCCCAAAAAATGGTTCATAGAAAAACAAGTTTTCAAAGCCCAAGCCACAAAGCCTATGCTACTTATAGCAATTAGCAAACTTGTTATCATGATCATTAAGAATAACGTGTGCGGAACTTTTACGTGCACTAGGGTTTCGATTTCGTTAGAAAATTACGAAATCATGTCTATGCTAATCCGGCAACCATATGAAAATATAGGCGGTGCGTTTTAAGCTGTTCATGTATATAATTTTCTCTTTTACAAACTCAACTAGTTGGTAATTGGGAACCATACTGATAAGCACGAAAGTGCGACGCATTTTAACCCATGAATACATTAGATATGACTCATTATTTCTCTAATAAATCTATTTTAGTTGTTTTTGGAAGAATAAGCTCTTGTGGAGAATTGGCTCGAAAAAATAATATTTGCACCCGGAGCACACGTGTTATTCGGACTCTCAATGTCGGTTAAGGGACACCTCACTTACTAAGGAGCACCTCGGCAGATAAGGGACACCTTCCTTACTATCTACATCCCATAAGGCAAGTACTAAAGGGACACCCATACAGGATTAGGGGGAGGTCATCTTCTCAGTTTGAATTTGGATTTTGGTGGGAAGAATTTGCAGTGAAGTATTGGATTTAGGGTTTGATTTTAAGGCATGTTCGGGAAAGATTCAACCGCTGGATTCAGTTTTGTTGGACCTATTAACACTAAACAGGCTTGGTATAGTCATTGTATTCGAAAGAATTGGGCTGGATATCCGTGTGAAGCTAAACAGAGTGTGAAAAAGATATCGAGTTTCTGAAAGTGATTAAAAGAGATCTTCTCGAGATTTTCTTTCGGTTTTCGTTGGAGAATGACTTATTCTTACCAAAATTGATTTGGATGAAGTTCTAGCGGCATAACGAGTTGGTAAGGTGCATAAATTTGAAGAAAGAAAGATATGAGGAGTTAAACCCCTGAATGGGTCAACGGAGGAATCAAATTTCATACATGGGTGAATTTATTTTATTCTTTTTATGACTTTTGCACTTATTTTAAATTGAATTATGATTTGAATTAATTAGTTATTATTTTATTTGATGGGTCATGCTTGCTTAAATGTTTGATGTCCCATGCTTACGATTTATAGCTAATATTCTGAGAATCTACCTTGGCAAAAATAAGAGTCCATGTTTTTATTTATTGAGAAATAATTGTTAAAGAATAAATAATTGAACCTATTTATATGAATTCGGTGGAATCCTAGTCCCAGTAACTCTCGCTATTGTTTATTATTTTCTTTAAATCTTTAAATATAATATTTGAAAGTCTTAGAGTTCGAATCTTATTTACTACAACAACATCATTGAAAAATACCATCACATACCCCATAGAATAATGAAGCATGGCAACTCGAAATCTAAATTTTACCTATTTGAAAGGTTATAAGCATCAAAAGTGGAATTAGGATTTTAGAATTCTAGATGTCAAAATACTTCTCATCTCATTTGTGCTTGAGCCATTGCACCCATCCATCCATTGCACAATAAAGGGAAAACTCTCTTAGCAAACACGGTTCACCACTCAAAATTGATTAACCATGTCGGGATTGTACTAAAAAAGGCCCGTCTAAAGCCCAAGATAGATTTTAATGAAGTGAAAACTACGGAGACAAACCCAATTTTGTAGATTTTCCACCGACAAGCGACGCCTAGAAAAAGTCATGCTCGCACCCATTTTTGAGAGAAAATTTCTCTCACACCCATATTTCTTAAAATTAGTTTCGCTTCTAAAAACAGAAAACCCAACCCTCTTGTTTCTCCATTTTCCTTATTGAAGTTCTCCTGATTTTCAACGGGCTTTGTCAAAACTACATCATCCATTCAACTGTTGTAAGGATTAAGAAGATCAATTTCTCGGAGATTATCAAAACAATAGTAAGTACCGAAATTAAATCTCTAGAATAGTGAAGAATAGCTTTTTTTTTTTTTTTTCGATTGATCAATCAAATACCTTGTAGTGAATGGGATTCGTTATTTCTTAGAAACTGGGTATAATTTGCTTGTGATTTTGGAACTTTGAATTGTTTTTTAGTTTTTTGAATGAATGAAAAGATCCTACAATTGATCGATTTAATGGAGATTTTTGGAGAAGTTTCACTGATTTGATTGTAGTTGAAGGAAATTGTTCATCAATTTTGATTAATTGTCTCAAAGTTCATCTTAATTTCATAAGTTATGATGAAAATAAAAAAAAGTTGCAAACTTAAAACGAATTGCGTTACTGACGAATTACATTGGAAACCTAAAACCATATCCTTTTGGTCGACCAACAATAAACTCAGCTTACAGATTATTTATTCGGGTCTATTGATTTGAATATGAAATTATGGAAACTTTATCTATCATGTTTGTATTTCAGGAAATAGTAGTGATGGCCTTAATTTAGTTGGATTTGGTGATTTGCAATGAAATTGGTTGTAACGCTATAGAAAGGAATGAAATGCATTTAAAATAAAATGGAGCTAAAGGATGCTGCAGTGGCCAGACAAAGGAGATGGAAGTGCAAATGGGTTTGGTGTGCGTGTGACGCGCATTTAAAAGAAAATGGAGGTGTGAATAGTGATGCATAACAAGTTGTGCATCTACAAAATTTTGTTGCATAACTTGTTATGAATTCTCGAAATTGGTTGCATAACACGTTCTGTAGCTTTTTTTTTTTTTTTTTTTGCATAACTTGTTATGCGGTCAAAAAGCAGTTGCATAACACGTTATGCGGCTATTTTCTTAGTATTGAAACCAACAAAAATAAGGCTACATAACTTGTCATGCACCTACAATAATATCTACATAACATGTTATGCGATCGTGAAAAATATGACTGCATAATGCATTATGCATCAACAAAATTATTGCACAATCTTTTATGCATCAAGAAAATAGATGCATAACTTTGATATGCATCCATAAATATGGATGCATCACTGCATTATGTCATCAATTTTTTTTTATGTACGCATTAAAATCAACCAAAACAATGGTTACATAACTTGTTATAGATGCATAACTTTGTTATCCAAATGCATAATTTGTTATGCAGTGGAGAAAATGGTTGCATAATTCGTTATGCGTCTGAATGTGTTATGCATCTTTTTGGTGGCTGCATAATAGTTACGTATCAAGTTTTTTGAAAATTTTGCCTAAAATGATAATCACCTACGATTTTTAAATGAAAAAAATTTTGATATTCTTGTTTGTACTCGTTGCGTAGCTCTCTTAACAAGATTTCCAACGATATAAAATTTGTAAAATTTCAAAGTGCGGATTTTAGATATGTTATATCCAAGTTGCGTTGCCAATTATACCCTGATGCATAACCCGTCGTGCGGATGCATAATCCGTCGTCTGGAACATTTTTAATAATTTCATATAATTATGGGTGTCATGGAAATAATTATGGGTGTCACAAAGACCTAAATTAGTTGTGGAGTCGACAATGAGAATATTATTTTTTTTTGGGCTGCGCCTAATTTTCCCGTAATACAAACCACAGGAAATTTTTTTGTTTCGTTAGATAGATACAAGACTGAAAGAGAGAGAGAGAGCGTGAAGTGAGCCTGCAAACATTGAGCCAAACTCGAGTTTCTATTCGATGTGAATACGAAGTTAGCAATAGCTGGGTTTCTATTCGATAAAGGAAAATACGAGGAATATCAAGATCATATGTTGGTAAGCATGTTCTTTTTATAATTCAAATATGTTTCATGTTGTTTGATTGTTCCAAGCATGTGCTTTTTGATTATTCACCTTGATTATTAATTAAGATTTAGTCTCAACGCATTTTGTTATCTATGATGATGCATAAAATTGCATTCATTGTTCGATTCAAGTTTATGGTGTTGTACACCTATAGAGTGACAATCAATTGTCAATGTAAACTGCATTTTGAACTTCACTCACCTAGTAGGTTGGTGATGCCATGAGGATGTTTCAAAGTTTGTAAGTTGGACCAGGAAGATGTTCGTTGGGACCGGCACCATGAGATATCTTTAGCATTTAGTCCATGCCAAGTTTTATCCTCTCGTTCTTGCTTATGAGCACGTCCAGTATTCTTCATTAACTTTATATTAGGATCCATAGGATTGACGGATGGGATGTCATCAAAATGACCATACTTCTTGAGAAATTTCTCAATATAATGAGATTGGGTTAATTCAACTCATTCCCCTTTAAGTAATTTTAATTCCTAAAAGCACATCAGCCTCTCCTAAATCCTTCATGTCAAAGTTAGAACTAAGAAACTTCTTTGTTTTTCAATACGAGATATGTCGAGATCCAAAAATAAGCATATCATCACCATACAAGCGGAGAATTACACATCGAACTATCATGCTTACTATAGATACATTTATCCTCATCATTAACAACAAAACCATACGACAAAGATACTTTGTCAAACTTCTCATGCCATTGCATGGGATCTTGCAAGCTATAGGAGATTTAACCAACTTTCAAACCTTCTTTTCTTGGCACAGTAATATGAAACTTCGGTTGTTTCATATATATATCTTCTTCTAAATCACCCTTTAGAAAAGCAGTTTTGATATCCATTTGATGAATAATTAACTTGTGAACAAAAGCAAGTACAATTAAACAACGAATAGATGAGATGCGAGCAACATGAGCATATGTATCAAAGTAATCAATTCCATGTTTTTGCTTACAACCCTTAGCAACTAATCAGGATTTAAACTTATCAATGGAGCCATCAACATTCAACTTTCTTTTGAATATCCATTTACATCCAATAAGCTTTACGCCTGGGAGGTAAATCACAATATATCCAAGTACCGTTAGTCAAAAGTGAACTCTTTTCATCATTGATAGACTCTTTCCAGAAACTAGCATATGTGGAACTCATAGCCTCGCCATAAGTTTTAGGGTCATCATCAGCATGCATAACATATCTACTAACACTAAGAATTTCATTCTTACTACCTTCTGAAGATATTGTACCCATTCTAGACCAAAGCTTGTTTCTTTTCTTTCTCTCTTACTTTTTTCAAGTTCGATATCTTCTACAATTTGAAATTATCTTACATGTCTCGAGTAGGAGCATAATGTTCATCATTGTTATTAGTCTCTATAGATTATAGACTAGGTAACAATGGGTTTTCTATGGGTTGCATTTGGGAACTATTCCTATTCAAGTTCTCAAAAAATTCCACATCTACGATTCTATAATCTCAAAATGAGTAAAATAATCACCATCAAAACGTTCCGATCAAGTTAGGGTTTGGTTCATCACTTGCGAGAGATTGACGATAACATTTGAATTTGAAGATTCACCCTCCATTATTGAAAATTAATTCTTTGAAAACTATTGGAAAATTCGGGGTAATAGAGGATGAAAACAAAGAATGAAAAGAATGTTGTATCACTTTGGAGCTTCAAGGCCTTGCGATTCTTTTAAAGAATTATTTTGACCTTTCCCAATAAATTGGCGAGTACAATCGGTCGTGAAATATTCTTTATCGAGGATACACAATGAAGCCCTAACAACGTTGTTGGATTCAAAGGTTGTACTCCCTTGACCCAACCAAGAACACACTGTATTTGATTCGAAGATGCTTAGAGAGAAAAGAGTTTGTGATGATTGTAATAGGAAGAATCCTTCGCTATTTATAAAGGGTTTCATGCCTTTTGGAGATGTCATTTCATGTGAAGATAACATTTGTACATATATTACTCAACACAAGAAAATCAAGAACAAATTATGAGTCGGTGAATTACACTAATTACTAATGTAATGATAATTGAAGCAATTTCAGTTATCACAATATTCTTAAGCGATACTACCTTAAAACCTTTGTACGGGTGACATGATACCAACTAACACATCTAGTGCTCTTTAAGCAACCTTTGTATGTATGCCCTGTATTCTTTTTCACCCAAAAGGAGCTCTGTGTGAAATTCCTTGTGGTAAATTGCAAGTTTCTCGAAACTCAAACTTAGTGACGGTTGTGATACACTTTCGGCATCACCGCTTAATCTATACGAGACATTAACAAGAGAGAATTCAAGTTATAAAATATGCGATCCATCAAAAGAAACAATTTGAAACTAGCTTCTACTTGCCCTAAATTTTTTGTTTTCTATATTAGGCTTTGTTGAGAGAAAGAGAAAGCAACAAGGAAAAAGCATCTCAGTGAAGTCGTTACAAACCGAGGAAAACAATCCAAAAAAAGAAAACCTCCCCTAGAGGAACTAAAACCGAAGGCACTACAAGATCTCGGAAGCGTAATGCAAGTTTTGGCATAATGGAGATGGTCAATATGTATAACAAATGGAGTTTGGATTCCTCGATTGTGCCCGGACATTTGGAAAGTTCGAGAATAACCAATTTAGCAAGCCTTTTATGTTAAGACTAGTAGGCCAAAAGGCGCCTCTAAAAGTCATTAGTTCTAGTCAACGTACTAATCTTTCCAAAAAGAAACCCTAAGATTTCGATTGAGTTAGATGAAAAACAAATTAAGAGCCTCAAACGAAAGCACTAGAAATTGGTGGCACATAACCTTGATGTCCGGAAAGATCACGTTGTCATGTATTGTCATTAGTTCTAGTCACTGCTAATCTTTCCAAAAAAGAAACCTAAGATTTCGATTGAGTTAGATGAAAACACTCAATGCGAAAGGGTACATTATTTATATGTCCCCACCTTTTACACCCAATAAATATGTCCTTATACAACAATAAATATGTCCCTACTTTTATAACCTTATCCATTTAATATTAGATTACCTTAATACCCTCACCCATATAATATTTTTTATTTCAAAATACAACAAATTTCTTCCTCACCACCACTTCCACCACTACTAGCACCACCCACCACCAACATTCAACTACCATTCCACCACCACCGTTCAACAACCACCACCTACCAACCGCCACCACCACTAATATTCCACCACCAGCACAGCCACCACCACCATTACACCACTTTCGCAGTCCTCCTCCACCACTAGTCCGGGTTGTCGCCGCCGCCACCACCACCGCTGCCGTCGTCGTAGCTAGTTTAGATATATTGAATCAACAACAGTAGTTGATCCAAATAAAAAATAGAACCAACGGTATTTGATCCAAAAAAAGGATCACAGTGAGAAGTTGATCCAATTTAGTGGATAAACTTATATTGTTGATCCACTAAATTGGATCATCAATGAAAGTTGATCCTTGTAAAATGGATCAACAATGAAAGTTGATCCATGTAAAATGGAGTGAACTTGGCGTGAGTCGAACACGCATCATCGACATGGAGTCGGCCATGCTACCATTGCACCACAAGTTCAACATTGGAAGAAATTTAGATGATTTAAACTACAAAGCATGAGTTCAAAGGATCAACGACAGGTAGTTGATCCAAAATATATGGATCAACAACCGTAGTTGATCCAATATCCTTGCTGCTTTAACCCGTATAACCACCATATTTCATTAAATGTAGCTTCATAAACACTACACTCAAGACCGGCTTCAAAACCAATCTCGACAACTACAACAACCTAACCACCATTATACTTACTATTTCCATGACTAATTTCTCATTCGTACCTCTCCACCATTACCACCACCAACAAATCACACATCTCCCCGCACCACTACCATCGCCAAAACAACCACAACCAAAATCCAACACCAATTTCATCATTCCAACCAAAACCACCATAGTTGATCGATAAAAAATTGGGTCAACAACAGGAGATTGATCAAAAAATATGGATCAACAACCATAGTTGATCCACTGTTTATGGTGAAAATCGTTTCCGCCGATTTACTGTAAATTCGGTAGGTGAGTGAGAAACGGTTTAAACCCTAAACAAATGTGCCGCACGTGAGCAATTTATAGATTCGAGAGATCAATCATGCAAGTCCTACTTCCTAAAACCAAGAAATGGCCGTTCCGGACTTGCTCGGTCACAAAGTGGGGAGAAGGGTTGATTTGGGAGGGAAGCAAAGAAAGGTGTTGAGACCCGAATAATTACGAGAGTAGTATCTCGACTTGTATCGGAAAGTGAAAGCAGGAAGCTTGCAAGAGATGAAAGCTTTTTGGAGAGCTTGCAAAGTTGCCTTTTACAGAGTGTTGTATTTTTCTCCCGACCGAGACTTGTTGTGCGGTGGAAATAGGGTAAAACCTATTTATACAAGTCGAGATTGAAACGTACCCTGGACCTCATGAAAGAAGAGAGTAAAGGGTGAAATAAGGGAGGAGGTGGTAACCGCATGGTGTTTATGGGTGAAAAATTTTCCACCATTATTTCCCTCATTTATTTGACCGCTTTATTCCTTTTCACGCTTTCTTAATGTGAGCGTAGTATACGCTAGCTGTGACCGCCAAACCAAAACCCGGAAAGCATCCCCCTATTTTGTTTTGATATCTCAAGTGTTAGTTGCACCTTGAGAATGCAAGTGGCGCCGCTAGTGGCGCGTGTGGCATGTTCCATTGGCATGTGCGGAATGCCTTTGTTGCGGCCGCACCTTGAGTGCAAGTGGCAATGCCCGAAACTACTAGTGGCGTGTGTGGCATGTGCCAATGGCACGTGCGGAATGCCTGGTGGTAGGTTGTACGTTGAGTGTAGTGGCAATGCCTGGTGGTGGCGTGTGTGGCAAGTGCCAATGGCGTGTTCGCCATTAGGGCGTGGCAAGTAAGAAAAGCTACCGGCGATGCGTGTTGGCATGTGCCAATGGCATGCTCCGCCATTAGGGCCATGACCTAGTAAGAAAAGCTACCCGATGGCGTGTTGGGATGTGCCAATGGCATGCGTGGCCAATTTGGGTCACGTCTTGGTAGGAAAAAGCTACCAACAGCATGTTGGCATGTGCCAATGGCATGCGTGGCCAACTTGGGTTACGCGGGTAGGAAAAGCTACCGATGCGTGTTGGCATGTGCCAATGGCATGGTCGGCCATTAGGGCCATGGCATGGTGAAAAGCTACCGCGAGCATGTTGGCATGTGCCAATGGCATGCGTAGCCAATTTGGGTCGCGTCTTGGTAGGAAAAGCTACCCGGCGAGCGTGTTGGCATGTGCCAATGGCATGCGTGGCCAATTTGGGTTGCGCCCTGGTAGGAAAAGCTACCGGCGATGCGTGTTGGCATGTGCCAATGGCATGCGTGGCCAACTTGGGTTGCGCCCTGGTAGGAAAAGCTACCGATGCGTGTTGGCATGTGTGGAATTTGGACTAGGTTGCATGATTTGCAAGCTAGGCGCGAGCGCCATTTTGGCATGGCGTGGCTAGGGCCGGCGAGTGCTTGACTTGGCGTGGCGTGACTAGCGTAGCTAGGGCCAAAGCGAGTGCATTTGGCGGCATTTGTTGGCTCGGACTAAATGTGGCTGACATGATTTGCCATTGGCACGGAGGTGCGGCTAGCATGGTTGGCATGCTTTGGCGCGTTTGGTGTGGCTGGCATGTTTTTCCTTTGGCATAGAGGTGCGGCTAGCTTGGGCTAGGTGTGGCTGACATGATTTTTCATTGGCACGGAGGTGCGGCTAACATGGTTGGCATGCTTTGGCGCGTTTGGTGTGGCTGGCATGATTTGCCATTGGCTAAGAGGTGCGGCTAGCTTGGGTTAGGTGTGGCTGGCATGATTTGCCATTGGCACGGAGGTGCGGCTAACATGGTTGGCATGCTTTGGCGCGTTTTGGTGTGGCTGGCATGATTTGCCATTGGCACAAAGGTGCGGATAGGGCCGAGGGAAGTGTGTTTGGCTTGGCATGGTGTGATTAGCGTAGCTAGTGCCAAGACGTGCATTTGGCATGGTAGCGGCTAACTTGGGCTAGGTGTGGCTGGCATGATTTTCCATTGGCACAAAGGTGCGGCATTCTTTTGACATGGTTGGCATGATTTGTCGGCGTTTTGGTGTGTGGTGGCATGATTTTCCATTGGCACGGAGGGAATTAGGGTTTTGTTCGTTGTAACCCTAATTTGAAAATACCCTATTAATTACCGACTACATGCATTAAATTTCCTAATAAATGTGTCACCTTTGGTGACATTGGGTTATTTGGGGTTTTTACGATTTTACCCTTTGTTTAAAAACCACCATCAACAATCCCATAAAATTGGGTCAACGGCAAAAGTTGATCTCGCAATGGGATCAACATAGTAGTTGATCAAAAAAAAAAAAAAAAAAGAGTCCCGACACAACAATTGATCCCATAAAACATATAAACAACAATTGATAATGCCGTAGCTTCATAAACAACAACAACTTCATCTATTGTAGTAGCCACAAGCATCGTCCTCTACTTGCTCATATTTAACAATAAACACCTAACATTTCATCTATTTATCTCTAATTACACTAACATACATATATTTATCTCTAATCATTCGACATTCATTAGCGACAATTTAGCTATACTGAAAACATGGGACCCGTTCTTTCACTAGTTGCAGTTTCATATCTCAAAACAAAAACGTAAATAGATTCAAATACATACCTCCGCCCCCGTCGCCGCCACACTACCACCATCATCATTATTAATTACTTCTCTGATTTTAAATCAGATCTCAATTTATTTGAATCTGATTTCAAATTTAGTTTTTTTAAGAAGAAGAAGAAGAAGTCATTTGTTGATAATAGTTTAATTAAATCCTGAATCCAAACTCAAAATCACCAAAAATCGAAAACCAAAATCTCAAATCGATTTTTGAATTTGTATGAAATCAGTTGAAAACAAAAGAAAATCGTGATAGATCTGTTGATACTAGTGGTGGACGTAATAGATGTGGTGGTGCTAGTTGTGGTGGCGCCGATAGGGATTTTGGTGGTGGTGGGGGACAATGGAGAAGATGGTCAAAGCGAAATGATGAGAAGAAGAAACGAGATTTTGTTCCTCTCGAAGAAAAGAAGAGATGAGAAAGACTAAATAAGGAATTATAATAATTAGGTTTTTTTTTTTAGAAAAAAATTCAATTATGCCATCAAGGACATTTGTAAAGTCTTGTTAGAGATATTTGTGAAGGCCCATCAGAAGGAGGGACAATAATTCAATTTCCACATCTGAAAAACAAAATTAAGAGCCTCAAACAGCACTAGAAATTGGTGGCACATAACCTTGATGTCCCGGAAAGATCACGTTGTCATGTATTATTGGCACAAAGTCAAAAGAAAGCGAGAAATTGCAAAAGCCGGTCAGCAATGGCTGGAGAGGCCCGGTTGCTTATATCAATGCAAGGTTGGTGGGCGATAGCCCATGTAGGGACTACTGGTGGGCATCCAAACCATCACTGATTGGCGATTAGTACAGCCGTTCTGATCTCATATATAGAAAATCCTTGGAATTCCTATTGTCCTATGTGGGACTATATTCAATCTTTAGGTTAATTTGAAATCGTACAAAAGGGTTTGATTTTAAAAGCAAGTAACAACCAAAAAAATAACTACAGTTTTTAACGGTGGTTACTTTATGCAAGATAATATGATGCTTTGTAATTTTTTGGGAGATTGGCCAGGTTGTTCTGGTCGGATTCTTGCATTTAGTACTGTTTTTGACTCCTTCTTGCACTTTTGGGGGAATACGCAAGATAATATTATGAGCTATATAAGTTGTATACTTTTTGTACTTGGTGCTACAATTGGTATTCTTGCTGTAAACCTACATAACTAAAGGTTTTATTTCCTTGACTTTATTAACCTTATTTTGTTTTCTGCATTTAGTTCTCCTTTAAATTCGATATTCCGTTTGTCCTACATGCTTTATCAAGTACAGCAGTTCTGAGGTATCATGGCAGTTGCAATGTTGGACGGTGATAATAATGTGGTATGCTCTTCAATTTCTCCTTCAGTAGTTAAGATTGGATTGAGCAACTGTTATACTAAAAATTTCAAGTCTATTTATGATTCTGTTTTCTTGAGTTTATTATGTAAACCCGATATATAACTCTTGTGAATTTGCATGCTAAATTCTTATTCGCAACGGTAGGTCATAGTTGGTGTTCAGGCGTTATTCGTGGCTTTGCAGGATCTTTCCATGACTCGGTTAACACATACTCTAATTTGATGTAAAAGTCAGAAACATACTAATGTGGGAATCATATATTTAATATATTATCATATATTAAATTAGCAGAAATAAGAATCTTGTTGTGAAATAGATATTGGTTGAACCCCATGAACTTATGTAGATGGACTGATTGAAATATCTGGATGCAGACTGAATAGTATACATGTATGAAGCTTCAACCATGTGAATTGTGATCCCTGAAGACTAATACGCAACCCATCCATGTAAGAATATTTCTATACATATAGAAATATCTGAGTATGTAATAACTTTGGTTAATTAAAAATATTGTTAAATATTTCGGTTACCATTCCGTGGATTAATTCCTATTAACTCTTCCTTGATTAATCTAATGTCTAATATAAAATCCTAGGAACTTGGTCCTCCCTGCGCACTATGAAAAGGAAACAATAACCATCACTATTGTATCCTTACTCATTAAAGGCTAAGGTTAAAGAAAGAGAAACCATGATCTCCACAAGGTATGCTCATTGCTCCCGGTTGATCGATCCACGGACTAAGGATTAGCGCTATAAGGTATTTCTCATAAACTTCTATTAGTATATTATTGTGTGATTATCATTAAGTTCACGATCCTAAATTAAGTATCTATAAAATTAAAACTCATAGTTGGCATCTAGAGCTTGCTTAACGTTTTAACTCATGATCGTCCGTTTTTGATATACAATAATCATGTCGTCCATCCATCACATTTGCGGAATCAATTTCTCAAATCACAGTAGGTGTATATCTTATATCTTTGTTATAAGTCTTCGAAAGGTAATATATAATTTTATTTTTCATGATGCGCCGTAATTGGAAATCGTAAACAGATTCAATGAATATTAGGTTTTCTTTCTGTAAAGAGAAAATTAAGTTGAATCATAATCCTAACGGTGGGGCCTGTGGTCTATGTTAACCAAAATGCTAATGGACTAAAATGTTAAATTACTAATGGGCTAAAAACTGTTATCTTGGGCCTTATAAATTAATGGTGTTAAGAATTTCACGCGAATAAGGATGAGACGTCGTCGTTTTTTTGTTTTAACTAACACCACTAACTCACCAATTTTGTTCCACCGTTAATGAACTCCTGAAGGTATCACATTATGTAAGAATGAATGGTAGGGGACAATTTGGAACTGTTCATAATTTAGTTGGGTGGTATACGTCAAGTTCTCCTCAGCTTCCCTTGGATAAATAAGTTGGGCTTTGACAAGTCCACTGTTAACCCGTCTGTGTTGATTTTGACTGAATAGGTCCTGAACTGGTCAATTAATCTTTTTGGTTCATATTTAATCGAAGTTGGATTTGTTCGTTATCGAACCAAATTACAAATGGAACCAATTTTAATTATAATATTAACAAATTATGAAAGGATTTTTACTTAAAGAAATGGTGACTAACCGATTAATATGCTTAAAGCTTTATCGAAACAATAAAAGCGATTTTTATCGAGTTTCATTATAAATTTTATGATCAAAACCATTTTTTAACACCATTAAATTTGTGTGTGCATTATGATATGGTTTGTGTGCTTGTGCGTTATGGTATAGTTTCTCTCACATTATTATTTTTCTTTAAATTTTATGGGATTATACTTGAAATTATTATGGGACTCTTTAGTTATCACCACAGTGATGCTTGAGTGTGATATCTCAATATAATCATAATGTTATTATAAGCATGAATTTGCAAACCGTAAAGTGTAGGTTTTGCAGTTATGAAAATAATGTGATAATGGCATTATTTTATTGATTGGCTATCACCACAGTGATGTCAAATCACTTTTGGCCATGATCACAATTTTTTTTTTTCAAATTCTTATAATATTGATTTTCCTAAATATATTAGAACAGAATTTACCCACAAGAAATTGGAGTTCACATATTTAAGAAAACATTGACTGATATGATTGTAGATAATACATTATAGATATGAAATTATTTGAATCTTGAGGGTGTCTTGTGTCAATATGTTTCACTTTTCTCCCAATATTGATGATAATTTCAATTTATACGTATAAAATTATTGTGCTTAAGATTCTTAGGTCATATTCTTTAGTTATCACCATAGTGATACTAGAAGTGTTTTATCTTAGCAATAATAATAATTTTATTGAAAAGCACTGAATCTGTGGCCAGTAAGGCAAGGTTTAGTAGTTATTATGGCATTATTTGAGTTGTTTGGCTATCACCACGGTGATGTCAAATAATTTTTTCAGTCATAATCGTTATCATGTCAAGTGCTTATAATATTGTTTTCTTAAATGTATTAGAACAATAATTACCCACTGGAGTAATTTGAGTTCACATGTTTAAGATAACATTGAAGTGTACAATATTTGATCATACATTATGGTAATTAAATAACCGGCTTGATTGGGGTATACCCAATGAGACAAAATAGGGTCATTTTGAAGTAAACCAAGCCACCCCTTAACCTTGTATTTTCAAAATGGCTAAAATGCCCTTTATAATTAACACTAAAAAACTTATTAGGCTAATTAATTGAGTTTAGATAAAAAATTTGAAAATGAAAATTGATAGATTAAACCTTTAACAGGTCTTGTGAGTTCAATTAAGATCAAAAAATTTGGTTTTCAAAAATGTCAAAGGTCGGCAAGGTAGAGGTTTGAAGAAGGTGCCTATATATATGGTAGGCATGGTCTTTGTTTGAATAAAATGCCGACCAATTTTAGCCGGCAAAGTATTAAAATGAAGAACATGCGAGCTTTACTTTTTCAGTGACACACGGGAGAGGGCTATTGAAAAATATTAGTCGATAAGGTCTAAAAAAAACCTTGCCATTTACATTGAGAAAAATACCCGCCCAGTTGAAAAACCAGCCCAGGCGGTATAAATCGACAAGGTCTTGAAAAATACCTGCAAATTTGTAGAAAAAATTTACGGAGTCGTACGCCATGGATGTTATGAAAAGTCGGCAAGGTATAGATATGGATATCTTCTTAGACCACATGTGCTAAATTTAGAGATGAAAAGTCGGCATGTTATTGACCTTATACCACTAGCTATATTTTGGTCGGCGGGAGTTTGACAAAAAATACCTATGAGCTTTTGGTTCGTTTGATTCTTCGTTTTTTTTTTTTTTTTTTGATTTCACATGTATAGTTAGAGTGTAGATGAAAGATTTTGATTTTTTTTTTTTTATATGTTTTTGGCCAAGCCCAAGTTTTTAGTATGGGCAATTTGGTCTTTTAACACCTTTTAGACACCCCTTAGCACACTCCTTTGGATGGGAACAAATGGGTATACCCCAATTAATGGGTATACCCCAATCAAACTCGAGTTCAATAATTGGCACATGATTTTACGTTATTTCTTAAAAAGTGCATAAAAGAAAATTTACATAAATTAAGTCATTATCGGGTTGAGTAACCTATTACAAATTTTTCATATTTTCATGAATATTTTTATTATGTTGTCCAAAATCTATTGCATCTCTATGAAATTAAGGTTTTATTTTTGATAAATTTCTCCATATTTAAAATGATATTCATCGACTATTTAACACCTTTCATATTAATTCATCATATATTACGTTATTTATTATGATCTTTAATTTTGTATCATATTTAAATGAGTGATGCATCAAAGGAATTTTTATTCAACGAATTTCATTATTGAATTATATTTATAGAGTTTGCTTCATGCTCGATTTTGGTTTAAAAAATCATTATGTTTGGATATTTTTTACGATTATAGGGTGTTGATATTTTTCACAATTTATGTATGGCATGCTTTTGAATAAATGTTCGTGATTGATGTTTAGGGTTACTCATTATTGTTTATAGACGACTAAATTTATAATCGGATCAAAGTATGTCCATATCATTGAGTGGGGGCTACACAATATCATAAAGCGTTAGTGTGATATTTGCAATTGTACATGTTTGTTGGATAGTTTAGTTATCACCACGGTGATGCTGTGCTCTTATACGTAAGTGTTGTATATTTTGAGTCCTCTTAGTTTGATTTAACGATTTGAACAATGTTTTTGCTCACAAGTAGTTTTTCTTCACACGTTAAACAAGCATTAGGTTATCTAAATGTTTCATATACATGTGGAAATATAGCCGCATGGGTGACTACAATTCACATTATATTAGGTTGAACATATTTAGAATTATTGGGTTTGTTAATACATTTTAGGACGTGAGTGGCCCGGGTGATTAGTTGTAGTATTTGACATACGTAATGTTGAATTATGAGAATGTAAAATATCCACAAATATTTTCATGTCTCACATTGTTTCTTGATAGGTTTTACCCACACGGGAGAATCTTATTGAAGGTATGTAACTATAAGCTTAATTGTCATTTTATCTCTATTATAAATTTCGAAACTTTTTTTCTTATTAATTGTATATTATGATTATTCGCCCAGACTTTTAATGGTCGATTTTTTGGAAGATAAAATTGTTTATCACGATGATTTTCGCGTTCTTGTGTAAATCTATCGATTGCATTATGAATCTCAATCCATGGATGTTTTATCGGACATTCATTGTTGAAATTGAGGGCAATTATAGATAAAGTGAAAATCATAAAGTCGACAAAAGGTGGTGAATATTGTGAAAGTATGACAAAAAACGGGATAATCCTAAATCTTTTGCATAATATCTTCAAAAAGTTTGGAATTCTTTCGATACACAAGGCCAACTTATCCTTGGCATAATAGCATTTTATCAAAAGGCTAAATCATACTTTATGAAAATGGTTAGAAGCATGATGAGCCATGCATAATGGTTATACATTTGTGGATGTTTGTTCTTTACCCAGCTTTGTGTAATTTAAATAGATTTCAGGTAAACGGTTTCAAGACACGCTTTGGACTGAAAATTTTGAAACCTAGTTTAAATCATTTAAGTCATGGTTGTTAGGTTAAGGAGGTGAGGGATTACATTCAGAAATGAAAATTGGATTTGAAAACTATTATTGGTTTATTGGTTTCCTATATAATCAAATGGTATTCTTTAACGTTCTAACCGTAGTATGAGACTTATTGAAGCTGAAAATATAAATTCGTTAATGATGGCATAATCGGTGGGAGTACGTGGATATATCTGTTCAAGAAATCATGATAATGATCCTTTTATTAAGATTTCTCTGGTTATTGTGAATCTTCTCATTATCATAATGTTAGATAATGAAAGACCACAAATTACTTATCGATACTCCATAATATAACTACGCCAATAAAGAATTTTTTATATAACAACATGAACTTGACATTAAGAAGGTCTCAACGAGATTAAAAAGAAAGTTATTCATGTTGTTTTATGATTTTCTTACAGAATTTATTACATTTGATATGCAATGGCAAAGACTAGGTTTTAGGCTCAAAATATTATGTGTAATAATTTTGATTAATGGATTGATGCTATGTGAGAAAAATCATTGATTGAAAGTCAAGTCTCGAGATATTGTTTAATTGCTCGAAAGACACAAATCGGTTGTATGAAAGTGGGTCTTTCGACCTATTACAAGCTGTAATAGCAATTTTAAACGGTATAAAGCAAGACTTATTGCCAAAGATTTTATTACGAAATGACATGATTATAAATAAGTTTTTCTCTCGTGTCAAAGAAAGACTTATTGAGAATTATCATAGTATTATTAGTAGCTCGGTATGACCTAAGAGTTGCATTAATTAAATGTGAAAATAGCCTTTATTAATGATAAATTTTGATACACCACCAAATTTTAAAAAATCAAAGTATGAAATTTGTGACCTCCCATAATGGTATGTGAAATTCAACAAAAACTATAAATGTTTCAAGTTTTGGATGAAATTATTGCAGTTATGCATATACCTCAAGATCAGTGGAGAAATTCATACTCTTGGTCTTATGTTAAGAAATACCCTAAATGCGGTAGTCTTGACTTTATGCATATCTACATATTTTGAAATAAAGGATATCAATGAAGCTTACCATGTGATATTACTATCACAGTTACTAAACTCTCATATAAGGCATATATAATATTGAGGAATTTTGAGTATAACATATTTAGATTTTATTTCATGTTGGATAGAAGATATAAATTTAATCTTCATTACGTCTTAATTACGATATGAAACTTACAACAAGTTGTTAATATGTTAACTAATTGCCTAAAGAATCGAAGAACAAATTACGGGGGAAAGCTATCAAAATTTTTGAGATACTATTTTAACTTATGTATTATAATGAGTTAGCAAACCTTGACAGTTGATTGGGTTTCAGACTTCAATTTTTGTGGATGTATGGATTCTATAAAGGAAGAATCCATTAATACTAGTCCCATGATTGAGTTTGAATATTTATGAAACACGATACTTAGAGACTTAAGGTTTGTCTCTACATTCTTTAAATTTCTTGTCTTAGCTTAATGACATTAAAGCACGATATGATACAAAAAAAGGAACAAAACACATGAATCTTGAGTATATATGCGTGAATTAGGAAATTCGAAACAATAGTTGTTCATTTACCGCTTAAGCACAATTGCATTCGGAGATGCGCTTAATGAACAATTACCTTTTAAGACCTCTTAAGAAAAGATTAAAATCTTAGGTACGTAGGAGTAATTGATTATTGAATTATAATTTATGTGCTTATTTTTGAAAACTAATTGAGCTCTTAATAATGTACTACGAATTAATTTTTTGTATTCATATTTAGTATACACTTATGTGAATGGATGAATGTTAACGAGAAATTGTCTTTCTTTAGAAGACATGTTTGGACCCGTTATGATATCCCCATTTAAGGCTGATTAAGTAAGTTGCTTGTGTTGTGGTACATGGAAGGGGAACATGTTGATAACGGGACAATGTGCCACCGCCATGACTCGCATACGTGATTTCTTGGTTAAGGTATTACGTTTAACCATTAAAATTGTTTAGCAATTATGCGCGCTTATGTTTTTACATAATTAATCGTTAAATAAGTTATCACATGGACTAGTGGGAGAATGTAAGAATATTTCTATACATATAGAAATATCCTATGGGCCATGTAATAACTTTGGTTAATTAAGAATATTTCTAAATATTTCGGTTACCATTCTAGGAGATTAATTCATTAACTCTTCCTTGATGAATGATGGGTCTAATGTCTAATATAAAATCCTAGAACTTGGTCCTCTCTCTACCTATGAAAGGGAAACAATAACCATCACTATTGTATCAAGGAACTACTCATTACGGCTAAGGTCAGAGAGAAACCATGATCTCCACAGGTATTATGTTGCTCAGGTTGATCGATCACAGACTAAGGATTAGCGCTATAAGGTATTTCTCGTAAACTTCTATTAGTATATTATTGTGTGATTATCATGAAGTTCACGAAAACTCATAATCCATTCACACCCGTAATTTTGTTAATGACGTTTGTTTCCCGCTCCTTGAGCTTTTTATGCCTTGTTAGTAGGTATAAATTACGGCTTATCTTTTGATTTCATCACGGTCTCATGAGATCATATTATGTTTTGAGGCGTGTTTCCATCCTAGTAGACCATCGGACGGTGCTTTTAACTAAAGGTAGACAAGGTCAACATGTAAGAGGAAAGTAGTAGATTAAGGCCTTAGATGTTAAAATATTACGATTCTCGATCGACGATCCATAAATCTCAAGAAGGCAAGCGCAAACAAATACGTGCAGTATACTTCATGAACATTACATTTTCTAGATAAATTCTTGAAGACTTTGTCTTTGAACTACTTTTTGTT
>JAJJWW010002635.1:0-73963 GCA_023531295.1 Papaver armeniacum | reverse complement strand
GAAGATAGATGAAGGACTGTCAAGATCGATATGGAGCGAGAACAGACATTAAAATCTGAGACGATAATTGGCAGAGTGAAAAACTATAGATATGTTCGGGGTATAACAATTTTATAGATCAGATGGGGTAGGTAGATAAGATATGGGGGTATACAGATAAAGGGGTATCATTAACATATCTGGGGGTATATGAAGGAACACCCTTATTATAAATCCACAAAGACCAGGCAATGAAAACAATTTTACTAGTTAAGTAAGGTATATGCCTTTATGTAATCATGGTGGGGATGAATGAGTTGTTGGCTGAATAATCTACGGCAACTTGGATTATTCAAATTTGTAAAATTAATTCAAGGGCCGGTTATTCATTTTGTGAACGTATCATGCTTGCTATAAGGTTCAGTATTAATGTGCTATAATAACGAAGAGTTTTAATTTCTTCTTCTTCTTTTTCGATTGAACTCTTATTATTATCACAATGACTGACAGAATAGAAGAACAGGGATTAGCAGCAATAGGAATTGATTTAGGAACAACATATTCATGTGTTGGAGTATGGCAACATGGACGAGTTGAGATTATTGAGAATGATCAAGGAAATAGGACTACTCCTTCATATGTTGCTTTTAATGATACCCAACGTATGGTCGGTGAGGCTGCTAAAAATCAAGCTTCCGTCAATCCTTCTAACTCCATTTACAGTAAGCTTTTTTATAGCTTTAGATAAATTAGTTTGATATCATGAATACATATTGGATTACTTTGTTGCTTTGTTTTTCTGCTCTTTGTAATGATCGTAACGATTGGTTTCTTTGTACCTTCGGCGGTTGGTTGGCTGAAACAAATAACTTGAATTTTGATTTGGGGTTTTTTATTGATCTTTTTATTTTTGTTTCGGAAAGCTTCAAGTGTTTGGAGATGTGCTGGTATTGTAGAAGAGATGTAGTGGCAAAAAATTAGAATTACAACTCATCCAAGTCTAAATACATGCTTCTATTATTTATACATTTAGATGTCGTCAAGATTGAATTTGCGCTTATTTATGTTCTGTCGAACGCCTATTTTTGACGTTAGGCATGTACTGAAATCTTATGGATGTGATCAATTGTTTTTTATGTTCACTCCGTTGTGAACATAATTAGTTGTTCCCTTCGAATAATAATATCTTTAGCTCCTTGCTCTCAGAAATAGCATCGGGAGAGCATTTAATTTTTTAATCAACTTCCATTTTGCAGATGTGAAACGTTTAATTGGTAGGAAATTCAGCGACAGCTTTGTTCAGAATGATATTCCTCTATGTCCCTTCAAAGTCATTGATGGCGTAGACGATAAACCTATGATTGAAGTCGTTCACAAGGGCAAGAAATTACAGTTTTCAGCTGAGGAAATTTCAGCTATGGTTCTCTCTAAAATGGGAGAAATAGCCGAAGCTTATCTTGGATCAAGTGTTAAGAAAGCTGTTATTACCGTTCCTGCTTATTTTAATGATTCTCAGCGTCAAGCTACAAAAGATGCTGGTACAATTGCTGGATTTGATGTACTGCGCATCATCAATGAGCCAACGGCGGCAGGAATTGCATATGGTCTTCATAAGAAGGTGACTAGTGTTGGTGTGAAGAATGTTCTTGTCGTTGATCTTGGTGGTGGTACTTTTGATGTTTCGGTACTCATCATTAAAGAGGGTATCTTTGAAGTCAAGGCCACAGCTGGAAATACACATCTTGGTGGAGAGGATTTCGATAACAGAATGGTCGATCACTTTGTCCAAGAGTTCAAGAAGAAGCACAACAAGGACATTAGTCGAAATCCAAGGCTTCTTAGGAGGCTGAGAACATCGTGTGAGCGGGCAAAGAGGATTCTCTCAACAATTCCTCAAACAAACATCGAGATCGATGCTTTGCATGATGGAATTGATTTTCAATCAACCATTACTCGTTCTAAATTTGAAGATTTGAACATGGTTTTGTTCGAGCAATGCATGGAATCTGTTGTGATGTGTTTGACTGACGCTAAGATGGACAAAAGAAGCGTTGATGAAATTGTGCTCGTAGGTGGGTCCACTAGAATTCCGAAGGTTCAGTCTCTATTGCAGGATTTCTTTCCTGGGAAGAAATTCTGCAAAAGCATCAACCCTGATGAAGCTGTGGCGTATGGTGCTGCAGTGCAAGCTGCTATTTTGAACAGTGGGGTTAATGTGGAGGTGCAGGACCTGAAGTTGTCCGATATCACCCCTATTTCTCTCGCTGTTGAAAAATTTGGGGTGGTGATTCCAAGGAACACAACCATTCCTCACAGGAAGTTCTTTGGATACACTATTCCTCACAGGAAGTTCTTTGGATACACTACTCCTCACAGGAAGTTCATTGAATACACTACTAGTGTCGATAATCAACTTTTTTTTTCTGTACCAGTGTATGAGGGCGAGAGAACCAAAACCTGTGACAATAACTTGTTGGGTACGTTTGAAATTACAGGAGTTCCTCCAGCTCCCCGTGGTGTTCCTCAAGTCACAATATGGTTTTACATCGATGAAAATGGTATATTGAATGTGTCCGCCGAGGCCTTGATAACAGGAAACAAAACTACGCTGTTGATTACAAATAACAAAGGGAGGTTGTCGAAAGCTGAGATTGAGAGGCTAATTAAAGAGGCGGAGAAATTCAAATTAGAGGATGAAGAACATAAGGAGAGAGTGAAATCAAGGAACTCCTTTGAGAAATATGTGTACGAAATAAGGGACACGGTCGCAAGTTTAGGAGGGAGGGTAGCACCTGATGACAAGAAGAAGATTGAGGATGCACTCGAAAATGCCCTTCGGTGGTTGGACAGCAACGAAGTAGTAAATAGAGATGATGTTAATGAAAAGACGATGGAGTTGATGGCTGTATGCAGTCCTATCATTAGAGAGACGGAGGATGGAGTTGATGGCTGTATACAATCCTATGATCAAGGAGATAAAGGAGGGTTGCCGCAGTTTTTGACGGGACCTAGCACTAGAGACGATGGATCAGAGGAAAATGACATAGATGATGTTAACGGCAAGAGGAGGGAGTTGGAGACTCTATACGATCCTATTATCACGGAGATGTACCCCCAGGTTGGTGACAGTTCATCAACTGGAGATAGTGCTGGATTCATGGATGAAGACTAAGGTTAGATTTCTTTTCTTGTGTGGCCATCATTTCAGTCTTGCTCCTTTCTCCTAACTGTAACCTTCTATTGTTTGGAATACTTGTTTTTGTTTAAAGTTTGGGTGGGATTCCAATTTGCTCTACACCATTCTATTCCTCCTGTATAGTGGCTTTTTATTTTGTTTTAGTTGGCGTGGGTCCGTGGGAGGTTTTGGTATAGTGGCTCTTTTTCATTTTCTATGATAAATTGTATATGCTTTGTCTTGTCAAATATGACTCCTATTTTTATTTCTGTGATAGCAGATAAAACATAAGGTGGTTTTAAACTACTTCCTAAATGCTTTATTCAGATAATTTAGATCATTTGATTAATGATGGTTCTTGTATTAAGAAACAACTGAATTAAGCCAACCCAAAACAAAGTGGACAAAAATATACTTTTATTTATGTTTTTGATTGCAGAAGGAATATTTTTTTTTTTTGCAATCTTGAGATGAAGACATTTCCTATATGGGTTGAATTTAAGAAATATACCAATTCACTTAGAATTCAAACCCATAAACAGATTGCAAAGACCGAAACAGAAGGGCTTCCTATTATTTTTGGTAAATAAGCGGGAAAGCATGCAAAATTCCAAAATCAATATAAAATTCCATTAGATTTTTGTTAAAGGGAGAGCGAAAAGCGATCCGAGGAGAGCAAAAATCGTTATCAACTCGCCGACTAGGACCTATTCAATATATTCTTGAGATTTAGACCAAATTATCCCTGCTCAATACACACAAACCGTAAGAATCTTACTGATTTATGAAACGCCACCATGAGCTCCATTGCCAATGTGTTTAGGTCAATAATTCTGTTTGGTTCAATCATTTTTAAATTTTATAAGATACTTATTTCATTGATCTAGTTGATTAAATCTTATCTACCCTTTCCCTAACCAGTCCATCGTCTTCTGAAATTGAACACGAACTGTTGATACAACTAGATAGATATATTATCCATCAAATAAAAACGAGCTTTGGTCGTACCTCCTCACTGGGAATCATACGATTAATCAAAGGAAATTTACTTGTACCAGTGCATCAGGTGATTATCTTTTGATTCTAATAAATTGTAATTTAAATTGAGAAAAAAAAATCAGGACATCGAATCAATCTCTGATCAAGACAGGGTTCTCTTGATTTTATATCAACTGATGAAAGGGTTTTTAATTAGAAAAGTAGGACAACCATGAGTGATTAGTAAATTCATGTTTGATTCTTTTTTTTTTGTCTAAATGGGTTTCTAAAGTTAATAGAATAATTTTATCACCCATGAGTGATTTATGTTAAAAGTAATGGTGAGTATTGAAGATAAGATCGAACTGCAACTGCGTTATTGTCCGTCCAGTAAATAGGTTAGTGGTGGAGGTCGCGAAGAGGATGATTACGGTAGGAAGAAGAAGAACATTTAGGGGTAAATATGTTATATCAAGTGTACTCTACAGGGATAGTCTGGTCAGAGTGGGAGGAATATATTGACCAGGTACTACCCAGTGAGTTGACTTCGAGTTTTGCTCTCCTCCGATCCGTTTTTGCTCTCCCTTTAACAAAAATCATTCCATTAACAGGCGAAAGTATATTTATCTTTCTCTATAATAAGAGACCCAAGTCGCCACATGTCGACTCCACAATCATTATGCTATGTAATGAAGCCATGTCAGAATTATTATACATGTCATCGCTATGTCATCACACATTATTTTTTTTTTGATAAAAGATGTCCTTATACACTTTTTTACCATATTATATGCAACAATGAACAGTTGCATCAAGAGTATAAAGCACAGTTTGGATAACTTAGCCTGTTGTTTATGGGTAAAAATCGTTTCTGCCGATTTCGGTAATTTCGGTGGGTGAGTGAGAAACTGGTTTAAACCCTAAACAAATGTGCTGCACGTGAGCACTTTATAGATTCGAGAGATCAATCTGTACAAGTCCGGCCTAGACCAAGAAATGGCCGTTCCCGGACTTGCTTCGGTCAAAAGTGAAGGAGAAGGGTTGATTTGGGGGAGGGAAGCAAAGAAAGGTGTTGAGACCGAGAATAGTTCCGGGAGAGTAGTGTCTCGACTTGTATCGAAAGTGAAAGCTTGGGAAGCTTGCAAGAGATGAAAGCTTTTGGAGAGCTTGCAAAGTTCCCTTTTCGAGAGTGTAGTATTTTTCTCCCGACCGAGACTTCTTGTCCGGTGGAAATAGGTAAGACCTATTTATACAAGTCGAGATTGAAACGTACCACCGCCTCATGAAGGAAGAGAGTAAAGGGTGAAATAATGGGAGGAGGTGGTAACCGCATGGTGTTAATGGGTGAAAACGTTTTCACCATTATTTCCTCTTTTATTTGACCGCTTTATTCCTTTTCACGCTTTCTTAATGTGAGCGTAGTGTACGCCGCATCTTTGTGACCGCTAAACCAAAACCCTAGAAAGCATCCCCCAGTTTGTGTTGACATCTCGAGTGTTGGTTGCATCTTGAGTGCAAGTGGTGCTGCTAGGGGCGCATGTGGCATGTGCCAATGGCATGTGCGGAATACCTTTGTTACGAGTTGCACCTCGAGCGCAAGTGGCAATGCCAGAGCTGCTAGTGGCGTGTGTGGCATGTGCCAATGGCATGCGTGGCCGTTAGGGCCGTGGCCTTGGTGGTAGGTTGCACGGTTTGCAAGTTAGGCTACCAGCATGTGTGTTTGGCATGTGCCAATGGCACGTACGGCCATGTTGACCAAGTTGCAAGTCTTGCAAGCCTAGGGCGCTATATTTGGCATGTGCCAATGGCATAGCGGCTTGGAAATATGGCTTGCGGTACGTGTTGGCATGTGCCAATGGCACGTACGGCCATGTTGACCTAGTTACAAGTCTTGCAAGCCTAGGCTGCTATATTTGGCGTGTGCCAATGGCATAGCGGCTTGGAAATATGGCTTGCGGTACGTGTTGGCATGTGCCAATGGCACGTACGGCCACGTTGACCTAGTTGCAATTCTTGCAAGCCTAGGGCGCTATATTTGGCATGTGCCAATGGCATAGCGGCTTGGAAATATGGCTTGCGATACGTGTTGGCATGTGCCAATGGCACGTACGGCCATGTTGACCTAGTTGCAAGTCTTGCAAGCCTAGGGCGCTATATTTGGCGTGTGCCAATGGCATAGCGGCTTGGAAATATGGCTTGTGGTACGTGTTGGCATGTGCCAATGGCACGTACGGCCATGTTGACCTAGTTGCAAGTCTTGCAAGCCTAGGGCGCTATATTTGGCGTGTGCCAATGGCATAGTGGCTTGGAAATATGGCTTGCGGTACGTGTTGGCATGTGCCAATGGCACGTACGGCCATGTTGACCTAGTTGCAAGTCTTGCAAGCCTAGGGCGCTATATTTGGTGTGTGCGAATGGCATAGCGGCTTGGAAATATGGCTTGCGGTACGTGTTGGCATGTGCCAATGGCACGTATGGCCATGTTGACCTAGTTGCAAGTCTTGCAAGCCTAGGGCGCTATATTTGGCGTGTGCCCATGGCATAGCGGCTTGGAAATATGGCTTGCGGTACGTGTTGGCATGTGCCAATGGAACGTACGGCCATGTTGACCTAGTTGCAAGTCTTGCAAGCCTAGGGCGCTATATTTGGCATGTGCCAATGGCATAGCGGCTTGGAAATATGGCTTGCGGTACGTGTTGGCATGTGCCAATGGCACGTACGGCCATGTTGACCTAGTTGCAAGTATTGCAAGCTTAGGGCGCTATATTTGGCGTGTGCCAAAAGCATAGCGGCTTGGTTTTGGCGTTGTTGCCATGGTGCGCAGTGTGCGGCTTGGTTTGGCATTGTTGCCATGGTGCGCAGTGTGCGGCTTGGTTTGGCATTGTTGCCATGGTGCGCAGTATGCGCTTGGTTTGGCATTGTTGCCATGGTGCGCAGTATGCGGCTTGGTTTGGCATTGTTGCCATGGTGCGCAGTATGCGGCTTGGTTTGGCATTGTTGCCATGGTGCGCAGTATGCGGATTGGTTTGGCATTGTTGCCATGGTGCGCAGTATGCGGCTTGGTTTTGGAATTAGGGTTCTGTGTTGAAAACCTAATCTGGTATTTTGAAAAATACCCTATTAATTATTTACACCTGAGTTAAATGCTCTTAGTTATTGTGTTGCGGGTAACACTAGGTCATGGGGTTTTACGATTTTACCCCTTGTTTAAAAACCACCATCAACATTAAGTCCCCTGCTTAGCTCGGAACAGGGTCTTTGTTGCGAGGTAAGCATAAGATGGTGACAAACTATTAACAACAAACCGTAAAGAAAATTGAAGGAGGCTTGTCTGACCTTCTATAAATAGGATTTGGAATCCTTGCCTCTTGGTAGTTTTGCACAAATCGGGAGGTCCGGCACAATTGGTGGGCCCTAGGCACTGGGGCGACGTTGGGAAGTTGGCGTGAGTTGGGAAACTGAGTGTGCTAGCTGGTGGGACCGGCGCAAAGTGTAGAAGCCGTGCGTGCTTGCAGGTCGGCGCAATTGGTGGGGTCGGTGCAGCTTGGAAACCGTGCTTGCAGGCGTGACTTGGGCGACATTGGGAAGTCGCACCCTTTGTGGGCCCGTTTCTTACACGCGTGATTTTGGTAAAATGGAAATCCTTCCCTATTTCAAAGTCTTCACGCCTATATATATATATATAAAGCCCCTTTCTCCCCATCCTGCGCTTTATTCTTTCCTCTTTTCATACTAGCGGCAAAGAGAAACCGGCTTCCAGGTATGTCTTCGAGTACTTTTCTCTTTTTTTCTTCTTTTCACGTAGGTGTAAACCTTAAGAGTAGGCGCTTCCACAATCCTTGCATATGATTTCTTGGCGTGCCTCTTGTAGAAAATATTGTATGTATGCAACCAAGGGAAATACCGTATATATTGTTTGAACCGTAGGAAATATTGCATATATGAATTTTCGGTCCCAAAGAAATATTTGGACCCCTGAAAAAAAAACTGCGTGTGTATTTTGAACCCGTAGAGGATGCTCCGTATATAATTCTCGAACCCGAAGAAAGATACTCAGTAGACACACTTGTACCCGTATAGAATGTCGCGTATATAGTCTCGAACCCGAAGAAAATACTGTGTATATAGTCTTGAACCCGAATAAAATACTGTGTATATAGTCTTGAACCCGAATAAAATACTGTGTATATAGTCTTGAACCCGAATAAAATACTGTGTATACAGTCTTGAACCCGAATAAAATACTGTGTATATAGTCTTGAACCCGAATAAAATACGTCCTCCTCCCCCTTCCCCTTTTTTTTTTTTTTTTGTTGTTGGGTACGATTATGTGTCAGGGAGATGACTTCGTCTTTCTCCGTTTGTTTTGTGAAGATATCTTATTACCAAATTGTTATGAAGGAATTCGATAAGATGTTACCTGAATCAAATTTCACTTCGTCGAAGGATTCTCATAATTCCAAACCGAACACAGATGATGAATTCTTCACTAGAGCCCTCGCCCCCGCTCGGAAGAATCACCCGGGTTTCGTGCCAATTTTGCTAACCGGTGGTGAGGATGAAAGGAAGACACGTTCGGTTTGCCCAGACAGCACCATTCGGTTCTGTCTTCATAAAGGGGTATATTCTTCTTCCAACATTGACTTCAGGATGTGTCAAAGCCCATTGCGTTCTTTTGATAGATGGGTTGAGTTCGTGGTGAGCAAGGAGCATATAAATACCAACTTGACTCGAGCGCAGGTCATTGATGCTGTCAAGACTTGAAGAAATCTCCAGATTAGGAAGGATATCCCGGGCTTGGTTGCTTTCATCTCCGATGGTGTTCGAACACCCATACAATCATATGTAGATGGGGCGAGATAACTTTCTCCTTGAGAGTGTAGCTCTCTTCTGAATCTTCCGGTAATCGGGAATCTTAAAATCCAATTATCTCGAAAGTGAGGTGAAGATGCGGGATGACCGGACGCTAAGTTGGGGATTTTGCTCGGAAAGAATCCATTGCGAAGTCGAAGGATTCTGCCTGGAAAGAGGATGAAAGGTGCCCTTACGGTTGGTGGATATCTCAATGGTTTCCTGACGAGTTGGAGCCTGAATGGTGAAAGCAGTTGATCTTCATGTCGCCGCATTTTTGGCTCTCTCGGTTGTCCAGACATTTTTGATGACGGTTACGGCAAGAAAGGAATAAGACCGGAGTTGTTAGCGATTCTTTGTGAAGTTGGCAAAGGGTGAAGTTCTTCCCATTGGCAAGCTGTTCCTTGGTTCCCCGTATATGCATCCGGATCACCTAGTTGCGAACATGCAAGTTTCGAATGGTTTCATGAAAGTGGATTCATATGTGCACGTTGCTTTTCCGCAAGTCTGGCTATGGGAGCACTTCGAGAAGTATGCTCAAAACCGCCGCCTTCGCTTCCGTGAGTTGGGGGCTCTCGAATTCTTCGATGGGTGAACAGGCGTCCAAGAGTTGGTGTGAGCTTGGTTAGTTTTCTTGATAAGTTGCATGAAATCAATTTTCGTCCATGGGGCTCGGCCCATAGGTCGCGTGACTCAAACCGACACCTTTGCTTCGCTCCGCTCATGTCTTTGTCTTCCGATGACGATTTGAGCGTTGGTGAAAACCCGTTCATTCAAAGCTGCTTGCCTTGTTATATACCGTCTTTCTTCGTGGGGTCTTTCCAGATAGCCGCTTACAATATTGACCGTCTTTGCTCGTCACATGGGTTTCGATCAAAGGGTGCCTCTTGTTTACCGGCCGGTGATCCCTAAGGATTCATTCTGTGTCGCCCTTGACGCCAGTGCCCTTAAGCCGGGTATCCGTCTTCCCTTCTTTCAAATGGGAAGAGTAACTTCGACGACCTTTGGCTATAATGAGTTTTGGTGCGACGAGTTTATTATGATCCGAGATTTTTTGAATAACATGGTGGAAAACGTTCGTTGCAAACCTTCCCCAGTAGTTTTGAAGGAGTATCCAATGTTGAGAGATTCCAAGCGAAAGTTGCCCAAAGAATTCGGAAAGCCCCTGCCAAGGAAACAGAGAACGAAGAAGAATCGTGGCTTTGGCGGGTTCCGACGGTTTCACAAGATCCTCCCACGGCTCTTGTGTCATTCATTCATCCAATAACCAGTATGTGTCGCCTCTTCATTGGTTTGTCTCAAAACACGTGAATTTCGGGCCGAGAACATGTGTCTTGTTTCCTTCTGGGCTTCGGTAGTGTTAATGCTTTCGCTTCTCTTGCACGTTGCCAGGAGACGGCAATTTCTTCAAAGAACTCCAGCAGCATTGAGCCTTCTCATAGAGATGATGAGTCAGAGAGAGAAGAAGGTTCAACAAGTGAGAGTGATTCCTCCGGCAGCACTGGTTCTGTTTCGGGAAGTGGTTCGGTGAGTTTCGCACTTCTTTTCTTTCTTCTTTTGTTTCCTCTTTTGGGAAATATCTGACTCAAGTTCGCAGGAGGAATCCGGTTCGGAGGATGATTCTGGGGTAGAGCCGCATGAAAACTTGCCTTTGGTGACCACCGTTGGTGACTTGGAGATGGGCGTTAGCCAATTGCCGGGCACGGATGTGGTTCAAACGGTGGATGATTCTCTGATGGTTGCTGTCGTAGACATGGAAGAAGACCCTCTGCGAGTAGTGAGGCTAGGTGCAGGCGCCATTTTTGATCCCCCGTACTTGGTTCCTTATCCAGGTCATGTGTTGGTTGGCGGCTTCAGCGTGCCGACTAAGTATGAGGCGTTGTACACCAGAATCTGGGAGAAGCACGGACATATGGCTACAACCAAGAAAGTCACTAGTCGATTTGCGCTGGTTAAGCGTGTGGAAGAGGCTTTATCTTCCATCGAGGACATGCGTGAGGTGACTGGTCACACCGTTTCTGAAGATGTTATTGCCGACTGGGAGCACCATCGCGACGTGTGCGTAGAAAAGGAGTTCAACACTTCGTGGTTTGTCGAAGGCCTTGCCGAGATCCAAAAGTTGAAAAATGCAGCAATCGAAAGCCTTTCCGCCGAGGAGATTGCACGACAGGAGATGGAACTCGAAAAGCTTTCCAAGATGTTGACTATGAAGAGAGCGGCTCTTGAAGATGCGAAGTTTACTTTCTCCAAGAAGAGCAGACTTCTGTTGGATGATTTTCCTTGAACGTTTCTCTGTTAAACTTTCATTTAGGGTTTTTTTTTTTTGAAAGACATATTGGATGTCTGGTTCAAAACTTGACCTTTGATAGACAACTGGTAGCTTTTTAGGGTATTGGATTATTTCTGGGATGAATGGTTTTGATAAAATGACTCTGATTATGATTTGGGAAAGGAATATTGCTTTTATGAAAGTGTGTGCTAGCAATAGGCACAAGACTCAGTAGTATGACGGTTTTACTAAGAACCCAAAAATAGATTGTATATCTTGCCCAGTCTAAATTTACTCACTTCGTAGGTTTTGCGAACACGCCCCTCTCCATGTAAAAGGCGGTTTTTTGCTGGTGGCTTTGCTGGTAGCATCGCCCGAAGAAGTCCCCAATCGCGGTAGCATCTTCATGAGTCCCCGTGGATTGAGTAATAGCATCTTCGGCAAGTCCCCGTTTTCTTGTGTAGTTTTTACAACTATTAACCGGTCGTCTGTAGTTGAGTCGGATTGAGTCGCCTTCCCTACCATCTTGACATCTGGGTCGAAGAACGAGATCGACAGTCTGATATTTTAGCCGATAGATCGATCCTCCCGCCGTGGTCGCCAATTGTTTATGGGTAAAAATCGTTTCTGCCGATTTCGGTAATTTCGGTGGGTGAGTGAGAAACTGGTTTAAACCCTAAACAAATGTGCTGCACGTGAGCACTTTATAGATTCGAGAGATCAATCTGTACAAGTCCGGCCTAAACCAAGAAATGGCCGTTCCAGACTTGCTTCGGTCACAAAGTTAATGAGAAGGGTTGATTTGGGGAGGGAAGCAAAGAAAGGTGTTGAGACCAGAATAGTTCTGGGAGAGTAGTGTCTCGACTTGTATCAGAAAGTGAAAGCTTGGGAAGCTTGCAAGAGATGAAAGCTTTTTGGAGAGATTGGAAAGTTGCCTTTCTGAGAGTGTAGTTTTTTTCTCCTGACCGAGACTTCTTGTCTGGTGGAAATAGGTAAGACCTATTTATACAAGTCGAGATTGAAACGTACCCTGGCCTCATGAAGGAAGAGAGTAAAGGGTGAAATAATGGGAGGAGGTGGTAACCGCATGGTGTTAATGGGTGAAAACATTTTCACCATTATTTCCTCTTTTATTTGACCGCTTTATTCCTTTTCACGCTTTCTTAATGTGAGCGTAGTGCACGCTGCATGTTGTGATTGCCAAACCAAAACCCTAGAAAGCATCCCCCAGTTTGTGTTGACGTCTCGAGTGTTGGTTGCATCTTGAGTGCAAGTGGTGCTGCTAGGGGCGCATGTGGCATGTGCCAATGGCATGTGCGGAATGCCTTTGTTGCGAGTTGCACCTCGAGCGCAAGTGGCAATGCCAGAGCTGCTAGTGGCGTGTGTGGCATGTGCCAATGGCATGCGTGGCCGTTAAGGCCGTGGCCTTGGTGGTAGGTTGCACGGTTTGCAAGTTAGGCTACCAGCGTGTGTGTTTGGCATGTGCCAATGGCACGTACGGCCATGTTGACCTAGTTGCAAGTCTTGCAAGCCTAGGGCACTATATTTGGCATGTGCCAATGGCATAGCGGCTTGGAAATATGGCTTGCGGTACGTGTTGGCATGTGCCAATGGCACATACGGCCATGTTGACCTAGTTGCAAGTCTTGCAAGCCTAGGGCGCTATATTTGGCGTGTTCCAATAGCAAAGCGGCTTGGAAATATGGCTTGCGGTACGTGTTGGCATGTGCCAATGGCACGTACGGCCATGTTGACCTAGTTGCAAGTCTTGCAAGCCTAGGGCGCTATATTTGGCATGTGCCAATGGCATAGCGGCTTGGAAATATGGCTTGCGGTACGTGTTGGCATGTGCCAATGGCACGTACGGCCATGTTGACCTAGTTGCAAGTCTTGCAAGCCTAGGGCGCTATATTTGGCGTGTGCAAATGGCATAGCGGCTTGGAAATATGGCTTGCGGTACGTGTTGGCATGTGCCAATGGCACGTACGGCCATGTTGACCTAGTTGCAAGTCTTGCAAGCCTAGGGCGTTATATTTGGCATGTGCCAATGGCATAGCGGCTTGGAAATATGGCTTGCGATACGTGTTGGCATGTGTCAATGGCACGTACGGCTATGTTGACCTAGTTGCAAGTCTTGCAAGCCTAGGGTGCTATATTTGGCGTGTGCCAATGGCATAGCGGCTTGAAATATGGCTTGCGGTACGTGTTGGCATGTGCCAATGGCACGTACGGCCATGTTGACCTAGTTGCAAGTCTTGCAAGCCTAGGGCGCTATATTTGGCGTGTGCCCATGGCATAGCGGCTTGGAAATATGGCTTGCGGTACGTGTTGGCATGTGCCAATGGCACGTACGGCCATGTTGACCTAGTTGCAAGTCTTGCAAGCCTAGGGCGCTATATTTGGCGTGTGCCAATGGCATAGCGGCTTGGAAATATGGCTTGCGGTACGTGTTGGCATGTGCCAATGGCACGTACGGCCATGTTGACCTAGTTGCAAGTCTTGCAAGCCTAGGGCGCTATATTTGGCGTGTGCCAAAGGCATAGCGGCTTGGTTTTGGCGTTGTTGCCATGGTGCGCAGTGTGCGGCTTGGTTTGGCATTGTTGCCATGGTGCGCAGTGTGCGGCTTGGTTTTGGCGTTGTTGCCATGGTGCGCAGTATGCGGCTTGGTTTGGCATTGTTGCCATGGTGCGCAGTATGCGGCTTGGTTTGGCATTGTTGCCATGGTGCGCAGTATGCGGCTTGGTTTGGCATTGTTGCCATGGTGCGCAGTATGCGGCTTGGTTTTGGAATTAGGGTTATGTGTTGAAAACCCTAATCTGGTATTTTGAAAAATACCCCTATTAATTATTTACACCTGAGTTAAATGCTCTTAGTTAATGTGTTGCGGGTAACACTAGGTCATGGGGTTTTACGATTTTACCCCTTGTTTAAAAACCACCATCAACACCTGTGTAAGTGGTGGTCCAGATTTGTCTAGAGAGAAGATAAATCTATGGTCATGGTTTATTAATTGGTGTCTCATTAATTTCTCATGATAAATGATTTATTAGTTTTACATCATAAATGTCCCTTAATTAATATTAATACATATTTCCATCAATAAATAATTTTGACAAAAATTATTTCAATAGATATTAGTGGTGACGATAGTAAAAGAAGAAGTAGGTGGTGGAAGCGGTGGCAGGTGTTACTAAGTGGTGGAGGCGGTAACATTAGTTATGATGGAAGAAATAATGGCGCTGGATGGTTTTAATGGTGGACCAGGGCTGTACAAGACCCGCCCACCATACCCAAACCCGGCCGTACCCGCTAAACTCGTGGGTTTTTAGTCCATACCGCCCGTTGTGGGTGCGGGGTTGGTTATGAAAAAAAAATCGCTGTCTTTGGGTGCGAGGTTGGTTTAAGCTAATACGCGCCCATACCCGCCCAAAAAACCCGCAGATTATATACCATTAGCTAAAACTAATCTTAGTCGTCCATTATGAAACTCTAATACTAGTAGATAGGATAACTGATAATCCTCATTCACTTTCTACACTCTTCTCTCTGTTCGGCCTCTCCTCTTCTTCCTCCCCAGTTCTTCTTCTTCACCTACGAACGAAAATTACCAGAAATCTTCACCAGAAATCGACAACAACAACTTCGAATCTTCACCAGAAATTGACAACAATCGAAAAATCAACAGATTCAACACTTAATCTTCATCTGTGAACTTCCTAGGTATGAAAATCAACAGATTCAACACTTAATCTTCATTTGTGCTCATCGATTAGTTATTTATCTGATTGGATTGGGTTTTGGATTCAATTTTGGTTTGATTACTAAAGCGGGTTTAAGCGGGTTTAAACCCATACCCGCCCAACCCGTAGCGGGCGGGTAAAAAAACCCGCCCGCTGTTTGTGGGTGCGGGGTTGGTTATGAAAAAAAAAACCCGCAGTTTGTGGGTGCGAGGTTGGTTTTAGCTTATACCCGCCCATATCCGCCCATGTGCAGCCCTAATGGTGGTGGTATTGGTTTTTTCTTTTTGAATCAAAAATAATAATAAATTTTTTTTTACATGACGGGTAATATTGTATTGTGAAAAATATAGTTGGTTGTTTTTGACACGATCAATAAAGGCGGGTAATATTTTTTTTTTTGGGATGATACCAAATCATATAAGAAAAAATAGTTGTTTATGGTACCACTGCTATCTTTGGTAACCGTTCGTACGCATGATTTTCAGTATTAACAAAAAACGTATAGTTGAATAAATTAATTGACGACCTAAGTTTGTTACACCTAAAATTTATGCATGACATCTGGGATTGAAAGTTACGAGTGTGCCCAATATTCTACGAGGGATGGGCAGTGGTGGTGGTGTAGAAAGAAGTGATATCTGGTGGTTTTGTGGTGCTGGATGGTATTGATGAGCAGTAATTGACTATATTAATTATGTGCCGCTACAAAAGGGTAACACCATAAAGTAGAATGTAGTTGATCGTCTTAATGCTAATATAAACTCAGTTAAAATACATGAAAATTAAGAAGAAAAAAAATCATTTTGATGTCATGTTATATAATAAATACTAGAAATTACATATTTAGTATCAAGATTTCTCCCTCCAATAGATAAATCTATGGTTGTATTGAGATCCCGTAAGCAGAGCGCGAGTTGGTCTTGGATTTTGAATGATAATGAATATAATGAAACGTTCCCTCTCGGTTTCTCGAATGAAAACCGAAACCTTCTAAAAAAAAATAATCAATCGAACAACACCTAGATTGAGCGCATCATCACTAGTGTAAACTTCTCTGAATTGCTACATATCCAGTGAAATTTCTACAGATTAATTTGGTGATTTCGTCCTACCGTAATTTTTAACGAGGCATGCAATTAAATCTCTAATAGTGATTTTTTTATATTTTTTCTTTAAGTTGATGACTTTTTAATTTGAATACATGTTTGGTTAACAAAATTTGATACATATATGGTACTTTCTTTGTAACATTGATGTTAGTCTCTCATTTTTCCCGTTAGTACTCTGTTTCGATCCCGTATTTTTAGACATTATTTGACTAATGTTGGGGTATTTGTTTAATCTCAAGGATGATTAAACCCAGTGTGTGTTCTACACATTGAAAGGGATAGAAGTTTGTATCGGCTCTACCTTGAAACTAATAATTTTTCTTCAGAAGGTTAGTTGAATTTATGTAGATACAAATATTAATATGAGTATCCTTTTTATTGCTCCAAATTATTTAAGTAACACTAGATGTGAGAACGCCATTCATGCACTACTTAGCATAGTTGGTGTGAAATCTTTGTATCCACGAGTTTCTTCAATTTTATGTTATCAATATGATTGAAAAAGAATCTTACACATGTTTTGATTTACTTTTATAAGTTTACTTTTTCATCTCACATGTGTATATCTCATCCTTCCAATATCCAAGGGTTCTTCATTTTTGTAACTCTCACATTGCAAAAAATAAATAAATAGTTTATATCTATAGCAGGGAAAATATTATGGGTTTTTGCTTCACTCCTCAGAGCCTTAGTTATCAATAATTTCGGAACCAATGTAGTCATAAACATCACGGAGTTGGATTGCCATTTTAGGTATATGTATTGTTAGATGAAATTTAAAATTAAGGTGTGATGGAACAATAAATGGGGAAAATATCTATTTATTTTTTATTTTTATTTTCATGTTGGCACAACATTATTACTCCGTCCAGAAAATAAATTGAAATAACATGCTTAAGTAAAATAAAAAGATTAGGTAACTCATTATTTTTCTTCCCAAAATAATTACCCACGAAAAAAATGAAGTAAGAGGAATGTGAACAATATCGTATTAGTCACAAAACATCCCGTGCCGTTACGGCATGGGTTAAGACCTAGTAATCTCTATAGACTATAGATATGACACTATTTGGACGAACAAAGAGGTTAATCAATGTATAAAAATCAATTAATACCTATCGGCACTTCTTATAATTTCGGAGATCAATTCCTCTGGATAAACTGTGAATATAATGCGAACAAGTAACTCCTTTCCACCGACAAAAATGAAAAAATTTATTTCATTTACAAAGAGACAGTTTTAAGTTAGGATAAACATGATAAGATACAAATTAAAATTATATGGACACACCATTTCACCAACAGGTAACAACGTTGTGGTCATGTTTCATGGATATTTAGGCATCTACGTGGAATGTCTATTAGAGCTTCTCCAATGGAATGTGTGTGAAGAAAAAAGTCTTCATCCACAGAGGATACGCAACAATTTTTATAAAAAATAGTCTTCAACCCATTGATGTGAGGATGATGTAGCAAAAAAAAATTTAGACATCCTCTAAGTCGATCTCTAGTTTTAGACATTCATTTAGAGGATGTCTTCCCATCCTAGTCACATTTTTGTTAATAAAAATCATTAAAAACAAAAAAGTCAATAATTTTAACCAATCATATGCCTACAATTAAGTAAAAGAATGATACAACATTTTATGGGTTGGAGATAAAATTTATTTTCTCCTAATATTTAGGAATTTATACCTAGAGGATGTCTTAAAAGTGATGTCACATATGAAAGATCCACATTCACCATTGGAGAAGCTCTTACGTCTTGGTTTTAAGATTTCCTGAACATCGGAATCCGAAGAGACACGTCCCCTGTTGTTAGATACTATACATGTTTTGGTTGGTTCCCCTTCCATATGAAAGGATACATTCTCTTTTTAAATCATACTTCACATGGCGACACGACTTTTGGCTACTTTAAAATCTAATGTTCGCAAAAATGGCTTAAAAAAACAAACAAAACCGTAAGGTAAGAATACACAATAATGATCTTTCTGTGAATTTGTTGTGTACAGTTAAGATTAGCTTGATCATCTGTGCCAAAACTCTTCCTCAATTTCATTCTAGTAATTCCCCCAATTGAGGTCTGATAAACTTCGGCCGATTGATACACATAACCAAAACGATGCATTTGACACGAGATCCAAGAGAAAGCTAGCAATGGATACATAGAATCAACAATCGCAATGGTGCCGACAGGCAAAAGAAAAAAAATTAATCGGTGTGAGTAGAAAAGGTGTTTCAAGTCAAATTTTACAAACAGTGTAACAGAAGGAAGCGTATAACAGAACCTACAGATATGTATACTATAGGGGTAATATATAGCACACTTGGTTAGCATGCGAAATTATCTCCTTATCATTATGCTAATGTAATCGCACATAGCATATCCCGGATGACATCACCAATTCACGAGTAAAGTGTGAAGAGTCATGCAGTATTAGAGAGCACGTGCGAAAATAATCATTGTAAGCGTGCGTCATTAACGCACGTCAGATCCGAAAATATGGGCTTTATTAGCTGTCCCCCACTATGTAAACTCCTATATATAGGACCAACCAACTTTGTACTAGAGAGAGATCATTTTGGTAGTTGGGATAGGATATTTAGGAGAGAGAAAGTTATTGCCTCCCAAGTTAAGGTTTTACCTCACCTCTTTGTATTGATTTCTAAACTTAATAAAATTCTCTTAAGTGTTCTTCATCATGATTTCATAGTTAGATTCACATAATATTAGTAGGGTGTAGTTGTGGGATTTCTTTCAACTACATTTTTGCGCTAGAAACAGTTTAGGAGAAGGGGTTACACCTGCTTGTGGAAGTTTTTAAGTGATTTCTAAAAATTTCTTAGTAACCTTGTTCATAAGAAAAGTTTGCGATTGTTCTCGCTAAATTTCAAAAATTTATAACCTTCAAATCCATTAGGAAAACTCCAAGTTTTCTAAGATTTCTTATTAATCTTACAAGCTTCTAACCCGGTGCATACACACCGGATATTTTGCAAACAAAATTTAAGAAAAACTATTAATCTATTGCTTTGCGATGAGCTAGTCTTTTTCTTCATTTAATCTATTTTTCTTATGACCTGATAAATAACGAACCTTGGGTATCATTCCAGTTAACATGAAGTATATTTTTCCAGAGATAGACCATTCATCATAGGTCTATTTGAACATGAACCATATCGGAACAGAGAATGAGAATGAGAAGACCAAATCAAAATTAAGACTCCTAAAAAACACTCTACAAGTATATTATCCTCTAGGCAGTTATCTTCATCCAAAAATCAGTTATCTTCATCTTCCTTCCTAAACTTTCTTTACCATTTCTACCCGGATCTTGATTTTGTTAAGATTCGGGTAGAGTAGTTTAGTTTTTTTTATGTTACAATAAATAAAATTGCATTCTAGCAATGATTTATATATTTTTACTGTATTTTATAATTCTCAAACTTATGGCAAGTGTATGCCACTACGGTTTCTCATACCTCCTGGAGGGCCTTCGATTTCGTTCAATCTTTCAATCATCCATTTACGGACGTGATGATTAGATATTACTGAATTCGATGTGGAATTTGGGCATAATACTTCTTTTATGGAAGCATCATATCTTCTCGGAGAGTATCCTACAAAATGGTGATAAACCATTAGAAGATTTCAATCCTCCTTTCGATTTGCATATATTAGATACAGAATTTTGTTTTCGATTTCTTTCGGTTCAAGATTATTGTTTTAATCATGTATTTCGATTCATGGATGTAATTGAATATTATGTAATTATTTTCAAGTATCAATAAATTTTGGAGCTTTCATGCTCCTTATTCCTTCAAAAAAAAAAAAAAAAGAGAATGAGAATATATGATATGAGAATCTTCCAACTTTGTGGAGTACGGTATATAGATATCCAATTTGATTTTAGGATGTTTTGTTGGAAATGCAACTTTTGGAATTCTAATAACTAACTGAGTATCGTGATTTTAAATACTCATGTTTCATTGTTAACCACCAAGATCTTGTTTTCCTTTGTTAGCACCATCAACGCCATCTTAGCATTGGTCTCCTCACGAATCAGAATGACTTCTCCAAAACCCAGTAATACTATGAATTCTTCCCCACATTTCAATGTCCAAATATTGAATTATATACCAACAAATAACATAGTACCAAATTTACTACTGCTAATAAATCACTTGTTAACTTATTCTCCTTGTCACCCCATTAATTACCATCATCATTTTGAACAACAGATGGATAAATTTAAACATCGGTTTCTTCACAATCACAATGACATCTACTTTTCTGTGGTCATCAATAGGTATACATATATTCAATTTTTAATTCTTCAAGGAATTTATACATAGCCGTGCTACATGCCGGTAATTTATTTACCGAAAGTATTAATAACTTCATAAGCCTACATGGACAACCACAACATATTGCTTAACATTTTAATGTGTTCTTCCTGCTAATTCTGCAAATATTTTATTTCTTCCCATCGATGATAATAATTTCCAATTCTATCTTAAGAACTTTGTGTATTGAACATCGAATCCACTCCAACCTTTTAACTAAGTACTGCTCTCTCGACATTATAATACAATTCTATCAAATTATTCTCCTTCTCGACTTACATAAACTACCACGTACATATGTAGATTTATATATGCATGATGGTTGTCTTATACTGTTGCATTACAGATGCTTTAACGTGCAAACTAATTACGAACTTTCACTGATTAGTTGGGGATGGTGTTACAGAGAACGTATATCATTGTTCGTCATCAAACATGGAAGCATTAGGCTAATAGATCCTTAAATTTGCATGTTGCCTATTTGCACAATGTAAGATCAGCATACAAAAGAAAATTGAAGTATAAGAATATATGATAAGCTTCAAAAACTTAATGGATATCATTTCATAACAGGCTTCTGACCTCTGTATCAAGAAATTAACATTTAGCAATTAAGTATATCTAGTAAAGGATTGAAAAGAAGGAATTTATAATCTTCACTAAACTTTTTGGGTATGATCTTTGTTGTCGTATCATTTTTCTTTTACCTCTATTCTCGATTTTCGTTTTCCACCATGTACAGTTTTAATCTTTTCAGGCCTACATATTCTGAGTGATCCTCTTCTTACCTTCTCCCTCAACGCGTTGTAATACTTTACCGAAACAGAAAATGAAGATATGTTACTGCGAGTTGTACCATCTTTTCTTTTCTTTTGGTTGCATGGCTGATTCGTCCATCAACTTGTGTAATCTTTTATTCTTTTGCATATACTTAATTAGATAGGTTTGCCGTTCACCCTAAAAAAAGTAACAGATCTTAAAAAAACCAAAAGAAAACAAAAAAATCCAAATCTTACTCAATTTTTTATATTTACGGACAGTTCATGTCTCCATCTTCTCGTCATGGAACTTAGAAGTTTTGATATGAAGGGATGTTCGACTTTGATCATTACTTTCCCAACTGACTGACCTGTTTCAACTATCGTCAGATATATAGATTTTCCTCAAAGAGTCGCCACCCAACCAAACAGTTCTTTTTGCCTGAAGTATTGCGATTCTATTTCTTCGCTATGAAAAGGTGTCCTTTAAGAGTAAACCTAAATAGCATGTTGCCTATTTGTACAATTTAAGATCAGGAAACAGCAAACCGAATAAATGAACCCCTTCATGTTTTCATATCGGCTCTTTTCTTTATCGCCATGGTTTACAGTGCATGTATCCTATTATACTTATGGTGTGTCTTTTTGTCTCTGTCTCAAAATTAATTAGCCACAACTTTAGAAGACTATATATCAATCGGAAGAGGCGCCTAGTAGTAAGTTGTATTGGTTATGAAAGCTCTATGTGAAGAGATGTGTCTTATTGTGTGGAAACCCCAAATAACCATGAGACATGATGACAATGAAATGACATGGAAGGTAGCACTGACGTCGCTTCACCAAGTAACCGCCTCTTCCTTCGCTAGTTTCCATTATTGGCCGTCGCCCACTCTTCTGGCTTTTGGAAATGTAAAATGTGGGATTTGGTAGTTGTGGTGGTTAGTGTGTGCATTTGTGTTCGAGATTGTGACTATATTTTGATGGATAGTGGTGGTTCATTGGCTTTATAAGAGGAAATTTTGACGGCTACGATTTGTAGTTATCTCGCGGGTAAGCAATATGGGGTGTGTCGTTTGGAGTCTTCTGTAACAAATGTCCGTTCAACCACATACAACTCATATAGGTGCAACCAAATACGTATAGGTTCTTTACGCTGGACCTATGTATATTACTTTTACTGATTTTGTTTCTTTTAAGATATGAATCTCAAAACATTATGTTAGGGATACACCATGCTCGGGTAACAATCTGGATGAACGGATGCATAATTAAGGTAACCCAATTTTGTGTATATATGTGAAAGGATTTTTTATTTTCAACTTTTAGTAACCCTTCAAGTTGCCAAGTGGGTTGTCTCATTTAGTGGTGACTGTTGGTGTGGCCAATAAGACGTCGATGACATGGAAAGCTATTCCTATGTGGCTTCACTAGAATCAAGTTCGATTGTGAGGACACCATGTGGCGTTTTGGGGTCTCTTATTATAAAGAAAGATTTTTAAGATATATTTGTGGTGGTTTTCGCTGATTTTCAAAAGGGTGCAATCTTCAAATCTATTCAAAAAATTCTAAGTTTTCATCTCGAAGGATTCTTAAGGATATCCTTGTCCATCAAATCCGACCTAGCCAAGTTGGCGGAATTTGGAGATATTGTTTATATTTCAGGAACATTGAAGGAGCAGGACCAAGAGATCTCTAGGTGGAAGAAGAGCAAACTACGGAGAAAAGAAGGACGCACAAACATGCGAAAGCAACAGGAACAAAGCAATTCGACATAGATGATAAAAAGTATTGGATCGAAATAAGGAAGCAAGCGTTTACATTGTAATATAATAACAAAATCGCCTATGAATATTGCAGATTTTCATGCAGGATTTACAAGACAAAATACATAAACGTGATTATGAGGGGCGGAAGATCCTGACTGTTGAGAAGATTTCGCCCTTGATGGAATGGCAAAAGCAGAAAATCACGTTCGCGGCAGAGGATATACCAGAAGGAAGCCTTGAGCGAACAGACCCATTGGTTGTCACAGTACCTGCGAAAAGGAGTGAAAAGGGAATGGACGCGAAGATATCATATGAATGGGCTATAGAAAAAACCTTGATAGATATACAGGGAGTTCAATCGATATCTTATTTTACCGCACGTTCAGAAATATGGGATATATAGATGCAGACTTAATACCATGTGCATACGAAATTCATGGTTTCAATAAAGTGACAACGAAACCAAAAGGTGAGATAGTTATAAACATGCCATTAGGGGAAATAGAAACGCAGGTAACCTTGTGCGTCGTGGATGTGGAGTCACCATACAACATGCTCCTATGAAGATCGTGGGTGCATGGTATCAAAGGCGCGGTATCAACGCTGCATCAGTGCGTACGCTTTCCAATTCCAAGTGTAATAGGCGAAATCAAAGGTGATACGGAGAACAAGAAAATTTGCAGTCAGTTGGATGTTAAGAACTATAAAGGAAGAGCGAAAAAGCGAAAGGACTGATGGAGAAAGCCGAGACAATTAAACAAAGAAGAAGAAATAAGAGTATACATGATACGAGCAAAAGAAGGCAAAGGAATACCGAGCGAAGTTCCAGATGAAGAAGGCGCACAAGTAAAGAAAATCAAAGAACCATCTCCATTAGGCGAACCGAAAGCGAACTTTACCGCAGCCGAGCCGACAAATAATATAAATGTAGGTACCGAATAGGAGCCTAAGATATTAAAGATCGGTACCAAGATGGGAGCATAGGAGGAAGAAAAAACAATCAACCTTTTGCGGCAATATAAAGATATCTTCGCATAGGACATGGATGAAATGCCAGGTATAGATTCTGATGTTGCATGTCACATGTTAGATATCAGAAAGCACATGCGACCATTCAAACACAAAATAAGGAAGATAGCAACAATGTATCACCCACAAATAGATCTGAATTACAGAAGATGCTCGACGTAGGGATAATCCGACCAGTAAAGTACCCAGAGTGGATAGCAAACATGGTGATGGTACCAATAAAAAAACAACGGAATACGAATTCGCATTGACTTTAGTGATCTAAAAAAGGCATGTCTGAAGGATAGTTTCCCACTACCAGATATACCGCAAATAGTAGAAGCAGCGGCAGGGAATGACAGGTTATCTATGATAGATGGGTATAAAGGCTACAATCAAATTCCATTGGCAGAAGAAGATCGGAGCACACAGCTTTCTTCGCACCAAGAGGATTATATTGTCACACAAGAATGCCTTTTGGTCTAAAAAATGCAGGTGCCACGTATCATAGGATGGTGGAGAAGATATTCGCAAAATGGGTGCATACAACATTAGAAGTGTACGTGGATGATATGTTGGTAAAAAGCAAAAGGGCTGAAGATGATGTTGATAACTTGAACGAAATATTCGAGCAAATACCGCAATACAAGATAAAAATAAACCCAGCAAAATGAATCTTCAGAGTAGTCTCAGGAAAATTCCTAGGCTATATTGTATCAAAAGAAGGAATACTGGTAGATCCAGAAAAGGTGCAAGCTGTCCGAGACATGCCTACACCAGCAATGGTAAAGGACGTGCAGAAATTAAATGGATTACTGGCTTCACTAGGGTGATTCATTTCGCGCTCGTCGGACAACATTTTGAAGAAGGGGACCAAATCGAGTTGACGGCTGAGTGCGAAAAAGCGCTACAAACTATATAAAATTATTTGATGAATTTATCTATTTTGCAGAAAGCTGAACCAGGAGAGGAATTATTGATATACCTATCTTCCACGCCGCATGCGTTAAGTGTCATATTGCTTCGCCTAGATGAAGGGATCGAGAAGCCAATCTACTACATAATCAAAACATACAATGCCACAGGAAAAATTATGCAAAGATCGAAAAGTTGATTCTCGCGCTGGTTTATGGAACACAAAAGCTTCGCACCTACTTCCAGGCACATAAGATTACTGTGCTGACCAAAGGACCGGTTGAATCTGTAATGAAAAACTCCAAAAGATCATGAAGGATAGAAACATGGAATGCACAAGTGGGACAATTCGAAGTTAAATATGAAATATTGTCTTCACCAAAATCACAAGTCATTGCGGACTTCTTGGCAGAATTTCCATTGGATGAGATGAAAGTGTAGAAGAAATGATGGACATAGATGAAGATCAGGGAAACCCCAAAAATCTATTAAGGGAGCGAAACTCAAAAAGATGGGAAATATTGATGGACGGATTAGTAAATGGCGAAGGGAATGGCATAGGAATAGTGATCATTTCATCACAAGGAGCGAGAATGGTGCATACTTTCAGGTTGGAATTCGCATCAACCAATAATGAGACAGAATATGAAGGAGTAGTGCATGCATTGAGGTTGGCAGTGGAAATGGAATTAGATGATGACAGAATAACCAGTGATTCATAGTTGGTGATACGCCAAATATAAGGAATATACAACACAAATGAGCCATCGCTACAAAAGTACAAACAACTTGTAGGAGAACTTTCAGCAAAGATAAAAAAACATGGAGTAGAGGCACATATGCAGAAAAGACAACGGGTTCGCAGATGCATTGACGTTCATCTCATCCATGTTGGTAGATTCTAGCTACCGCATGATACATAAAAGTCGAAACACTTTGTTTCCCATCAATAAAAAAAGAAGAGGAAGACGCAAATGTCATGATAGTAGAGAATGTGGAAGAAAATCAAGAAGATAAGGAGGAAGTTTGGAGATCATAACTTCACTTATATCTGAAAAAAAGAGAACTACCAAGAAACAGGTTGGAAGCGCACAAGTTAAAAAGTCGAGCGATAAATTATGAATTAAGAGAAGGTGTGCTCTACAGAAAATCATTCCTTGGACCATCACTCAGATGCCTGACGCGAAAAGAAGGAATGGAAATCTTGAAAGCAGTACAATAATGAGATGCAGAGAACCATAGTGGAGGGAGTAGCCTATAGAACAAAGATGCAAGGATATTATTGTCCTTACATGCATAAGGATGCGAAAGAAGTATCAAGACGATGCGAAGAATGTCAGCGGGATGGAAAAAGAATACACGCACCTGGATCAGAACTGAACTCATCAACAAGCTTATGGCCATTTGCAAAATGGGGTTTGGACATTGTTGGACCATTCATACCAGGAACATGGCAGAGAAGATACTTAATAGTCGCAACGGACTACTTCACAAAATGGGCGGAAGTAAAGTCAGTCCAGCACATTCGAGATAGAGATAAATTTACCATTATGTTCGGAAACATAATCTGCAGATTTGGGATCCCGGTGCAACTGGTTTCAGATAATGGAAAGCAGTTTGAAGGCGAAAACACAGAAATGTTATTGAATGTATTCAAAATGCAAAGTGAAAAGTAAACCCATTTATACCCTCAGAGCAACGGGCAAGCTGAGGCAACCAACAAGAAACTAGCAGAAATATTGAAGCAGAAGTTGGAAGGGCACAATAAAGTATGGTGCGAGCAAGTGCACAACGCAGTGTGAGCATACAGAACAACGCGAAGATAGGCTACATGGATGTCCCCCTTATGCCTAACATATGGAGTAGAAGAAATACTACCAACTAAAGTCATCATACCAACCACCAACAGAGAGGAATGGGAGAAGAACTTAAATACAGATTTGATCTTAGCAAAGCTCGATGACTTGGAAGAAAATAGGGAAGCTGATTTACAGCATATGGAGAACTACCATAATAGGTTGGCTCGAGAATATAACAAGCGTGTCAAAGAAAGAAAATTCCATCTAGGAGAACAAGTGTTGAGAGAAATACCCCCTATCAGAAAGGAAGAGATGGAAAGCTGGAGAAGAAATGGGATGGACCCTACATAGTAAAAAGAATTGTTGGGAATAGAGTGTATGATTTAATGGATTGTGAAATCCAACCTTTGGTTGTTGATTGGAAATTGATTTATCCTTGGATATTGGTCTTTGGTACCATCCAAGTTTATATCTCTTGTATTTAATCAAGACTCGCAGATTTGCTTGAGTAAGAATTAAATCGAGACATAGAGATATTAACTCCTTGATATACTTTTTATTAAGATTGAGTCTGACTGTCTAGTTGATTCTCTTAAAAGTGTATTAGAGTTAGTCCATACAGATTGTTAATCGAAATATTGGGTGAGGTTGTTAGACCCCCGCATTTTCACTTGTCCTATGCTGTTACTGAATGTGCGGGTATCTCATGCGGTCTCCTATAATTTGCGCAGAAAGGTTCGTACTTTAGAAACTGAATGCCAGAAGGTTAAAGGGGAACTCTCGTGCAAGACGCGAGAAGCAACTGATCTTTGCCAGAGGAACCAACAGTTAATAGGTGCGTCTCTTTTCACTCTATCACATCTCATTACTTTCATTATACCTTCATATTTTTTCAACTATAAGAGTTAGGGTTTTATAAGAAGAATTCAAAGAAAGATTAGAAGATGAAATTGATATTTAGGAAAGGCTAATTGAGATGGTTATTGATCAATTGAATTAATTAGGGTCAAGGATGAAGAGTAATTCAAGATTAAAGAAGATTAGGGTTTTCTGTTCTTCAACAAAATGGAAGTTAGGGTTTCAGTAGAATTGAATTGGGAAATTAGCTTTTCAGAGGATGCTCATGCTTGGGTAAGATTCAAATTTCGTTTGAATCTAGTATTGTTGGTTTAATTGTTTAAACTATTGAATTTATGTGATTGTGAATGATATGTGGTTGAGTTGAGTTTATTATGGAGATGTAATTCTAGTATATGGTTGTGTTTGGATTAAATTTCATGTTAGAGATGAACTGAATAAAAGGATGGCAGTTCTGAGAACTATGGTTACAGAACTTGCTTAGGAGAATGTTGAGATTGTGGTGTTGGTGGTATAGATGGGTTGTACATCACCTGAGATTGCAAGCTGAGGATGTTGAGTCATGAGATAGACCTGCTGGTGGTGATTTATGAGAAAGGGTGAAGTTAGTTAAATATATGGGTTGCTGTGGTTGAATTGAGTATTCATACATGGAGATGAAGTTACATGAATTAAGTAATAGTCCTTATGTGTATGTAAGAGTCTGAGTTAGTCTAGAATTGGTTGTAATCATGTTGTTCTTGTTAGTTGTGTTGGGATGAGTTGCGGATGTAGATAATGGTGCTGATAAAGAAGAATGCATCCGTAATGAATTGAAATTGCAGGTGGTTGTCTGTGTTATGTATGAGAACAAGAATATGTGGTGTGGATGGTATTGAAACTGAACATGGTGGTGTTGTAGAATGCAAGGAGGTCAGAATTGTGATAATTAGCTTATCCACAATTGTGAAGATATGGGTTAAAGTGGTGGTACTGTTGAGATGGTGTGTGTGGATGAGTTAGAGAAATAAATTGTTAGAATGAATAACTTACAATGATCTAAGTTGTATGAGATGTTTCGGGATTGAAGTTTGATTTGATTAAGAGGTTGTTGTTATTTAGAAATGAACTTGAAGTTGCAGTCCATGAAGATGAGTAATTATAGACTTGTAGGAAGTAATTGTTGTGATACATCGTTTTAACGCTTTTGTTTGTGGCATGAGCTTATGGCCCAGGCCTTGTGTTTTATGCATGTTAGTCATCCCAGTCAATCTAGCTTCCTAACGTGACTCAGACCATCTGACTGAGTTAACCCTTTGACATGAATCAGTCTTGTTGACTGAGTTGACTAATCAATTCCTATTTGACCTGTTGACCAGTGAACCTGGACTTTGACTTGATATGGACTGTTTGTTGACCCTTTGACTGTTAGTGACTGTTAGTGACTGTTAGTTGACCATGTTGGACTGGGCCTTAGTTCATTGGGCCGGTTTGGTGGACTTGTGCTTAGAGCCAATCTTTTTATTGAACATGAATTGGACCTTGTGGTCCGAATTAGCCTTTGGTTCCTTATACAAAGTTGTATTTCTTTCTATACCTTTCTAATAGAATATAGAATCAATCCGATTGAACCTTTAGTTACGCTAAAGATAGATAATTAAAAGGTGTACATTCATAAAAGGGTTTAGAACCGATAGATAGTTCACTTCGTCTATAACTAGAGAATTGGATGAGATTATGTTCTAAACTTTATGCGAGCCTATTGGCTAAATTCTTAGAGTACTTATGTGATTAACAATTACTCATTTATTAACAACGATCGATTCAAAGGATGAACCAGTGAATTGAGGATCTCAAGGTAGGAGTGGCTTGTTATTAATCAGGTGGGAACTCTGTAACCTTTTTGTAATCATTAAGTTCCTTTTCATATGCGAGCATGATGTGTCATTACTTATTATGAGCCTATTTGTGTGGAAATGATTGGGTATGTTGTGTGATATGCATTGTTTGGATTCTCCAAATGTTATATATATTTTTATGCTTACTATAGCCCAGATGAGGCAATATCGTTATATAGGGGAATATTACCTTTTACAATTTCTTGTAAGAATCCATTTGTTTTCATATTATGCTTGATTGCAAAACCTTCTGGACTTATGATGGTAGTTCTTGAATCATGGTTTGTATGGGCACTCCGTGTGGATGGCGCTATCATTCGAGTCTGGAGTTATTCTGCTTTCGCTTTCTCCAATGAGTTTGGTGAGTTCTGAGTGACATATTTTTAGTTGTTCTAGTTTCACTTTTGTAGATTCATCCGGTGGTGGTCTTTCACGGATATTATTATTATGGTACGCAATATCCGAGGAAGTGGAATTAGAATAACATTCTTTCATGAATGATATATTACGATGCTTTCTGATTGCTGAGTGAATAATTTGATGTGTGTTTGAGTGAAATCCCCGCGAGGAGTGACTGTGGTTTCCCCACAGCTCTTTGCTAAGTCTTATAGCCCATATGAGGCGGTTAGTATAGCATTGGAAATGCATAATAGCTATCTAACGCGTAAAGCGTACTAAATATTACTTTTTATTTTATAACCTAATTTATGTCGTTAATGACCCAGATGAGGCAATATTATATCGAGGTATTTGGGGAAATCACTTGTATGCATGTTATGCAAGATGACATGTTTAATTATTATTCTTTAGAACTGTGATGCATATTAGTGATTACTTGAAAGTTATATGTTCCCATTGGGCACCCCTTTATGCAGAAAATGGCATGTAAAATTCTAACTCAGTTCAATACCAAAGCAACATATGTCTGTTCAAAATTGAAAATGTTATTAAGATAACGAGATGTAGATACAAAAAAAAAAAGGTTATTGGTTACCAATTAATTGAGATTGCTGCACATTTCTTGGATTTCCTCCCTGCCGTGTGTACATGGGATTCACAAGTGCAGCTGAGGAAGCTTTAGCTCTTCACTTTTGTTCTTTTTGTTTTTTCGTAGTGGATTTTGGAAAACAACCATGCATATTAATCAACACACAGCACAAACAGAAAGTTAATGCCTTCATTAAATCATAAAGTTTTCGGCGTAAAGCTTCATCCCCAAAGAATAAGCGGGCGTCTCGAGCGATATCGGATGAAATCAAAACACTTAAAATTATTGAGTTCGATCTGAATTCTTCAGTGAATAAACATATAAACAACTCAATGTCTCCTGCAACGTAAACTTAATTTGTGAGCATAACAAATCCACAGATATATACATTTAAGCACACGATTCAACAACCATTTGATCCGTAAGATAAAGCCTCAAAATGTTGACAAAATCAATTCAACCACTAAAATACATCAGATTGAAATCGATCATACCAGTAATAACATTTTCAATAAGTGCACAACGCAGTGTGAGCATGCAGAACAATGAAGATAGGCTATAAGGATGTCCCCCTTATGCCTAACATATGGAGTAGAAGAAATACTACCAACTGAAGTCATCATACCAACCACCAAGAGAGAGGCATGGGAGAAGAACTTAAATACAGATTTGATCTTAGCAAAGCTCGATGACTTGGAAGAAAATAGGGAAGTTGCTTTACAGCATATAGAGAACTACCATAAGAGGTTGTCTCGAGAATATAACAAGCGCGTCAAAGAAAGGGAATTCCATCCAGGAGAACAAGTGTTGAGAGAAATACCCCCTATCAGAAAGGAGGAGATGGAAAGCTGGAGAAGAAATGGGATGGACCCTACATAATAAAAAGAATTGTTGGGAATGGAGTGTATGAGTTAATGGATTGTGAAATCCAACCTTTGGTTGTTGATTGGAAATTGATTGATCCTTGGATATGTTTTGTTTGTATTCCCATTCCCGCCTCTGTTATTCTCCTAAATATGATTGGCTTATGATACATGCGAAATTTATCGCTCATGTATATATGGGTGCGATCTTTGTGATGGACATATATCTTTTATTCACATGTGTTATTTTTCACTTCATTATATATTTTAAATTTCATGCGATACCTGAATGTTCCTTGTTTTGCCTCTGTTATCCATTTCGCATCATGATTCTCATGTTTGTGTGATTTCCCATTTTTCACTTTCATTCGTGTGTTGGCTCTTTGTTTGTTTTGCTCTTGCTTTCCCTTTCTATGGTTCATTTTTATTATTGCTCATTTTCTTGCGAAAAATAATGTTAGCACGGTCTCTTGTGTTTCTTATGAGGTCTTATTGAGCCACTCTAGGTAGAGGTCTTAATCATCCTCCCCTGTTAATAGGTCTGTGAGGGTAAATCACCCAATGGCCACGTGTCAACATCTCAAGAGAAGGTATCATGATGAGATGATGTGATAGAAACACCAGATCATCTGGTAAAAAGGTGATTTCGTCTAAATCTAGAAGACTGCTACAAACGTCATATGAATGACGCGTGTAAGGAGCAGTCTAATCTGCTCAGACGGTCAAGTCTAAAAAGGATGAATGCATTTAATGAAGAGATAAGAGTGGATATACATCGTAAGGGAAGGCTCGGGATCTATATTACAACCCAGAGGTGATGCAACACGAGGTTCTCCAAGGAAGAGCTACACGATGGCGAGCGAGCGAGATAGCTCGGGAAGAGAACCCACCAAGTCATCACGGGGGATAGTATAGAACTCGCCCGAATCAACGAAGATGATGTGTGATGATTCCATAAGATCGACGAGGCCAGACCTTCAAGAGCTTAGTTTCTCTATAAATACCAGTCCATGTAGAAGGATATGGACAACTTATGTATTATTAGATGGTCTTTGTACAAAAAATTCCTGAGAGAGATCTAGATAGAGAAAGAGTAAGAAATTTGAGTGATATTTGTAGCTCTTTTAAGGGTAAGACCTTATAATCAATAAAGAGTACATCTTCTTCCCGTGGACGTAGATCTTCATGGCCGAACCACGTTATATGCTTGTGTCAATCTTTACTTTTCATGTTCTTTGAATCTTGTTTATCTTGAATCTTGAATGTTTAGATAGTTTATAGCCTTTAGATTTACTTGGATGTAGCCATCAGAAAAGATGCAACTACATTTTGGCGCTAGAAACAGGGAGGTATGAAGATTTAATCTACCTCCCTAATTACAGCTCTATATCGTTTTCATACCACTAAGTAAAACTCTGTTAAGATTTATGAGTAGAGCTCGGACTCAAAATATGATCCACACGATCTGAGAAGTCTAGAAGACCCTCAAAATCCGCAGATCTACATGTTTTTACTAGTTTTCCGTAAATTTTTTTGTTCCTTAACGATTTTCCTTATCTTCCTCAAGATGCTCAGGAGAGTTGAATATCGGGGTGAAAATGGAGTTTAAACACTTCGGCGCTCAAACGATCTCCTTCATGAAAGAGCTGGGAAGAGATATATTCAATAGACTTCATGAGGGAAAATATCTTCACATGAAAGTCGAAAAGACGAACTATTCATAATGTTCCTCATCTTCAAAAGAACTCAAAATAATCCACAAACTTCTTCTTAGAAATCTAACTCTAAGTCAAGGGGAAGGATTAATGAGTACATAATCATTCATCAAACTCAAAATTTGTTCGAAATCAAAAGTCTAAAGATGCTAAGAGATATTTCCTAAAATGGAAAAATATGCTCAATTATCACTATTTGGTTTCTCCTAGCAAAGGTATGACGTGTAGGAGGAGGTATTTTTTTCTCGAAAGGGAGACAAACAAAATGCCTTTTTTCCATCACTGAAGCCTCATGCAAGTAGGGAATGTTTTGAAAATTTTCACATGTCTCCAAAATTTACTGCAAAGTCTTCCTGTACTAAACTGTCCGGTCTGACTATGACTTAGTAATTGCACATGACCTGCAAATCTAGGATCCAACTTTTCTAGTGGAAGAGACAAATTAAGTATTACTGCATATATCGCAGGTAAGGCAATGGTTACGCGGCGATCTGCTCGCACGAACCAAGGTGAAAACGGTGGAGCCCATCTAGAGGGATTAGATAACATGGAGCCAGGCGAAGCCATGCAAGACGATGTGATCCCAGAAGAGGGACAACCCGACGATAAGTATCGGGATGGACTAACTGACAATTCTATCTCCGAAGAAGAAGGAAACCCCTTCGAGAGACATGATGATGTCCATCTTACTAAACCAGGAGGCTTGTCCAAGAGTCTGTTGGTTCAGCCATTTCCAAGGAAATGTTCGCTTCCAACATTCACTACCCCATTTACAGGTACCGATGACACAATTGAGCACCTCCGATTATACCGAATGATACTAACCCAATGGAACCAGTACGACGTAGTGAAGTGCAGGTTCTTTCCTGCTAGTCTAAAAGATGAAGCCCTAATGTGGTTCAACAATTTACCAAAGGCGTCGGTTGGGTCATTTGACCACCTATCCGAGTTGTTTCTAGAAACATATATGCATAACAACCGAGTCAAGCCAGAGGTGGAAATGTTGTTCCAAATGAGCCGAGGACTAAATGAGTCGCTCCGATCGTTGGTGGCTCGCTGGAGGAAACTGTGTGCTGAGATCGGATGAGTCCCAGAAACCTACGTGATCTTAGGTTTCAAAAATAATCTCAGAAAGACAGATCCCATTTTTGTCCGCATGTACGAAACCATGCCACGCAACCTGGGGAAATTGATAGAGATACAAGAGGACTACATAGCCCTCGAAGAACTCCAAGATGGTACTTATTACAAACTGGTGAAAGGAACCAGTAGAGGAGCAAACGTGGTAGAACCTCAGAACCCTCAGGCACCAGTCCGAGGAGTAGGACGATCCTACAACGGATCAACCCAGTTCGATAAACATCAGAGTGGAGGATGGAAAGGGAGAGAAAAAGCCCAATCGAAGAAAGAAAAATTTGTAGACCCAGTCTACACGAAGTTAAACACTTCCATATCTGAGATCTTCAAAAATATCGAGGGAAAATATAAAATCACATATCCATGGAATAAGGGACAGCAGCCCGAGCGCGCCAAAAACAGAACCGAGTTTTGTGAGTTCCACCAATTCCATAGTCACACGACAGACTCGTGCAGAGAGTTGAAGAAAATGGTGCAGGACATGATCGGCGAAGGCAAGCTTCAGGAATGGTGCAGGACATGATCGACGAAGGCAAGCTTCAGGAGTACATCGCGCAACCAGCGACTCAACCAGCCGAAGGTACCAATAGTACAGAAATGGCCTTTAGCCACGCCAAATGTAAATTTCCCTGTCACGCCTATTTGGTTTTGGCGTGTCTATAGGGTATACTTCTACCCTATAGACACGCCATGTTCAATGGGCGTGTTCATATAAATGCTTTCAGCCACGCCAGGGCTACTAGCGTGTCAAAATTTCTCGTGAAGCGCAGTACTTGGGATGCAATACAATCTCCCACTCATCTGTCACAGCTCCCATACATAAAGTAAATATCACAGGAAGAATTCATAAACGCAACTTCGAAGCCGACGAAGTTTTCAGCATAGTAATTGAACCTTCCATGCAAGAGTGGATGAAAATACCTATCAGCTTCTCAGCATCCGAGGCACCTGATGGAGGACGAAACCACAACGACCCACTAGTGGTCACGATGGCTATAACACTCACCGAACACGAGGGAGAGGAGGATAAACCCAAGGCACTACCTTGGGACATCCCTAAAATACTCATAGACGGAGGAAGTTCAGTTGAAATCTTGTTTTATGAAACATTCAGACAAATGGGTCTTAAAGACGAATACCTAATACCATCAAATTATAATATACTTGGATTTAACGGCTTATCAAATCGCCCAAGGGACGAGGTCACTCTAGAAATTTGGGTAGGCAAGATCCTTACCCTAACCGCTTTCTGTGTAGTGGATGTAATTTCCCCATACACGGCTATTGTCGGGCGATCCTGGGTCCATGGGATTAAGGGAGTCGCCTCGACCTACCTTCAAAGGCTAAGATTCCCAATGCCAGATGGGATCGCCGAGATCATAGGCGACACAGGCGAGGCCAAATACTGTTACAACATGGATGTACAAAATAATGAGAACAGAATGAGCTCCTCTAAGGCAAAAAACCGAAGATAACCAACGACACTAAACATTAGGATGGCATCGTCACCTGCATGGTAACAATAAGCGAGATAGGGAACTCAGAGGGAGTACCTCCCTCGGAGGACGCACCCATCTCGGACTTACAAACAAAACCCTTATAGAAATCAAAGCATCTTACCGACATTGGAGATTACCAGCCGGATTACTCGGCGAACTTAGGAGCGAAGGAGATTAACGCCAATACGGTGATGACCCTGAGAGAAGTCAGAAGAACACAGATACACACCGATCCCTATAATACTTGCCAGGAGAGCAGATTCTCACTCCCTAGCTAGCGCTAGTCAGCTCATAGATACAACTTATTGGCATGGACTATTATCCCTAATAGATGGATATTCGGGTTATGGCAAAACCCACCATATTAACACAGTCAATACGGATGAGCTCCTGCAAGATCGTGCGAAGGAGCCGGCATGCATAGAACACCATATGCTTGGAATAAAATGGTAGGTCAGGTCGACTGACCTCGAGCCTAGCTTGGACGCTTGGCCATGGACCAAGAAAGAGATCAATATTGGAGGACCCCCACAAGCGAGTCCAAGACTGCCAGAACACCCGGCCATGGTTACAGACTACTTTACAAGATGGACAGAAACCTCAACATCCGATTACAATATCTCAACGCGATCCAGGAACTAACCTATCGCCACTATGCTAAAAATAAAGCTAGACGAGCAGAAGGTTAGCTTGCATAGTCATTTATGCAATGCTTTGTGGACAAATCGGACTACCCAAAGAAAAACAATGGAGATAATTCCCCTCGTGCCCAACAGCTACGAAGAAGCGTTCGCACTAGCCAGAGCACTAACCCTAATAAAGGAGAACGAGACTAGGAATATAAACCCGAGGTCGGATACGACGATAACTTAGCCGATCTCGGAGAAAACCAAGGAGTGATTCCACGAAGAGTGGAAAACCACCATCGGAAACTAATTCGAAAACACAGCAAACGTGTTCGTCAGAGGCAACTAAACCCAGGCGATAAAGTCTGGCGCGAGGTCCCACCATACCAGCGCGAGTTCGGAAAGTTAACTCCCACCTAGGAAGGGACACTAATAGTCATCGCCAAGATAGACAGTGGGGCACACAGGTTGCTCAAATCAAATGGGGAAGAACTAGAACACACCTGGAATACTAAATATCTCAAACAATATAATGCTTAAAACAACCCATCGCTTAGAAAGGTTTATCATGAAAATGGGGAAAGACCTCCTACTTGAAAAAGGTCATGAAACCTTACTTGAATGTACTAAGGGATCATAAGCCCTCTTTTTTGAGAATAATAAAACTAATCCTTTTATGTACTCATCTTACTTACTTCCTTATTTTACCTTTTTATTTACGATTTTTGTTTAAGTTTTTCCTTTATGTTTTTCTTTTTACTTTCTGCATATAGCATAATCATATAATCATATCATAATTGCATAATAATAAAAGCCCATCAAGACCATGGCACGGTGCTAGCCACACCTTCCATTCTACAACGAATGATGCAAGTAAAATACCTAAGTTGCCCGAGACGAACACAGACCTAAGGCAATGCCATCTAGCCCAATAGGCAAGGTAAAGCGGGGGACACCCTAAGCTACCTAAGACAGAAATAGACCTAAGGTAATGCCATCATGACTATGAGTCAGATGATGTCCTGCCATAACAGGAGATATCCAGAATCAAGGTACTTACCTTTGGCTGAGGCAAGAATCACTTGACCTAGATATCGCCCTCCAAACAATGGTTACTAAACAAGTGCGCAAACACTTAACCATGGGGCAAGTGTAACCTAAACTGGATACTATTAAAGGAAAAAAAGGAAGTGTGCCATATTCAAAATCAACACCGTAAGAGATGACTTATCCGATTAAGGAACTGATCATTCTTCGGCTCTGTCACCCATGGTTGAACCCACAACATGCACAAAATCTCCCGGAAGCTGCCAAAAATAGAACACACCATGTTACACAATTTAACAAAGGCATTTGTCATTTATATAAACAACTACTTCAAAAGAAAGTATTGATTCCTCCCAAACATGAGGGCTAAGCAAAGTATAAGTAGCAAAATAACGCCTCCAACACAGGAGAGGACTTTGGTTAGAATACTAACTAATCCAAGCAAATTTTGCCTCGCCAGGATTACGAGGACATACCAACAAAATAAGAGTTTTTTTTTTTTTTTAAAAAAAAAAACCTCCTCCACAGCATGAGGCCTAAACTCAAACTAACATCAATAAAAAGTTTTCCAAAAGAACTGCACAAGCAAGAAAAGCCGCAAACTTAAGCTTGTTCATCATTAGCACTACCCTGATCAGTGTCCATCCGGTCCTCGCCCTCGACAGCATCAGGAGCAACTTGCTCGGTCTCGCCCTTGACGGGTTGAGGAGGAACCACCACATTGGCAGCAGCAGCAGTGACCCTTTGACGCTTGCGAAGGACGGCGGCCTTGCAAGCCTGTGTAATCAGTACCTTGTACTCGGAACGAAGGTCGCTCAACTTTTGGTTCTTATCAGCACGTTCAGCCTCCAGCTCCTCCTCGTGACTATTCACCAATTCATTGAGCTCTTCATCAAGACATTGCTTTTCCATCTTCACTTCCTCCAATTGCTTCTTCATCTCTGCATTGCGCTTATGAGCCTCTGTAAGAAAAAAGAGATAGTCAATATCGCATAACTAGCAAATCCAAGTGATGAGAAAAATCAAAGCCACTAATAGGCAACCTTTATGCTCAATCAAAACAAAAGCTAAGGTCTGTTCCACTTGGGACTTTTGATTATCTAAAGCACTAATTTGCACCTCCAATGGAGTTATGGAAACATCGCCAGCCGGACACGATAACATGTGCCTATCATGCTCTCTCTCAAGTTAAGCATAATCTCACTTAAGACGAGCCAATTCCTCTCTATCATCTTCCGCCTCCAATAATAAAAGCTGATGATTGGATTACCACTCAATCAACCCATCCTTTTGAGCTCAAAGAAGCTTGATCTCATCCGAACGGGCCACAACCACTTTCTTAGCTTTGTCTAATAGCATACGAAGTTCAACAATCCGATCTCGATGAACTTCCACATCTTGCCGAAGTTGAACATTTTCATCTCTCAAGGAATCAATCTTGCACTAACAAGAACTCACATCAAGCTTCAGATTGCAAATTTCCCTAACATGTCTATGGCCATTATTATCTATCTTCTCCTCCAAACGTTTGACGGTAACTACCAATAGAGGGACTAATTCAGAACTCTAAAAACCTAACATGAAGTCGAAGAACTCGAACCAAGGAGAACATAAATACATTCCAAATCCTTCTTATCTTGACGAAAAGACAAGGCTTCCTGCTTAGCCATTTCCGCAGCAAGGAGAAGATTCTGGTTCTCATGCGCTACCGCTCTGATTCGCTTCCTAGCAACACGAGTTTCGTACATCATGCTAACCCTCAGATTGTTGCTCTAGCAAAACAGACAAGATTACCAGTTAGATAAACCTTTAACTGGAGCAGCAACATACTAAATGGACTATTACAACAAATAGCCAAGATTTTAACACATACCGCTTGCACAAGCTAATGCTGAGCAGACTTAGGCAGAGAAGTTAAGATACGAGCCTGCTCGTCCTCGCTCATCTTAGCATACTGTTCCGAGCAAAACATCTTCATCGCCTTGGAATCACCACCAAAAATGGAGGTAGATGAACTAGAAGGAACCACTGGAGAAGGAGGAACATCGGGAGGTGTTGGAATGACCTTACGGAGCCTACTGGTAGTCCGTCAAACCATTTCAAAGCTTCCCCTGTCAAGCTTGCTAGAAAATATTTGCATAAGACCGCATCATTGTCTTCCCACTGCAACAAAGCTAAGATGTACGCCTTTATATGTTGTACTGCACATGTGGATCCATCAAAAATTTTAGGGAATGTAGGTAGCGTGCATTTTGTTGGTATTGATACTAATTGTATATGCCGTGTGAAAGGTGTTTTTGCTTCTTCCTCTATCGCTTCTTCTAGTTGTCTTCTTCCTCCATATTTCCCTCTTGCCATTAATTCTCTCAATTATGTTATTTCACTTAAGACTTCCTCGTTTGAGAATTGGTTCTCTTGTTGTTGCATTGGTGTTTTTAACCGTGCTTGTCTCACCCTGTTTTCGTGTTTGTTTTGACGTATTTCCTTTTCTAGTTCTTGTTCCTCTGCATCTTCTCTCCTCCTTCTTCGTTTCTCCCTTTCATTCCTCGCATGTATCTGTGCGGCATTATCAATTGCATCGCGTTGGTTTCGTAGCCTTTCTCTTCCATGAAGTATCATCCTTGCTTTCTCTGCGTCATCTTATGGTCTTGGGTCCTCATGAATGCGGTTATATTCTCCGTTTCGCTCTTGTCGGCCGTCCCCGCGGTTTTCTCGCATGTGTTCATTCTCGCCCACTTGCAGATACCTATCTTCAATGCGATCATGACCGCGTCCCTCCTGTGTGTTATCGCCCACATATAAATTTTCAAGAAAGTTATTATCTGAAAACTGCTCATGTTCATTGCTTCTTCGATCAGTTCTACTTCGCCTTGAGATTCTCCTACTTTTCCTCGATCTTGAGCTCGCACGTGTTTTTCTTGATCTCGTTTGTGACCTTTTCTCTTGTAACCTGTGATTTTCCTCTTTTAACTCATCGCTTTGGCGTGTCAAGTTCGTACGCATTTCCTATTCTCTCCTTATTTCTTCTGCCAATCTTTTCCTGAGTTGCCCAATAGTCATGTTCTCCTCGGTTCCTCCAGTTGTTCCTTCCTCTTGTGTTTTCCCTTCATTTTCTTATGCGGTATCTGTATATGTAGTATGAACACTTACTTCATCATAGTTTCTACGGTCGTTTTCCTCTGGTATCTGCTAGATCTGATATCTGACTTGTCGAGACTGGTTGTTCCTCTCTCCCATGCTTGACGTTTCTGCGATTTCTAATATTTACGTTCCTCTGGTATCTCCTTCTTCCTGCAATTATCCTGCTCCTCCGATTGGTGTTGCGTTTTCTCCTGCAGATGTCTGTCTCACCATATTTTGTCCCTGAAATAACGCTCTCTTCAACGAAATAACAAATTATGTTTTAGGGATCTTTGAAAACAAAATTTATATCCCTGAAATAAAAACCTCTATTTTATGGAGCAAATTTTAAGACAAGAAAACTCTTGAAACTCAACGAAAATAACAATAAAACTTTATTATGAAGCAAGATTACTAAAACTTTTTAGAAAATAATTGAAAAGCTTTAACAAGCAGGATTCTTCTCCCGAGCTGTTTTCTAGCGCCAAAATATAGTTGCAGGAAATCCCACAACTACACCCTACTAATATTATGTGAATCTAACTATGAAATCATGATGAAGAACACTTAAGAGAATTTTATTAAGTTTAGAAATCAATACAAAGAGCGGAGATAAAACCCTAACTTGGGAAGAAAATAACTTTCTCTCTCCTAAAGTTCTATCCCAACTACCAGAAAGATCTCTCCCTAATACAATGTTGGTTGGTCATATATATAGGAGTTTACATAGTGGAGGACAGCTAATAAATCCTCTATTCGGATCTGACGTGCGTCAATGTCGCACGATTACAATGGCTCTTTTCGCACGTGCTCTCTAGCATCGCTTGACACTTCACACTTTACTCGTGAGTTGGTGACGTCATCTGGGATATGTTGTGTGCAACACGTTCGCTTCTCATAAGGAGAACGTTTCACATGGTAATTAGGTGTGCGATATTTTGCCCCTACAACCTTTGTTGTAAAAGGCGCCTCAGGCGCTCTAAGCGCGCGAGGCGCCCAAGGCGCCAAAATAAAGCTAAGTTCTGTTGTTTTCTAAATCTCAGGCGCTCGCCTGGGGCGCCATAGACGCTCTAGGAGCTAGGCGTTGGGCTTGGCGCCTCGCCCATCGCCTTTTATAATAAAAATATTTTTTCATTTTTACATGAGAGAAAGCCTAATTTTTGTATAATATTAAAATTGGAATAAAAAATGTTTATTAAAATAAATTATACACATATATAAAGATAATACTATATATATTAGAAATGGAAACTATACATGTATATATTTATAAATTTACTATGGTAATCAATATTAGAACTCAAATATGGTTATTCTGTGGAGTTGAATATGGAGTTTCAAATTTCAGAGGAAAGTGTGATTTGATTTCCACTGAAGGGTGGAGTTTCAAATTTCATGGGGAGGTGTGATTTGATTTCCACTGAAGGGTGGAGTTTGAGCTGCCTGGAGTTCTTCCACCGATGCCAAACACCTTTGGTATTCAACTCCATTTTTAACTCCTTTTGTTAACTGAATGCCAAACACCTTTGGTATTCAACTCCATTTTTAACTCCTTTTGTTAACTGAATTCCACCTTCAACTACGTACGTGCCAAACGCACCCTAGTTCGTCTATGACGTTATCTAGACGTACAGGCAAGAATCGGTCAACCACTTTAAGGTCAACCTTCACAACATGAATAAAAATTTCCAAAGAGAGTTAACAAAATAAATAAAAATTTCCAAAGAGAGTTTACAAAATAGAAAAAGTGATACTCGAAATTTAACCAAGTAAATGGAAATACATATTACGATCAGAAGAAAGGAACAACTTCAAGATTACTAAGAAAGGAACAACTTCAAGATTATTGATTAAAAGAAAGTAAAAACAAAAAGGTAGGGAGAGGTTACCACCAGCACCATCCTACTGGTGCGTCTTCTTGATGATAGGGTTGCATATAATCTCCAAATTCTTCATCTTGTCATTGATTATGTCTATGTCAACTAGTCGATTGACGCCCAGCCATTCAATGGCATTGTTAACTGCATCCACAATCTTTTTTTATCAACGGTCACTTGTGTCCATTCGATGCTATTTATCGTATCCCTCATGTTGTATGCATAATTCTCAAATGAGTTCCTTGACTCCACCTTCCTCTTGTATTCTTCATCTTCTAATTTGTATATCTCAGCCACTCGAATCAACCTCTGAATCTCAGCGTCAGACAACCTCCCTTTGTTATTTGTAATTTTGATCATCTTTTTGTTCCCTGTTTTCTTCTCTTCGGCAGACACTTTTAATATACCATTTGCATCCAAATCAAAGCATACTGTGAACTCAATAGCACCACGAGGGGCTGGAGGAAGTCCATCTAACACGAATTCACCCAGCAAGTTATTGTCACTGACTCTTGATCTCTCACCCTCGTACACCGGAATATGCACAGAACATTGATTGTCGAAGCGTGTTTGATACTCTCCTTCCTTCTTGACGGGTATGGTTGTATTCCTTGGGATAACCACACTCATACAACCTTCACTTACGGAAATACCAAGAGAAAGAGGGGTGACATCCAACAACACCAAGTCCTGCACTTTCTCATTGCCCTGACCACTCAGAATAGAAGCTTGTACCGCAGCACCATAAGCCACAGCCTCGTCAGGATTAATGCTCCTGCAGAGTTCCTTTCCATCGAACAAATCCCTCAATAGAGACTGAATCTTTGGAATTCTACTGGACCCTCCAACAAGAACAACTTCATCAATTGCGCTCTTGTCTATCTTAGAATCTGCTAAACACTTCTCAACAGGTTCCATACATTTTTTGAACAAATCCATGTTCAACTCTTCGAATTTTGCACGACTAACAGGCACATGAAAATCGACTCCATCATGCAAAGAAGCCTCTGAGATGGATGTCATAGCTATAGATGAGAGGGCCCTTTTTGCCCTGTCACATGATGTTCTCAGCCTCCTAAGAGCCTTTGGGTTTCCACTGATGTCTTTGTTATGCTTCCTCTTGAATTCTTGTACAAAATGATCAACCATTCTGTTATCGAAATCTTCTCCTCCAAGATGTGTATCTCCAGCAGTAGCCTTCACTTCAATGAAACCTCCGTTAATGGTGAGTATGGAAACATCATTAGTACCACCACCAAGATCAAAGATTAGAACATTCTTTGGGCCGACATTGGTTGCCTTCTTATCAAGACCGTATGCAATTCCAGCTGCCGTTGGTTCATTGAGGATTTGCAGTATATTAAGGCCAGCAATTTTACCAGCATCCTTAGTAGCTTGGCGTTGAGAATCATTAAAGTAAGCGGGGACCGTAACAACAGCATCCTTGACAATTGTACCAAGATAATCTTCCGCAATTTCTTTCATTTTACTAAGTACCATGGATGATATTTCTTCAGCTGAAAAAGTTTTATCCTGGCCTTTGTAAGTGACTCTGATCATGGGTTTCTTGTCTACGCTAGCAATGACTTTAAAGGGCCATAACTTCATATCACTCTGAACAAAGGTATCGTTGATTTGCCTTCCGATTAACCGTTTCACATCTATAGAACAGAAAACAGCGATTCAGAAATTAATAAAACAGAAAACAGATTCAGAAATGATATCGAGTTGCTAACTATAAAACCAATGAGGTCGTCATGATATTATTATTATCACTCCCTGGACACATTTAAAGGATTCTTTAGTTCACCCCCTAAACGAAATTGTAGCTTTCCAGCTATATTGTCAAGGCTCATTTTGGTTTAGCCGCCACTAACTGTCTGTATATAAAAAATGCCACATACACAAGTTAATTCATTGTAGCCCCCAAATTCTTCAACACCGTTAATTTATCACTTAAGTGACGCGTCATCATTCACAAAAATCAGTTACTTTTGGGAAATTTTAATGTTAAATAGATCGTAACCCCAATTATCTTAAAGCCCGTTAATTTCCATGCTGAAAATGTCATCATTATCTGACCAAAAACATTATAATTTTTTGATCAATCAAACCTCATCTTCATGTATCTGTACTGTCAGATTAGTTCCTTAACTCTATAAACACCACAATTTTCGTATATAAAAATGAACATATTGCAACAAACAGATCAAATTCAAAAAAATTAGTAAAGAAGCACGCTTTAAGAATATAGGGAAAAGTGATCCCGGTACTCTTCCAACCTGGTAGCATCCATCAGTAACTATTTTATTTTTGGCCACACTTAGCTGCACATGTAAATTAACGGTTTGAAAGGAAACTAAGGATTATAATTGACTTGATTTGTTGGGCCGACCAAGCAAAACAAGGGAGGGAGATTTTTCTATATGGTCAACTTTTTGTAAAATGTAAGTGTCTGGAAATGGTCCGGGATGGAAAACGAAAAATGGCCCTCTAAATAAAATCTTTTCTTTTTTCCCATTAGACACTTTCTTAAAAACCAAAGAGAAGGGTAATACCGATTACACATTTTGGTAAATAAACACAAGAGGTAGATCAAACGTATTAGACATGTTCTTAAATAAACAAAAGAGGAAAGGTAAATAGGCATAAAAGTCAAATTGTATTATAATTCCTTATGAATCATATTTTTTCAGCGGTATATTTGGCAACCAAAATGGAATATAACATACTAAAAATCCGTGCCTTGAAATTTTATAAATTTTATCTCGTTGAAAAGATTTTAAAGAAATCAACACAATGAGTATAAAAACCAAATATCAAACTTAAAGTTTTTACGAAAAAATCGGAGGTAAAAATTGATTTCATAACCATTACGCAAACCATCACAAAGGATGTATAACACATTATGTAACCATATTTTTCTTTATGCATCAACTAGTTTTCCATTGCAACTAATAAAAGGATGCACTCCTCCATTTCAGGAAAAATGATACTTTCACTATAAGCGTGAATTTCGTTTTACAATGCAATTGCAGTAGTGTTTCATTTTTCTTTCGGTCGGCACTCCCCTCCATGGTAGTTGTGTTCTAGTATATACGGAAGTCTTTGTAATACCAAGTATGTTATCAAATCTTGAATTGCATGTGTCTGACCCAGTTATAATTCAATCATGTGAAAGGCTTTCCAAAAGTAAAGATCAAATCAAATTACAAAAAGAAACAGAGAAAAAGGATCGATGAGTGTCTAACCCAGTTATACAGTAGAATCTCTGTAAATTAATACTCGCTAAAACAATAATCTCGCTAAAATAATAAAATTTCTTACTCCCTTTTTGGGCCTATAGTTCTAAAATAATAATTTCGACAATATAATAATATAATATGTTTCAAAAATCTCCCTTAAGTGTTTAAAGGTCCCAAATATTATATAAATTAATAATTATTAATAAGAAAATTGAAACGTTTTTTATATGTATCAAACTTTAGGAAACTATGATTCAATAGTTGCTTGTTTTTCTTTGAAGTTCAAACCTAATTGTATTTTATCCCTAATAGTTTGTAATGCACTCATAAGACCCGGAGTTGCATTATTATATTGCAACAAATTATATTCCAATGACTCAATATCTAACATTTTGTAGTCACTTCAAATTCCAAATCGTTCAAATTAAATGAGTCAAATTCAATTTATTGACGTTATCAATAGGAAATATTCTCTTATCCTTAAAATAATAAATTATTAGCTTATCGATAATTTAATATCTCTTTAAATTAATAAAATTTATTGGTCCCAAGGTTATTAAATTATAGAGGTTTAACTGTAATACAATCATGTGAAAGGCTTTCAAAAATAAATAATCAAATCAAATTACAAAATGAAACAGAGAAAAAGGATCGATGAGTAAATAACTCTCACCTCTTTCAAACCGGCAAGACAAAACTTAAAATTGTCTACTGATTTGGACTAGGGAAAAATTATGCAGTTGGATCTCATTATTTTAAGGCTTTTGTTAACTTATATCCCTGGATACATGTTAAGGATCAATTATTAGCTCTTTTTGTATATTGGGTTTAACAATATTCATGAAAATAACAACTTTCTTGATAAAATAAATATATTCAATTAATGCTAACAGAAATTCCTTAATTATCCCTCGTAAGTATATTTTTCCTAATTATTGTTTCCCTTCTCACATTTTACTTTCCATTCCTAACTCCTTTCCCGTTTTTTTCTCCTTAAGCCGATTTTTTTATAGACAAAAACCGAAATTAGATCTCTACATATTCTTCCAAATATATTGTTTCCTTGTTCACATTTAATCTCATTTTATGGAGAATCAAAATTTATATAAAAGAATCAACCATCAAGATCTGCTTCTAAAAAAACCCTAATCATATATATCTAATCTAATACTTAATGAAGCTGCTATACCAGGATTACAATAGTATGAAACAGAGTGAAATCTGTTATGGGTTTTATGATAATCAAGTTTATCATTGATTTTGATCGTTTTATTAGGATTACCTTCTAGCTAATTTCTTCGTTGATTCAAGACTACCCATTATTATTTCACTAGACTGACTGAAAAGACGAATAAATAAAACAGCAAAAACAAAGAAGACAACAACCTGCTCCTTGTGTCAATTAAAATAACGACATTTTCTTTAGGGATTTTTGATCCATTCCATTGATTTGGATGGATATTTATTTTCCTTCTAATTTTTGGGGTTTGATTAAAAAGGATAACAGGAAAATATAGTTGGGATTAAAATCTTTAATTCATGTACTGTATATCAGAAGTTTTCCATGAGAACCTCTGGAGTTTTAAGAGAGATACAGGAGTAATGGATGCGGGGAACGATGAAGGAGTAGTGGATGCGGGGAACGATGAAGGGGAAATAAGGGAATATATGTCACTGGTAAAAGAGTTTTGTAATTTCAAAAAACGGAAGAATTCAGAGAAATTCCCTAGGACCGATGCAAAATATTAGTTATTTAATCACTCATATCCTGTATCCGGGTATATAAGATAAGAGGACCCTTATTTTAAAACTCAACTATTGGATGTGAAATATTTTGGTGTCTGCACATGGGATTTAAGGATAATATATACTTTAATATAGGGACTTAGCTTTAATAAATTTGACTTTTTATATTTAAATTTGTGAACTTGTGCAGCCGTGTACAAGCCTTTAAATATTAGTATTATTTGTGCATTTGTACAATAAAAACTCCATATATTAATTGTCTTGGGACTTCACAAAATTATTAATATATGAAGTTTATTAATATAGAAAGGTGTTAATTTAAAGTATGTAAATGATATTGGATAATGCATATAGATATTGTAGTCCTAATACACAAATATATGTATATATTTATGAACTTATAATACTATCAAGAATTTTTTTATATTTTTCTGCCCAATTCAAAGTATGTAAAGGAAATTTTTAGACGAATTATGGAGCATATTTTGGAACCATCAACCATATCCATCCTTGACAGAATTTTAAAAACAATTAATTGGGGGATATAAAAAATAATTGGGGATATTTTACTGTTCATGCCGGCATGGTTTTTCAATACCGGAAAACAAAACCGGCATGGTTTTTCCATGCCGGCATGAATAGTAAAATATCCCCCAATTACTTTTTATATCCCCCAATTAATCCTTCAATTTTGAACAATTAATTGGGGGATATAAAAAGTAATTGAGGGATATTTTACTGTTCATGCCGGCATGGTTTTTCAATACCGGAATACATATAAAAAAAATTCGAACCACTAATGTCCATGAATCCTCCGTTGCACATGAAATACATGAGTGGTGGGTTTGTTTGCAGAAATCACCGTTTCCAGGAATTTATAATCCCTTGGGATTACAAATTCTGGGAATCATGTAAATTCCTCGTGTGTTTGGTAACTCAATATAAATTCCTAGGATTTATAGAGTTTTCTTGTATTAAAGTCTTTGTACCGTTTGGCATTACACTCAAATCATAAAATTGCATATATGTGGGATTTAGAGTTAAAAAAAGTGGGTCCATAAATCCCTTGATAAGTTTCCCAAAGAAATCTTAGGGGGGAGGGGTCGGACTCCATATGGGGGATTTGCTGAAAAACTGAATCCCGTAGGAAACGTGATTCCAAGGATTCGGTCAACCAAACATACAGAGGGAAACGTAATTCTACCGAATCCCTGGACCCATGAATTCCACCTTTAGAATTCTACATCCAAACCCACCAGAGGAGAATCAAAGAATAATTAAGAAATTGATTAATAAAATTGAAATTTTTTACTACACTATTCTAATGAATATGGATGTCTTCTTTAATCATGCAATTGAGAAACAAGTCGAATATGTTTTAGCCAAAGAAGAAATCATCTATGGAATTAGACAAAAAACAGAGGAAGATAATTTTAATGATGAAAGTGCGGAGATACCAAGAATTTCATACCGAGAAGAGTTAACATGCTCGGCAAATATTTTGATGTAACAACTATAGAATAGTTTCTTACTTTGTCTTAGATTTTGATTTTATAAGATCTATAAGTTTCCAATATAATATCGATTATATTAATATACTGAGGTAAATTTTACAGCGGGGCTAGAAAAATTTATTAATGTTAAAATGTGGAGGTCACTATTGTTTACAACTAGCTCAAGTTGGGACTACAAATTTTTATTAATATATGAAGTATCAATATATTGATTTTTTACTTTATTTATGAGTGTTTTTGGAAATCACAACAATTCTTGGTTAAACGAATTTTACAGTCAGAGAAAACACTCTTCCCTTTTAGCATTCTATTTGTTAAATATTATTATTATCTGTGGTTGTTTTAATTTCTTCATCTTCCTATCTCAAGAATGATCATCTCATGTTTTTTCATTTCCATTATTCATCCCACTAAAGCACTAGAAAATTCGAATGTTGTTTTATCAAACGATGTCAACATCCACGTAACAAATTTTTGGGTTTGGTTATTCCGTGTAAATCTTGATTATCATTACTAAATCATAAACTTGAAACATACACATTTAAGGTTTTGATTAGAATAATCGTTGATGCACGGTGCACCCATCATAATTTTACTAACAACAACAACAACAAAGAATTCTTATAAATCTGGATATTTGTTATTCAGAATTTTGTTTTCTAAAAGTAAAACCCGAATCCGATTTACAAGCCTAAATACAAAATTATCCTACTTTCTAAGATCTTATATGTAGGTTCATTAGGGTCACCATCTTTATTTATGTTTTGTGTTTTATTTCTTTAGGAAGAATGGGATGGATAAACATAGAGGAAGAGGAAGAGACGCAACAAAGAAGAAGAGTTGGAGGGTACTTATGGAAATTGTTTTTTCTTTAAATGCGAAAAATATTTTCCCGAGGTATAATAAAAAGTTATGAAAATAATAATAATAAAATCATTTAATGTTAGACCAACAAACTCCGTGTAATAGACTTTTAATTTTTTTTCCTAATAAAGGCCCCCTGACCATTGTTTTTTTTTTTTTTTTTTTTTTTTTGAAGCATATACCCTTGTTAATTTGTGGTATTGTTGTGAGTTTCATAAGAATGTTTTTTTTTGTTATGCTGTGTTGTGAAAATAAATGACATAATGTTTGAATAATTACAATCTAAAAAGTGTTGTGAGACTAAATACTGTAAATTATGTTTGTTAAATTGGTATTTTAAATGCCAGTGATGTAGTTAAATATGAAAGTAGACATGTTTTAAAAATTAATTTTAAATATACTGTAATTATAATAAATTATATTGTTAATTTAATATAATAAAATATAAATAATATTTATTTTATTAATTTATTAGTTTTTAATAATTATTTTATCATTTAATAAAGAATTTTATGACTATAGTTTGCTTTAAAAAAACATTTTAATTATTATTTGTTATTTCAAAAGAAAAAGAAATGAAAAGTACATGCACAAAATAGAAGTGACAAATATAATGATAAATATGTGATATTCAAGAGTAAAATTTGTCTTTATAATAAAATAAAAAGGTTAAAATAGAGAATCAATCAAATCAAAATATGTGGCTCACAGCTTTGGGTTTTCCAGCTTTTAAAACCTAGTGGTGATTAGCTTTTAAAAGGAGACTAAAATGAAACTGCTTCTCACTAAAAGATTTTGAATTTTTTTTACCAAATATAATTTTTGATAAACGTTTGTTACAAAGTTATTAAAAATGCTTTTGATAAAAAAAAAAAAAAAAATTCCCTAACCGGCCTTTAGCGTAAGGCAGTTGTGGAAACAAAAAAAAACTATAAATGCATTTCTTAAAATATTCGTGCAACACAAATATAGCAATTAAATTAGGACAGAAGGGGTATAATTTTAGGACAAGTGGACAACCATTGTAAGAATACCCCAAATGGCATTGTATTGTAACCTGATGCACTCCGTTCCCTGAAAATGGGTCTTTTAGTTTTATTTTTCAGTTTAACCTAAATTTAAGCAAAATTTAAAAAGTGAACGACGACCCTTGTTGCTCGCTTGCTTACTATGTAATTTATTTCTTATTTTAATTACAACGACGACCCTTTTTTTGTGGGATAGATGGAGTATAAGTTGATATCCCTTCATTATTGTAGCATTATGTTATGGTTGTAGTGTTTATAATGTCTATCTAGTTGGTTAAGGGGTGTCCAAATGGTATTGTAAATTGTCTAGATTACCCTCCCCACATTTTAACCTAAATTAAAGTTAAATTGAAAATCTGTTTTCTTTCTTCTTCTTCTTCCATCTTATCTTCTCCATGAGCCAAAGGAGATCAGTATTACTTCAATGAATGAGTGATCATAATCAACCACATCCTCTAATAGTTGAAGAACAACAATTTCAAAGTCCTAATTCATCAGACAAATTAACGGGAATGACTTATATGAGATATGTTTTGAGAAACCCACTTAGGGTTTTGTTTATTTCGTGTTCGATTTAGGTAAGAAAAATTTAATTTCAGTTGAAAATTAGTGTTGGAGATGAAAATTGAAGTTCAAAATTAGGGTTTATGTGTGTTACCGTTCGTATTAGTTCAATCACCAACCGTAATTTTAGTATTTGATGTGGTTACGGTTTGTAAGTGATGAACTACGAACCGTAAACGAGAAAATCGAAGAAAGAATATCCAGTTACAATTTGTATTTGCAACCGTAACTGCATTTACTGTTAGTGTTGACATCACCACTACGAACCGTAAATTTTCCTGTATGTCTCACAGAAATTCTACGCTAATACCTATTAACTGTAATTTAGTTACGGTTTGTAACTTTACCACCATTACCAACCGTAGAATTTCCCAGAACTTTGTTTTTAAAAAGCATTTTACGGTTCAAAATTTTAGTTGTTATACCAACCGTACACTAGTTACGGTTGGTCTCGATACTCTACCGTAATTGGTTATAGTTGGAATGAAGGTTACGAACAAATCAACAACAACTAAATTACGATTCATACAGAGGAGACTAACATCAACCGTAACTGGTTTTACGATTGAATTTTCCCCAATTCAACCAGTTACGGTTGGTAGTTCATCAATTACGAACCGTAACTCACACTTACGGTTGGTTACATGAAAAACACCAACCGTAAGTCTCTTTGAAAATCTAAAAGTTTTGATTCTTTTTATGTACTTTAGATAATTTTGAACAACAAAAATCTGTCATATAATGATTCACCCATCTCAAATTTGTCACTTGTATCACTCATTTTGGTTGATTGAATTAAAAACTAAGGTTTCAAAAATATCACAATTTTTTTCTTTGATTTTGTTTTAGATTAAATGTAATAGAAACTTGGTTACATAGTCGTTATCAATTTTTTTGATAACGGACACTTGAAATTACCATGTTAATGACCTTTTTGTCCTATTATATCAGCTACTCTAATAAGTTCTTCAGCCCCTATAACAAGTTACTTATTAAGAGGAATCCAGGACTGTTTGTATTTTGTTAGCACTTTGATAACGTTGATCTCCATCTCTAATATTTTGGTCGTTGGATAAGTTACGAGAAAATTTGTTCATACTTCCTCTATCAAACAAAAATCGAGTATTTTTCTTTTTTATTTTTGTAAATAAGTGATCCTTTCCATTTTCATAGAATGATATTTATTCAAGCAAATCCTTATTAGCAAGTGGAGTTGTTAAAATTTTATCTAAGAAAATTAAAGAATTTGATAGTCGTGTTTATACTCGTTGTATAGTCTCTTATAAAAAAATTCGAGTAGAATACTTACAAATTAGATATCGGCTTTTAGTTTGTGGCATATGTCAATTAGAAGTTTTAAAACCAAAAGGTAAATAAGGAAAAAATAGCAAAAAAGGATTATTCCTAATGTTTTCCTTTAATAATTTCTCATGTTTCCCTTTAATAAATTTAGCTATCTAAAACTTATTAATTTAGAGAAATTTTATTGTATATTATATTTCAAAGAGCAAGTAATTGTAAATTTTATACCGCTGATTTTGTTTTAATACCTAATCCTGTTGGAAATACATCAAACTACACCGCTTATTTTGAAACAAAAAGCATCACCAATTGTTGGTAGGATTGGTTATGCTTAATGAAAAAGAGCATCACCAGTTTTGGAAATATATCAAACTATACCGCTTAATGAAAAAAAATCTTAAAAAAGAAAAAATGAAAAAAGAAGAAGAAAAGCTTACCAAAAACGGAGTTGGTAGGATTCATAGCGACTTGGTTCTTAGCAGCATCACCAATCACACGTTCTGTATCAGTAAATGCAACTTGAGAAGGAGTCGTTCGATTCCCTTGATCATTAGGAATAATCACAACTCGGCCATTTTCCCATACACCAACACATGAATATGTTGTTCCTAAATCAATACCAATTGCTGTCCCAACCATTGTAGTAATGATAGCTCAATTAACTACTCAAAAAACACAAACTCAGAAAAGAAAAATCAACACTTGAAATTAGATAGGAGAAGTGTTGAGCTTATATAGTTTTTTTGCCCTTGACAAATGGCCAAACAGGTTGACTGGTTCAGCACCTAAGGTCCAAACGTTGAATCCTAACAAAAAAAAAAAAAAAAAGGATAATTGATTGAACCAAGTTGTTGTAAATTATTGAGCAACAATTCATTCACCCCCACCATGACTACTTCGTAATATCGTTTACATTGCCTGGCAGCAAGTTGTTATACACCCCTTGCCTAATGCAATTCATTAATTGTTTAAGCTTGAAAGAGGTTCTCCATATTTCTAACTCTAAGCTGACAATTTCTGCTAATTTTTCTCAAATATGTGGCTGTGACCAGGTCTCTTCTTATTTTTTCTTTTTCTTTTTCTTTGTTAGCCATGGGCGCCACTCGCATCGTACCACAAGTCTACGGGTAGAAAAGTAGAGTTCTTTGAAGGGATAGATAGGGAACCAAGTCTACCTGCAATAGACGTTACATTCTAGGGAACCACATTGCCAACCACGCTCTTCAATCATATGGGGTTTAGGTGTTAAATTTACTAATCGCATGTAGCATTCTTATTAGGTACTATGGTGTTCGCATGGTGATTCACAAGCACAAAAAGCTGACATCTAATATCCAAATAGTTTTCAGAAAATGTATAGCGCTGGCTCTACTCGGACATACACTAAACCAAATCAAAAATTTCCTTATAGAAAAAAAAGCATTACAAAAAATACAAACTAATTCCCCTAACTAAAAAATATTGGTTACCCATTGAGTGTAACATGTTGTGTGAGGCACGAGGCGAGGCACCCAGCCCTTCGATTTTCGCCTTTTGCAACTAAGGCGCCCGAGACAAACAAATATAGTAAAAGGTAGTGGCTCACCCCCTAGATTTCTTTTCTCAACATAACTTAGGACCTAATAAAGGTTTTAGGAGCCCTAGATGAACTTACTGAAGCGGGGCATGATATAAGCAAAATAACAAAAATTCTGTCAATTTAATATAAAATTATTACAGACTGTCAAACGGTTCAACCTTTCTTGTGATATCATCAATCGAAGATAATTCTTGATTAACTTCAAATTCGAAAAATTTCAGTCGGCCTAGGAGAATTGTCAACAAGATTTGGTATGCAATAAACGCATTTAGGTAGCAACCTTCCATATCCTTTAAGAAATTCAATACTTCAATTGCTTTATCGGTTTACGCATTTAGGTAGCAACCTTCCATATCCTTTAAGAAATTCAATACTTCAATTGCTTTATCGGTTTCGTCTGGCAGATAACTTTTTAAAACTTTCAATTTTACATATAAGTCATACCCATTAATATTGGAACTTACACCATGCTTTAGATGATTTTTAAGATGGACATGAGAATCCATTAAGATATCATCATCAAGAGAACGCAACCGATCAAACATTATATAAGAATCCAAAAATTGAAACTCTGTCGAGCACATGATTTAGCCTTATCCAAAATCAAAAGACTAAGAACTATGACAAGCTCATGGCATGTAAAATGCTCTAGGATTTACCTCAAGTAACATGTTTTGCACCCCTTTGTTCTTACCACTCATACTAGATCTGTTATCATATCCCTATCATCTAATATCATCAATATTAAGATTAAGTTTGAGAAAAAAAAATATTTTAAGTTCTTCAAAAAGTCCTTCTCCCGTCGCTTTTTTTACTTTCAAAAAACCAAAAAAGAATTCTTCAAACTTTTGTTGGAGTTGCCGAAACATATGCACAACTTATAACAACAAGCATTTGTTCTTCACGATTTTTGTTTGAAGTACAATCAAGTATCACAGAAAAGTACTTGGCTTCATGAATCTATTTAACAATTTTTTCCCTCACATGACGTGCCAACAATGAAATCAATTCATTTTGGATTTGGGGTCCAAGATAATGGTGATGAATGTCATGATCTTTGACACGCCTAAAATGTTCTTGCACTATTTGTATCAGATGATGATAATTTTTCCCCACTTGGCTCTTCATCTTTCTCGATATCATTTGTATATGGTGGTGAAAATTCTTGCTCTATTGCTTCTTCATTTTTCATGTGTGCATTCTCATCATTTACCAACAAATAACCATTTGTTTCCATCTCATTAACCAAATTTTCACATTCTTCATCATTGTCATTCATTGTTTCTTCATGGATGTTATTATTTGAAACCAAATATTTATTCATTGCTCCTCGTAGAGAATTCTTAAGCTTTTCGGCTCTTGCCTTTATATTTTTATTAAAAGCACCATTCTTGCATTTTTTTCTTCTAAATAGATCCATGATTGGAATCAACGTTTGATCACTTGAAGTTCAAGAATCAATAGATACAAAACTTATTCACAAATATTTATTCATTGCTCCTCGTAGAGAATTCTTAAGCTTTTCGGCTCTTGCCTTTTCCTTTTTTTTAGAAGCACCATTCTTGCATTTTGTTCTTCTAAATAGATCCATGATTGAAGTCAATGTTTGATCACTTCAAGTTCAAGAATCATTAGATACAAAACCTATTCACAAAAATGTCAATTTCGTATGTCCATGTGAGTTAACTAACAATTGAAATTTACAATCACCGCTTGACAACAATATTAACTCAACATAATCCAATTCAAAAGAGTAAAAACTTAAGAAATCTGAACCAGTGAACCTTAAAGGCTAATGACCTAAAAAGATAACTAAATAAGAATAATAGTTGAAAAACAAATGCAAACTGAATAAAAAATCAACAAAAAATAACAATTTATATTGAATCAGAATTTTGCAATAAATAAAATCAATCGCTCCCCTAAATTGCAATATCATGAGCACACAAGCATAGTTTGGACAACTTAGGCAAGTTAAAGAGCGACCAAGATTCATTCTTGGGAAAGGTAAATCTACGGTTGTAAGATGATCAATTTAATTAACTTTCAATAATAAATGTTCTATTAATATTTCATAATAAATGTTTTGGACAACTTAGGAAAGTTAAAGAGCGACCAAAATTCATTCTTGGGAAAGCTAAACCTACGGCTGTAAGATGATCAGTTTAATTAACTTTCAATAATAAATGTTTGTTTAATTAATCAAATATAAATATAATTTCATTAATACAGTACATAATAAATTTATTTTATACTACATCAGTTGACACTAATGGTGGGTGGGGGTGGTGGATCAACGGTGGTTGTTGGTGAGAATGGTGGAGTGATGACGTTAATGGTGGTGGTGGTGGAAGAAGTAGTGGTAGTGGGATGAGAAAGGTGTCCTTAGGTAGATAAATTAATTAGTTACCCTTGATTTATTCTTTTTATTTGATACAATATTAGTTTTTATTTAATTTTTTTAATTAAAATAAATATTATAGGGCAGATTTTTATCTGGCCGGGATAGGATAAATGATGAACGGTTGAGGACTATAAAGAAACCAAGCTCTGAATGTCAGATACCAAACCATAACGCTCTGGATTCATTCTTGGGAAAGCTAAATTTTATGGCCGAAAAATGATTAGTTTACTTAACTTTCAATAAAAAATGTTTTATTGATATTTCATAATATTTTTTTTTAACTAATCAAATAAATATATTTCGTTAATACAGTACATAATAAACTTATATTTTAGATATTAAATTAGTTGACATTAATGTATGAGGGGATCAGCGCTGGGGATAATGGTGGTAATGGTATAGTGATGACGTTAATGGTGGTGGTGGTGGTGGTGGCAGAAGTAGTGGTAGTGGGATGAGAAAGGTGTCCTAAGATAGATAAATTACATAATTACCCTTGGTTTATTTTTATTTTTATTATTTGATATTAGTTTTTAAATTCGTTTTTTTTTTTTATTTTTTAAAATTTATAATAATTATTATAGGCCAGATTTTTTGTCGGGTCGGGACAGAAAAGAAAATGAACAATTGAGGACTATAAAGTAACAAAGCTCGTTCTGAAAGTTAGATACCAAAACAAGATAAATAGCCGTTATAATTGAAAAAATTACCATACCAAAAAATACTGTAAAATTTTTTTTTTAACGTATTAATCTAAATTTTGCATTTGTGACACGTTAGGAAAGATAAAGAGCGGCTGAGATTTATTTAGGAAAAAGATAAATCAATGGGTTAACATCATTATTGTATCATTAACTTCAAATAATAAATATTTTACTAATCTCTCATTATAAATGTCTTAATAATATTAAATAAATAATAAATTTATTAATAATCATTACATATGATTGGGGTGGTGTTTGTGAGTGGTAGTGCATGGATCCCGTGACGATAATGCTGGTGGTGGAAAAGGTAGTGGTGATGGCTAGTTCTGGTGATGGTAGTGCATGTGCTCAATGTGTCGGTCTATGTCGTTAAGACAAATGTAACATTTTTGTGGAAGTTGTGGTTGATTTTTTTAATTTGAAAATAAGATGGTTATTAATACAAAAGAAATAATTGTACAGGCTGACCATAATTTTTTCCCGAAAAATAACCCGAGAAAAACCCAACAATGATAGGGATAATAAAGGTTTTCAGTTGATCCCACTACATGTTTCACCCGATGATTTTTTTGAGACAAATATTTCGGTCAACCTAGCAATTCCTGGAAAAAAACACAACAATTAAAAAACATGGGGAAAAATTGTCACTTTATATAGAGCCAATAAAGGAATGACCAGGTTTAAATTGACATAATTTTTTTAACTTACTATGGAGGTCGTGCCGTAATGGCACGGGTGAAGTTCTAGTCATAAGTACAAAACAAGATTTGGCTAAGTTAGCCTATGTTAGTGCCGGTCCAGATTTTTCCTCACAAAGATAAATCTAGGGTTGTAGTTCTCCTGACCACACCCTCATCTCGCACGTGTGAGGGATAAGTTAGGCTAGATAAAGAGCGGCCGAAATTTGTCTAGGACGGATAAATCTACGGCCGTGGTTTTTTCAGCTAACCCTTATAAATACTTTATTAATTAATGTCCTATTAATTGCTCATATTGAATGATTAATTATTTTTTCATGATAAATGTTCATTTAATGAATCTAATAAATACATATTTGTATTAATAAATAATTTAATTAAAAACTACATATATATTGATCGGTAAAGTATTTGGTGCTGGCGACTTTCGAACTTAGGTAACTGGTATCATCACCCAATAACATTACCACTGTACTACAGTGACCCCGGTTAAAAATTATATTAATAATTTTAATGGTAGTAGTGAAAGTAGCAATGGGTGGTGGAAACAGTGACGGGTATTTGTGAGCGGTGGAGGTGGTAACATTACTGGCGGTGGAAAAATAATAGGCGTGACTGGTGTTTACGTAAGGTGGTGGATATTAGTGAATAGTAGTGGACAATAATAGTTTTGTGTCTTTACAAAATGAGCAACATTTTATTGTGATAGGTGTAATTTTTTGTTTTAGCACAACTGGTAAGGACAAAACACAAATATTTTGAGGAGGATACTAAATCATATATAAGACAATATGATCATGACCGCTGGATCACCCAAATGGGATCCCAGCTATTTATAGACCCGGTCGAATAAATCACGGTTTTTAGTATTAAAATAAAATTGATTACATTAATTCCAGAATAAAAAACAAAGTTTGGACAAGTTAGGCTAGATAAAGAACGATCAAATTTATACTTGCAAAACATAAATCAACCGCTATAAATTATCACGTTTAATTAAAATTTAATAATAAATGTTCAATTGATATTTCATAATAAATATTTTTTTAATTAATCAAATAAATATATTTTTGTTGATACATAATAAATTAATTTGATATTAACCATATCAGTAAGCATTAATGGTGGTTGTGATGGTGGGAAGTAGTGGGTATTGGTGAGACTGGTGAAGTGGTGACGATAATGCGGTGGTGGAAGAAGTAATGGTAGTAGGGTGACAAAAGGTGTCCTAAGATATAGGTCAATTAAGCACTAATGGTGGTTGTAATGGTGGTGGATCGACGTTGGGGATAATGGTGGTGGGTATTGGTGAGACTGGTGGAATGATGAAGATAATGTGTTGATCCAAGAAGTAGTTGTAGTAGGGTCAGAAAATGTGTCTTAAGATAGGTAAATTATTTAGTCACCCTTGGTTAATTTTTCTTTGTTTTGTTTTAATTTGATTTTAGTTTTCAAATTACTTTTTTTATTATTTTTTAAAATAAAAACAATTTTTAAAGACCATATTTTTCCAAAAAAGAAGATGTTGTGATTTAAAGATTTGCCGTGTAGGGGGCAGGAAGAAAAATGAAACCTATAAAAAAATTGACCAGACACAAGGCTACACGCGAATTAATTGTAATCGGTTCAGTTTCTCACATTACTTTTTATTCCCCTTTTTGGTCATGGTTTTTTGTTTTTGTCATTATTTCTCCCCTACTTCATGGGATTATGCAAGGCTACGTGTGAATTAATTTTAATCGATTCAGTTCTCACATTTCTCTTTATTCCCCCTTTTTTGTCATGATTTCTGTTTTTATCATTTCACCCCAACTTCGTGTAATTATGCATGCTTGAGAAATAGTTCATGATAATAGGTAACGAGACAAGAAAAGAAATGAATCAAGAATTAAATATTATTATAAATTTTAGGAAAAGGAATAAATGCAAATCTATTTAAATTGGGAACCAAACAATTTATATCAAAGAGAAAAATTAAATTTTAATTCCAACTGATTTTGCAAGATTAATCTAATTGATTTTAAAGTAATTTCAGGTGATTTTAGTTTTGTTACAAGTTTGGTGAATGACCTTTGATGATATTTTTTTTGAAGTAGTGAACGAAGTAATGTTCTACTGCCCATATAATTTGCTCTAACGATTAACTATGTTTGTCCCAAAGGGTTGTATGACTTACATACACAATATTAAAATATTCGAGGATAAGGACATGTTTATTAACCAACTCCTCAATATATTTAGACCTGGATCGATCGGCTCGATTCTTCTCAGACAATTACGACATGTATGAATTGATGGATACATTTGAAACACATATCCTTTCCCGTGCCATTACGTCACGGGTTTAGACCTAGTATATATATATAATTAATAAATCAATAACCTAAAAACTCAATCCCATCTCTCACTCCAGAATAAAAGTAGCAGTGGTGGAGCTTACACTTCCTCGTATTGGTTTGTGAGCGTAAACGCGCGCTCTCATTGGATCGGAAAAAAAAAACATTCATATTCGTCGGATGAAATTTCATTAAATATGAGGCGTTGATCTGACAACATGTGTTGTATATTGGGAAGGTGGTTGGTACACACCTGACGGACGATCCTCATTATTTGATATGTCTAACCGTTAGATGGTCAAGATCTTTGATTGGACGGACTAAAATTATTACGTATAATTACACCGAGTTTAAATGATTTTTTAAAATCACGGCCGTTGAATTTTTCTAAAAACATTAGTATATTAATTTCAAGTATTTATTATAGAAATCCAGAAAATAAAGAGAACTATTGTATTGATTACAATATTTATTATAAAAAACCAGAAAATAAAGAAAAAATACTATATTACTTTCGGACATTTATGATTAAAATTCAAAAAAATCAATTAAACATATTTATAGGATAACAAAAGAAAAATTATGTCCTTTGAATCTTTTATAAGGTAAAAAGCGTAAAAATGACTATATTAATTTTGAGTATAAATGCTAAAAATCTAACAACATCTAAAAATTACTATATTAATATTTTTTTAAAAAAATTATTATATTAATTACGATATATTATTCAAAGTAGAATTCAAAAAGAATCTCCGAGGTCAGAGAAATGGTTGGAAGTCGAGAGACAAGATGAGCTCCAACCCTTTTCTAAATAGCAACACCTACTCTATGAAACAAAAAATTCCCTATTTTAGAAGACGTATCATTCCTAGTAAGAAAATTCTTCAGTCTCTTAAAAAAATCACAAACTCTTCCCCGAGCTCCCCCAAGGTCGTGAAAGCCAGGGTACCAAAACAAAAACCATGCCTAGAACATACGTCAAGATATTTGTTACGCTTTCGGTCAACTGCACGAGAAATAGCCACACTAGGAGAAAATTTCTGCACACCATTACCAGTGAGAGGCGAAACACCAGTGACATCAAAACAAGTATCCCTTTCATTATCCCAATTAAGCTCCAAGATATCCGCAGGCCTAGATTCACCTCCATCATTAGCAAGGAAACCAAGAGAAGCCTTTGTCTTAGCTTGAACCCCAACATGATAGCATATATCTGACAAGGTGTCACACACGAAATCATGACGAAATTTCGAGCTAACATCATGAGCACAATAAATAGCGTGATCACCAAAAAAATCCATGTCATTCCCACAACAAGAACAAAGGCTATCCTTGGAAAATAAGGGAACACCCAATCTATAACCAAGAATTGCGCTAAATTGTCGAGGTCCAATTTTTTGACCCAAAACTTCTATAGGAATAGCCATCAGGTAGTCTTGAGTATGCTTTGTTTGGTTATTTTTCCACAAGGCCAAATCCCGTTGCGTCATACCAAATTTAGTGGGCATATCCTTGGTCACTTGATCGAAGAACAATGCTGCCAGTTTACTCATAGGATGGGGGAAACAGTTTCGATACAAAGAGAAGAAGAATCTAAACCACAAAAACGGGCGAACGCATCCAAAGCAAGAGTGAAGGACTCATACCTGAGACACCAGTGTTGCGCAAAATATCACATTGTATCTGCTGAGTTTGCAAACAAGAAGCCAGATAACAATACTGCATCGTATCTTCCATCGTGTATAAACCCATACCACCATACTTAAGGGGTAACGAAGCCACACGCATCTGTAAATCCCCAAAACCAGGACATCACATGTAACAAGTTGCTGGACAAAGTTAAATAGGCGACAGTCAAAGGTGGTTTGAGCCTCCCCAACAAAATCTGATGCAGTAGTTCTTAAATTATTATATTGATTTCATGTACTCCCTCCGTTCTTAAATAATAGGCTGGTTTCATGTACAAATTACACATGAAACCAGCCTATTATTTAAGAACGGAGGGAGTATTTATTATAAAAACCCAGAAAATATAGAAAAACAACTGTATTAATTTTACGAATTTATTATATAAATACAGAATATGGAGAAACTATTATATTAAATTTGAACATTTATGATAAAAATACAAAAAATCTCAGAAAACTACTATATTAATTTTGAAAATTTATAAATTAATATGTATGTTTCGAGTATCTAAAAAATTGAACCCACAATTGGGGGATATGAATTACTTTCCCCAACCAAAGGTGTCTGCTATGGTGTGTTTTTTGGAGCGAAAATACTAAAAAACCCTTCCCTCAAAATAAAAATTAAAAAACTTAAAATAGAAAAACAAAAACATATCCCCAATTTCCATCTCCACTTCTTATTAATTTCTTTTAGGGTTAAAGCTTTGAAACCCAAATGTTCCCCATTCCCTTTCAAATTCTAAATTTTCCCCAGTCCTTTTCAAATTCTCTTCTCCTTCTCTGTCGGCTCCTCACTTTGAAAACGTTTTTTTTTTTTCACATTCCGAAGTGATGAAGACCATGCTCGTATTGATGAAGACCACGCCGGAAGTGATGAAGACCATGCCGGAAGTGATGAAGACCACGCCAGAAGTGATGAAGACCACGCCGGAAGTGATGCAAACCATGTCGGAAATGATGAAGACCACGCCGGAAGTGATGAATACCATGCCGGAAGTGATGAAGACCACGACGGAAGTGATGAAGACCATTCCGGAAATATATTTTTTTACATCGCCGGAAGTGATGAAGACCATGCCGGAATTGATGAATTCAATGCCGGAACTAAATGCCGTCATGCTCGATATAAATCTATTAATGCTGGTAGTCAAGTGAAAAAAATATCAATTTTCTCGGATACTTTACATCATGTGCCAGCATAGAAATTTTAGCATCATACTATGACGGCATAGGTACCGGAAGACTCGAGAATTAACTGACTGTGCCGACAGTGGACTGATTAAAACAAAAAAAAAAGGTTTTGAAGATCAAAACCAGAAAATTGCCGCCAGTGGACTGATTAACAAATTGGTATCAGAGCCAGGTTGGAAATGAAGGAATGCACGAATCCGCAAATACACCAATTTGTTATAAACAATGGCTCTAGCTAGCACAATCAATTAAGATATGAAAATGGAAATCAAATCAAGCACACACACAACCCAAGGATTTATAGTGGTTCGATCAAGATGATCTACATCCACTTGCAAAGACGATGAAATGATTCCACTATGATGATCAAACAAGTTTCCAAGGTTTCTTCCAAATCCCCTTTCAAGAACATAGCCTCCTTTGTTTCTCTCGATTATAAACCCTAGACCCCATTTATATTTGACCTAGGTTTACAAAAGAGACTAATGGACTATTGTGCCAAGTCCAAGGAGTAAGCCCAACCGAATAATACACATGTATTCAAGGCATACTCTACAAATCTCCACCTTGACTTGAAATACTATCACCATTCATCAATTTCCATCGTCGTCTTAGCTTATCCCCTACAAGGGCTCTCAACAGTTGTTGATACCAACCAATTCCAAGCAATGGTTGAACTTGATACTTGAAACTGGTTTCGTAAACATGTATGCAGGGTTGTCCGTTGTAGGAACCTTAAGAATAACTATCTTCCCTTCTTTAACGACATCCATGATGAAATGATACCAGACATCGATGTGCTTCGTTCTCTCATGATATATCTGGTTCTTGGACAGTTGAATGGCACTTTGACTGTCACAAAATAGAATTGAACTTTCTTGCTTGAACCCCAGATCACCAACCAAACCCATCAACCATATATCTTCCTTCACTGCTTCTGCGGCTTCCATGTACTCTGCCTCAGTTGTAGACAATGCAACTGTGCTTTGCAAAACCGACCTCCAACTGATAGTACTACCACACAATGTAAAAGTATAGCCTGTCAATGACCTTCTTTTATCAAGATCACCTACGTAATCAGAATCAACATATCCCACAACATTTGTTGAATCACCACTGTGTTTATCAAACACAAAACCAACATCTGTACTGCCCCTTAGATACCTTAAAATCCACTTTACAGCTTTCCAATGAGCCTTCCCATGACTTGCCATGTATCTACTTACCACACTCACAGCTTGTGCGATATCCGGCCTTGTAGAAACCATAGCATACATGATGTTACCAACTGCACTTGCATATGGAACCCGAGACATGTACTCTTCCTCATGCGCAGTTTGAAGTGATTGTCTTCTAGAAAGTTTAAAATGAGCTGCCAAAGGATTACTTACTGTTTTTGCATCTTTCATACCAAAACTTTCCAACACCTTCTCGATGTAAGCCTTCTGGGACAAATACAACTTTCCTTCAGCTCGGTTTCTGTGAATCTCCATGCCCAGTATCTTCTTTGCTTCACCCAAATCTTTCATCTCGAACTCACTACTCAACTGCTCTTTAAACTTTTATGTCTTTGCAAGCTATCAACATATCATAAACATACATGAGAAAATACACAAATGAACCATCTTGGAGTTTCTTGTGGTATACACAACTATCATACTTACTCCTAGCATATCCATTCACCAACATAAACGTATCAAAACGTTTATACTACTGTCTTAGAGATTTCTTTAAACCATACAAAGATTTCTTCAACAAACATACATGGTCTTCTTTACCAGGAACTTCAAACCCTTTTGGTTTGTTGCATATAAATCCGCTCGTCCAAATCACCATGAAGGAAAGTTGTCTTAACATCTAGTTATTCCAATTCTAGATCATTCAAAGCAAATATAGCAAGCAATGTTCTAATAGAACTATGTTTAACAACAGGAGAAAATACCTCATTGTAGTCCATGCCTTCTCTTGGTGTAAACCCCTTTGCCACGAGCCTTTCCTTGTACCTTGTTCGTTCACTATCCGAAGTACCTTCTTTCTTCTTGAAGACCCATTTGCTTCCCAGAATATTTTGTCCCTTAGGTATTACAACTATCTCCCAAGTGCCATTCTTGTGAAGAAACTCAATTTATTTTATCGTAGAAGCTCCCTATTCTGTGATTCCTCTCCATTGATTGCTTCTTCATAGGTTCTTGGATCATCCATATCTATTTTATCACTCATTGCAAGTGCATAAGCAACCAAATCATCATGGCCATATCTCTGAGGTGGTCTGATTTCCCTCCTCACTCTGTCTCTAACAACATTGTACTGATGATCTTGTACTTCATCTTCCTGGGCCGTCTCTTGCACAATTTCCTGATCATCCTCATCAGAAACAATAGTCTCATTATTTACTTGAACTTGTATCTCAAGTTCCATCTGGTCACCTAACTCCACCTTATTACCAACGCCCTCCTCAAATCTTCCATTTAGTTCTTCATTCTTTCGCTTCAACATCGATTGTTCATCAAATGCCACGTCTCTACTGATAAGAAACTTGTTTGATCCTTTTTAAGGACACCATAACTTGTAGCCTTTCACACCCTTTGCATACCCAAGAAATATACACTTCCTTGCTCTACGCTCTAGCTTCTCCTTATTCACATGACCATAGGATGGACATCCAAAAACCTTCAAGTCTTCATAATTAGCATGTGAACTTGTCCAAACTTCATTTGGATTCTTACACTCAATAGCAGTCGATGGAGATCTGTTCACTAAATAAGCTGATGTGTTTGCGGCTTCGGCCCAAAACTGCCTTGGTAACCCAGCATTGGAGAGCATGCACCGTGCCTTCTCAATTATGGTTCTGTTCATCCTTTCTGCAACACCATTTTGTTGTGGTGTTTTTCTGACTGTGCGGTGTCTCACAATCCCTTGCTCCTTGCAGAACTCATTGAACTCACCCACATAAAATTTCGAACCATTTTCTGTCCTCAAGCACTTGATTTGTCTTCCGGTTTGTTTCCTAACCATAGTCTTCCATTGTTTGAACTTGACAAAAGTTTAATCTTTGTGTTTAAGTATGACTACCCATACCTTCCTTGAGAAATCATCAATGACTGGCAACATATATCTACCACCACCATGTGACTCCACCCAAGAAGGACCCCAAAGACCAGAATGAATATAATTCAAAGTATCCTTGGTGTTATGAAAAGTTGTACTGAACTTGACTCTACACTGCTTCCCAGAGACACAATGTTCACAAAAATAAAGCTTACCAGTTTTATGACCACAAAGTAATCCTTGCTTACTGAAAATAGCCAACCCCCTCTCACTCATATGCCCTAACCGCATATGCAACAACTTGTTAGTATCGTCTTCTGAAATTGAAGAACATACAGCTGCATCACCTGTTACAATAGTACCTTGCAGTGTATAAAGACCATTAACTCTAGTACCTTTCATGATTGTAAGACTTCCTCTTGAGACACGAATAACTCCACCTTCACCTTGATACTTGCAACAATTTGAATCAAGTATACCCAAATAAATCAAATTTATTCTCAAATCCGGAACATGCCTAACCTAGGTTAAAGTCCTCACAATACCATCATGCATATTAATTTGAATTTTACCTACACCCACCACTTTACAAGTGACATTGTTCCCCATAAGAACTCTTCCACCTTCTCGAGCTTGATAAGTAGAAAACAATTCTCTATGAGGACACATATGAAATGTACAACCCGAATCAAAAATCCACCCATTAACCGAGCTTTCAGTATAAACCGTGAGAACCATTGCATCATCACTTTCTACTTCAACGTTTTCCGCGGTGCCTTGGTTTGTATTCTTCTCAAGATTCTTCCTTTCCTTGGTTTGTATTTACCTTAGTCATGTACCTTTTCTCCAACTTGTTCTATAGCCCATCCAGAGTCGTTTCCGTCGCAACTTCTCTCAAGACCTCATTGTTGCTTAATCCATGTGCGTTCTACATGAGTTCTTCCTTTGCTTCATCCGTCAACATTTTAGCTAAAGAGCGTTTTCACGAAGCTCTGATACCTTTTTTTTTTTTTTTTGTAGGATCCACGGACTGCCGCACCATCTCCAGGCACGGACCTTAAGGCTAGGTGTGGGGTTTTGATCCAAATAGCCTCGGTGCTATATAGGGAGAATGCCTAGCTTTGAAACTTGTATTCCTCCATGTAGGACTATTTTTAGCCATCCCATGTGTGACTCACATGTGTGTATGGAGCCACACAACTCCAACGCATCGCATCGTGCAAGTGAACATTATTTTTGTTTCTGGGGATAATCGATCCCACACGACACAATAAAAAAGTTCCAACGAAGAAGACAAATTCGTAGTAGACGATGGATTCAGTATTCAAACTCAGTCCATCACTTGCAAGTATATAAAACATATTCGCCGTAGTGGATATGTCTCAATTCTAAGCACCTCCTGATTTGTCCTCAAGACTAGTTTCCATCGGAAGAAACTGTCATAAATTGAATTCTTAACAACTGGAAAACGCAAGACGTGCCTTCAAGTAGTAAATCATAGTAATAAATAAATTCAATTGAATAAAGGTTGTTGGAATTGTTACCAGCTAAAGACCAAGCAATGAATATTGTTTAATACCAGTAACTGGGTTGGTGTTAATAAAATCATTTTAATGCCAAATACAAACTAGATAGCGAGGCCTAGGCCACTTGTTTTAAGACATTGACATTTTGGTTATTAAGAAACAATTTTTTTATTTTTTGTTTTTTGAAGCAATTTTTGTTTTTTTCGATTCAATTTAACTTTTATTCGCCGGAATGGAACAATTTAATATTTTCACTTTACCCCTACTTAGTCGTAAGATTTTGGTTAGGTTGAGCTCTTCTGGCTGGGTATGGTGTTGCTTTCACAACAAAAAAAAAATGCACCACTAACTCTGATCTGTTTTATTTTAAATCCAAAGACCAGGCAAATTAAACAAGATTACTAACTAATCATGCTGGGGATGAATGAACTGTTGGCTGAATTAATCTTCAGCTATCAGCAACTTGCGTTATTCAATTATTCATTTTGTGATATTCAAGGGCAGATTATTCATTTTGTGACGCATATAATGATCATCACTACCTGCTATAAGTTCCTGGACCAACCTTTTTAAAGAAAAGAAAACTATATAAGCTAGATCAACTCTTCTCTCATATATCTATTCAAAAAAATACATAAAATTTTCTCTTTATTATTGAGTTTGTGTTTGCATTGAACTATTTTTATCTTCAAAATGGCTGGAAATGTAGAAGGAGGATTAGCAGTAGGAATAGATTTAGGAACAACATATTCATGTGTAGCAGTATGGCAACATGATCATGTTGAGATTATTGTTAATGATCAAGGAAATCGTACCACTCCTTCATATGTTGCTTTTAATGATACCGAACGTATGATTGGAGATGCTGCTAAGAACCAAGCTGCTATTAATCCTACCAACTCCATTTTTGGTAAGCTTATTTCGACATTTTTATAGGCATTACATTCGATATCTTGTACCTTCATGAAAGTAAGTTTGTACCTGTAGTAAGTTCTTCGATTTGGCATTACATTTATGTTGTTAGCTTCATAAATCATAACGACTCTAGTTTTTTTTTTTTTGCAAGTTATGCTTTTTGCCGTTAATGATTTTCGTTTATAAAGGCATCAAGTATAGAAGAGTCCAGGTCTGGTAGAGAGGCTGGGCATACAACCCATCCAAATCCAAATGTCTTTTGTTATTTTGTTGGTTACCTAGGGGTGTTCGATCAATCTCCATTTTCTTATTTTCCTATGAAAAAAGAAAGTGGGAATGTTATATATAGCATTCCATTTTGGTTGATCTTGCACAAACACTCCTGAGGGGTAAAAAGTATTACAGTATTTTTTATTTATAGTCAATTTGAGAAAGTTGCATTCATTTTAGGAAGCAACTTGTGTAAAGCTGCATCTACTTTTTGAATCAACTTGCACTAGTTGCTTCTATATTTAGAAGGTAGGAAGTATTTGTAAAAATTGTATAAGGGTATATTTCAAGAGCCAAACACAAAATTAGGCGACACACCATCGAATATGTATGCCGTTAGATATTTAGAATTTGATGGTTACAAATTTTTGTTAAAACCCTTTGTTAAGGGATCTTGATGCATTTAGATAATGTTCAAAAAAAAAAAAACAAACAAAAAAAAAAAAACTCTCAATTTTATAAAAGAGTTTGTTCAGCAGTACAAGCCACACCCTTGGTAGTTATATATGTGTATTAGTCGTCTATATGGTGCGATGCAATCTCTTGAATTAGATTGAATGTTTCTTTGTTTCCCCATTGGATAATATTTCAAATGATTTTAATTATGATATTTGCAGTTCATCCCACTTTGGGCATCTAGAGAATGTTTACTGAATCTGAGAATGTTTACTGAATCTGTTGTTTTTTGTAGATGCAAAACGGTTAATTGGTCGGAAATTCAGCGATAGCTTTGTTCAGAGTGATATCAAGCTATGGCCCTTCAAAGTGATCGCTGGCCTAAATGACAAACCCATGATTCAAGTTAATTACAAGGGAAGCGATATGCAGTTTTCAGCTGAAGAAATCTCAGCCATGGTTCTCTCTAAGATGCGAGAAACTGCAGAAGCTTATCTTGGTTCAGTGGTTAAGAATGCTGTTGTTACCGTCCCTGCTTACTTTAATGATTCTCAGCGTCAAGCTACCAAAGATGCAGGTAAAATTGCTGGACTTAATGTTCTCCGAATCATTAATGAACCAACGGCTGCAGGAATCGCCTACGGCCTTGATAAGAAAGCGACCAATGTTGGTGCCAAGAATGTTCTAATATTTGATCTTGGAGGTGGTACTTTAGATGTTTCAATACTCACTATTAACGAGGGTAACTTTGAAGTGAAGGCTACTGCTGGAGATACCCATCTTGGAGGAGAGGATTTTGATAACAGGATGTTAAATCACTTTGTCCAGGAGTTCCAGAGGAAGCAAAACAAAGATATTAGTGGAAACCCAAGGGCTCTTAGAAGGTTGAGAACATCTTGTGAGAGGGCAAAGAGGACCCTCTCATGTGCAGCTGAGACATACATTGATATTGATTCCTTGCATGAAGGTGTCGATTTCCATACAGCCATTACTCGTGCTAAGTTCGAAGAGCTGAACTCAGATTCGTTCAGCAAATGCATGGAACCCGTCGAAAAGTGTTTGGTGGATGCTAAGATGGATAAAAGCAGTATTGATGAAGTTGTGCTCGTTGGTGGATCCACTAGAATTCCAAAAGTTCAGTCTCTATTGCAGGATTTGTTTGATGGGAAAGAATTTTGCAAGAGCATCAACCCTGATGAAGCTGTGGCTTATGGTGCTGCCGTGCTAGCTGCTGTTTTGAGTGGTGAGGATCATGCGAAGGTGCAGGACTTGGTGTTCTTGGATGTCACTCCTCTTTCTCTTGGTGTTGAGACACTTGGAGGTGTTATGAATGTGTTGATCCCAAGGAACACCACCATTCCCACCATGAAGAAAAAGGACAGCTTCACCACTAATGCAGATGGACAAAGTAGTGTGTTAATTCAGGTTTACGAGGGTGAGAGAACAATAAGCAAAGAGAATAACCTGTTGGGTAGTTTCGTATTAGAAGGAATTTCTTCGGCACCTCGTGGTGTTCCAAAAATTAAGGTATGTTTTGATATGGATGCAGATGGTATACTGAATGTATTTGCGGAGGAATCAGGGAACAAAAATATGATTACGATTACAAATGACAAGGGCAGGTTGTCGGACCTAGAGATTGAGAGGTTGGTTCTTGAGGCAGAGAAATACAAGACAGAAGATGAAAACCACATGAAGAAGGTGAATGCAAGAAATTCCTTTGACAGGTACACATATGGCATGAGAAACACCATTAATGATATTGGATGGAAGATAGAATCCCATGATAAGGTGACGATCGAAGATGCAGTCAACAGTGCCATTCAGTGGTTGGAAAGTAACGAAGTAGCCGACGTGGACGATATTAACCAGAGAAAGCAAGAGTTGGAGATGGTATGCGATCCTATCATGAAAAAAATTTCAAAGTGAGATTGGTACCAGTCAGTGGGATCTCTTTTCCACCATTGTTTCAGCTAGTGAATGTGTATCCTTCTTACCATTACTGAAGCCTTTTTCCTTTCTTCCAATCACGTTTTATTTCTTTTGTTCGAATCACACGCTTTTTTGTGTTCAATAATGAAAATTATCATTTGTTTTGTCAATTGGGATTCCTATTAAGAGGGCACAAAGGAGGTGAATTTCCTATGTCTACCATTGTTTTTGTTTTTTGTCTTTTTATATATAAAGAAAATCAAAGTGATACTCAGTCCCGGTTAAAATCTCCAGACCATGCATATGGGTTGTAGGACAGTGCAGAAAAAGGTTGTTTCCAACATCTTTTAGCTAGCTTGTATGTGTTAATATAGCTCCATGATGGAACCTAAGTAAGCAACATTAGTAGGGACCAGAGGATTCCAAACATCAGCATGAGGGAAAGTCTCGCCTAGGCTGAAACTGGTAATAGCCGTTTGTGACATGATTTGACCGTGAAGTCCCAATTCTCCTCCCATATCCACTTTCTAATGCGGAAAATGGGTCATTTGTCCAAATATTTTTAAAACATGGTTCAAATGACAAGTAAAAATTAGTATGGGTGAAATGGACACTAAAAAAATAGCAAGGATGAAACTGGATTCATCCTGACTTAAACTTAAAAAATAGTAAGGATGAAACTGGATGCATCCTGATGTAAATTAGAAATAAGAAAAGTATTTGAAAATGTGCAGGACGAAACTGTTTACATCCTGGCTATTTTTACATTTTTGTCCATTTAAACAGTATCAAAATCTAAATGTCCTTTTCACCCAGGAATTGTTGATTTTGGTCTTTTTAACCAATTTTGTGACGTAGCAAGTGGCATCAGCCTAATCACGAGGAACGTGCGAAGATCTTGCGAGATTGAAGAGCACGTGCGAAGAAAACTCTTGTGAGCCCGCGAGAACGACGCAAGTCAGATCCGAAAATAAAGGCTGACTTATCTGTCATCCACTATGTAATAGCCTATATAAAGAACCAAGCATACTTGAGATGAGGGATTTTTTTTGGGGAGATAGTGAGAAAGAAAAGAGGAGAGAGAAAGTTTAGAATAATTCTTATTTCCTTGCATTCTTACCATTCTTGTACAATTCATAAAAGAAGCTAATAAAAGTTTAGTGATTATTCTTGAAGTTTGGGTAAATCTTTGTGAAATCTCATTAGGGTGTGATTGTAGGGAATCCTGCAATTACAAGGACATTAGTGGAAATCCAAGGGATCTTAGGAGGTTGAGAACATCATGTGAGAGGGAAAAGAGGACTCTCTCATATAACTCTATATATGACATCTATTGCCGAGGATTCTTTGCATGAAGGAGTTGATTTTCATGTGTCCATCAGTCGGGCTGAATTCGAAGAGGTGAACATGGATTTGTTCAAGAAATGTATTGAATCTGTTGAGAAGTGTTTAACGGAAACTAAAATAGACAAGATCACGATTAATGAAGTTGTTCTTGTTGGAGGGTCTACTCGAATTCCAAAGGTGCAATCTCTATTGCGGGATTTATTTAATGGTAAAGAACTCTGCAACAGCATCAACCCTGATGAGGCGGTTGCTTATGGTGCTGCCGTGCAAGCTGCTATTTTGATAGGTGAGAAGAATGAGAAAGTGCAGGACTTGGTGTTATCGAATGTCACCCCTCTTTCTCTTGGTGTTTCGGTAAACCAAGGTGTTATGAATGTGGTTATCCGAAGGAACACAACCATTCCCATCAAGAAGGAAAAGAAGTATTCTACACTCGTAGACAATCAAAGCACCGTGTCAAATAAGGTGTACGAGGGTCCAGGAACCGAGGGTGAGAGAAAAAGAGCCAGTGACAATAACTTGTTGGGTAGCTTCGTATTGAACGGAATTCCTCTGGCTCCTCGTGGTGCTATTAAGTTCACAGTATGCTTTGATATCGATGCAAATGGTATACTAAATGTGTCTTCAGAAGAGACGACAACAGGGGACAAAAAAATGATCACGATTACCAATAACGGGAGGTTTTCTGATGCAGAGATTCAGAGGTTGCTTCAAGAGGCTGAGACATACAAGTTAGAAGATGAAGAATACAAGAGAAAGGTGGAGTCAAGGAACTCATTTGAGAATTATGCATACAACATGAGGGACACGATCAATAGTATTGATTGGACACATGCACCGGTCGATAAAGAAAAGGTTGAGGATGCAGTCGGCAATGCCATTGAGTGGTTGGGTATCAATGGACTGGCTGACATAGACATTATCAATGACAAGATGAAGAACTTGGAGATTATATGCAACCCTATCATTATATGTACATTTTATATTATGTTTTTATGAAAATGTTTCGATCATATGTATATTATGTGTACATTTTATATTTTTCACAACTTGAAGTTAGTTAAGTTATAATGTATCACTTTCTGTATTTGAAATAGACAAATAGTTGCTCGGCTCAGTTTTTCCAGTGGCTTTCAATTTCATCTTAACAAATTACTGGATGAAGCTCTATCAAAACAATACGCGTATTTTATTGGAGTGTCACAATATCATCCTCACAGTCAACAGTACAGTCTACGTACATAGCTCTTAGCGAATAAATCACCAAATTTTGTCAATAAGTATATACACAAATGTCGGAACATCAAAGAGTGATTGTTCATGAGTGAAGTTTGATCCTGATAGTTATTTTTGTTCGAC
>JAJJWW010002630.1:0-50112 GCA_023531295.1 Papaver armeniacum | reverse complement strand
GTGTGATTGATTCTGGGATCGTGATGATTGCAAGAATTGCCGATGCTATGAATTACAGAGAAGGTGATTGTGATGTTTGCATTGAGCCAAAGACGCGAGCTTGAATTACAGTGTCGATTTGAGATATTGCGGTGAGATGGAAGCTAGCATTGAGAGTCACAGTGGGAATGTAGTAGATTACAGAGAGGTCAGATGGAAGGTGACTCGGGTAAAGTCGGTTGTGCTTGCGAGTTGGAAATGTCGTGCACGGACTGGACAGGCCATGCTTGCGCTTTACAAGGCAAAGATTGGTGGCAATGACATTGCAAAATGGCAGAATGCGGTAAATTGAAGAAGAAAGGTTGTGCTCTGTGTTGGAATTGTAGGCTGTCCGGGTTACGCACTTGGAATGGCCTCGATTTTGTGAAAGGGAGTCACATCGATCGGATGAAGTGCGGTGGAGTGATCGGTATTCTCGGGGAGAATAGGGTGGGCTGGAGCCCGGAAATAGAGAATTGGCATTGAGGTGATGGCAACTGTATAAAGCAAGAAACTACATATGTGTAGTATGAGCTTTTGTATGATCGGTTGGTCCGTGCAAGGCTGTTTCATGTGGTTGGAATGGTGGCTTGAGGCAGTAAGGCAAAGGTTGCAGTGGAGCTAGTAGTGCCACTGGCCTTATGGTGTTTGAGAGATTGCAGCCGTGCAATGGCATTGCAAGATGGAGGTATAGCCGGTGGTTAAGAAGTCGTGACTAATGCTTGCAGTAGTGCAGTGGGCTGTATTGCAGAAGCAAGCATTGAAATGAGGTAGTCGTTATTCTTGCCGAATAAGGTCAAGAAGGAGCCGAGTGATGATGTTATTGGTCATAATGGGTTCTCGTCAAGAAGGTCATGGAATTACAAGATGCACTGGAGCCGGGGCCATGATGGTCGGCAATGAAGATGGTGCATCGTTGGCTTGTTCTCAACAATGCCCGCAAAATGGTTTCTTTCAAGCTGATCAGATCGAGTTAGTCCCAACTCGCAGCTTACTCAAACCGACTCGAACTGGAAAAATCTGGCAACCCCACTTGAGTTGACCCGATCCAACTCAAACCGCCCGACCCGACTCTGACCGACCGATCCAACCCTGGTTTGACCCGTTGATCCTGCAACTTTCCTTTACCGATTTCCGCCACACACAAGGATTCCACACCCGTTTTTTGGCGTATTTTCTACACGTTTTCTCATCCTTGTGGGCTTGGTGGACTCTCATCTAATGGACTTCTGAAGACTTGACCTAATTTTGGAAGGAGAGAAAGCTATAAAAGGGAGGTTTTCTACAACACATGGGATATATCTTTTTGCATGGAATTCTTTTGGGAGAGCCACGTTTGTTTACGCTTCTAGGGTTTGGTTGTGTTCTTCTTCTTCCTTGTTTTATTATTGAATATTGATGATGATGAACTCCATAGCTATGAGTAGCTAAACACCTTATTGGTTATGGGATAAAAGTTGATTTCTCAACATGCTTTTGATTCAATGAATTAGTTTTGTCTCAGAGTATTTATTGTTTGTGATTCACAATTAATAGTGTTATAAGATTTGAAAACTTGTTAGGTTGAGTCGAATCAATCCGATTTGTGTTCATCTCTCAGAGCTATATTAGGGTTTTCAATACTTAAAAAGTTGTTTATCCCCTCGATTCTAAGTAGCATAATTGTGGTTAGTGCTTGTAGTGATACATCCTATTAGTCACAAGTGAATCATAACTTTTGTTAAAACGTCTAGTGCTTTTACACATTCGTTTGCATTGATGAGTCTTATTCCATAAATCTTAATGCTCTTAGGGGAGTTAAACTTAATTGTGCTTTTACACTTTAGGTTGCTTTCATCAAAGAATTCACATATGCATCTTTTAATGTGGTTGTGATGAAAACAGGAATTAACTGCAGTTATACTTGCGATCAAGATATCCTAGGACTTTTAATAAATACGAGATTAAAATACCAATTCTAATCATTGATGAAAATACATGTTTGAATGATACTATCCCTTGACCAATATCTTCTCCTTTATTGATTTCTCAAACTATTTACTTTGCTTTCAACTATTTTTATTTCTTAAACAACAAACATACCTTTTGGTTACTTTAGAAACTAAATTCACATAACAACAAACGCCTCTCTATGGATACGAACTCTTCCTTACCTTGTGCTTCATTTAAATTTAGTGCGTAAAGGAGTGAAATTATTTTTGACCAGTTGACGACACACGTATCATGATTTTATAATGCCAGAGCTTGTAAGAGAACCTTGAGAAAGAGTAGGTAAACAATTCTTTTAAATAAACTGAAGCAAAAGGCCGAGAGGAATAAAACCAAATCTATTCGAGAAGATAAATTTTGGTTTGTATTTTCATAATTGCAACTTGACAGAAAGTACAATCATGTAAAAAAAAAAAAAAGCACACATACCTCAAGGAACCCAGTATAATAATGACAGGCGCTCGCACGTTTTGAACCCTCCTAGAAGTTTCAACATACGTTTAGCAAGCACTTCTTTTTCCTCAGTGGCAGCTCCGAATATGTTTCTGCAGTTTCATCTTCTTCTCCTAATGACATTTCAAACTCAGCATTGACCAGAGAAGAAAGGTTTTCTAGGGAAAAGTCTTCTCGCATGAAGCCTGTCCATGTGAAGTCTTTTGGCATTTGGAGCATATATCTTGGTAGTGTAACTCAAAGAATGATCTTCCGACCAATATGTGTATGGCGATTGTCTATTAGTACAAGAAGTTTAAGGCTGCGAGAATCAATTATGATATTACTTTGGTTGTTTGTTTGTATATCACACTTTTTAATGACTACCGATTCCAAAAGTGGACAACTTGAGAAAAGCCTTGAAACTCTAGATTGGAGATTGAAATTCCTACAAGCCCCAACATTTTGATTTGAGGTAAAATCATGGACTTCGGTAGAATAATATCTATGCACTTACCAACGGCCATAATCCCAAACTCTTCAATGATTTAGAATTAAGGAGTTGATGAGAATCTCATACCCTGATTTAAGATAGTAATTAACACACATCGATAGGTTTGAACATTATGATTTACAGCTGCAAGAATCCATCTATTAAGAGTTTCTACTGGAAGTATCATTCAATATAGCAAACCCCAGCCTAACCATTTGTATATCAGATTCATCGCGTAATTCAAATACCTTGTCGACAAAATTTAGAAACCTATTTCAGTTTCAGTGAGATTAATTACACTGCCTTCTTTAAATGAAGTCCATCTTGATTTTATAAAAGGGAGAGACATCCAAACATTTTTCCATCTTTTTGACAACACACTTGTTTGAACTGCAAATTTCATATCCATGAAATAGGGAGAATTTCATGAATCAAGTTATCTGGTAGTTTACTGATTCTATCTTCTTCAAAAGGTTTTGTTTTTCTTTCCATGGTTGTATAATCCCTATTAAACCCCAATTTGTTGTAGTACAAAATCTCTAATAGAGATTCAAGAGGAATTACCTGTGTCTGGACCCCAACTAATAGCAGATGAACAACTTCTTGATGAATGATTCTGAGCAGAAATGAAAACCCATGACTTCAATTTTTGTGAATTGGAATCCAAAAAGACGCCCAAAACAAGGGTCATCCCGATGGGTAATTCCAGTTCCCAGGCTCCAGTTTGGTTTTATAATCCACTCTGATATTTAATGACACCTCTTTTACACCGCTGTTGTTTTGTTATTTCCCACCCTTTATCTTATGTATTTGTTCTCTTGGAGACAAGCAAGCATGGTCAACTAAATCAAGTTCCACGTTTTCATGATTATAATATGTCTTCGTTTCTGGAAAAAAAGTACTATCATTTTTCCATTTAGAATGCTATAATTGAGATATTTTCAGCTCATAAGACTAGCCATAAGTTTGTAGATATACAGATTCAAGTTGGCGAGGTGACTGAGATCCCAGCACTGAACACTACCATTGTGACTGCTTAATTTTGAAGAAGAAAAAAAATATCATAGTTAATCAATTTGAAACTTGTTTCAGCATATTGGTACCTACATTGTCCGAACCAACAAAAAGTACAGCTAATTGAATGTTGCAAATTCAAATCCGTTTTACCAAATAAGAAAATCAAAATAAACTTGTACAGCTTCACTTGCTCGTGCAGTTCATCTACTTAACATGGAAAAATGTAAAGAAAATATCTTAAGGGGACAAAAAGAGGCTACAATGCTTTCAAAGAAACATGCTAGACTTGAGGGAAAATCTTTTAGCCAAATAAGTCTTCAAATCGCCAAGGAAACTCCCACAACGATCTTTGACAATGAAGCATCTACGGCCTTTTGGTTATCTTTATTGTCTTGTGAAAGGTTGTTCTTCCTTTTCCCCCAAATTTAAAAACTCTCGCCTCACCCTCACCCTTTTCTTCTTGTTTTCTTGTATAAGAAATCCAAAAAAATCATTCCAATGTTGACCTTATCAAATCTCCAACTTAGTGATAAGATTTTGACTCTGTTATGGTTTATAATCCGTCTATTAACCTAAAATATACTTTATGAATCACCACGGCCGTTAATAGGAGTACCACTTGTACTAGTTTATCGAGGAGGATACCAAATCCCATAAGACCAATAAAAAATGCTTTGTCTTATATGGGTTTGGTACCTCTGTTAGCAATGTTGATGAATCATAACCCCGAATCTACCAATGACACAAAATTGCCTTCTCACTAAACTTGGAGTAATGACCCAAATGAGCTATTGATCTGATGAAAAATCAAATACGCTTTGATCCAGCGATGGAAGCAAGACGGCTAGTTTGGGCCTGGAAAAATTATTTGATGCCTACCATTTTCTTTACCCACCTAGACTAAGGGGATAAGGGGTGTCTAAACTAGGTAAAATTACTAAGTTACCCTCACGATTAAAATATAATTGTAATCCTTATCCTTATAAATTTGAAACTTATTCAAATCATTTCCCTCTGTTGATGGGAGAAAACGATTTGCTGGTTTTTTAGGAAAGTGAGGAGACGACCGTGCGGGCGGGGACTCGTCGACCGAGCAAATTTCTTAAACCTTTTTCAAACAGATGCACTGCACAGGAGTGCTTTGAGTTTGAGAGCTCAATTTGTAGGACTCTGGCCTAAACCAAGACAATAGCCGTTCCAGAGTCAATCTTTGGTCACAAAGGGGATGAGGGTCGATCTGTAGGAGGGAAGGAGAAGTGTGTGAGATCAATAATGATCGAGGATTTTGGATGTGTTGGAGATTTCTGTAAGTGAACTGTTGAGTTTGAGTAAGTTTTGATTGATTGATTGAATTCTGCTCTGTTGAGAGCTCTTGTTCAGATGAGAATTCTTTCTTAGACGATGATTCTTGGTTGTTCAATCATGGATTCGAGACTTATTTATATTGCAAGAATAATAGACACATTGATCCCAGTAAGTGTGACGATTCTGGAGTGAAAGAGTGGGAAATTGGGAAATCGTGGTTAAACCAGTTCTATGTCGTGCGGAGACTTGGGTGATTGTTCATCCACTACTTTTCTAACTCCCTCAACTACTTGCACGACTTACTCACATTTCTCATCGTGGGTGTACACACGTGTCGTAGGCTGTCAGAAAAAAAATCCTAGTTAATATCCCCCCATGTGACGTAATTGATGTCTCACGAATTTGCATACTGTAAGGCAGACATGTATTCATTAGTCAGTTGTTGACTTGACTAGACGATGAGTCCTACCCTTGATGAGTCGAGCATAATAAACGCACGTGGGAATGGTTTGAGACTCATGGATTGAGTATAAGGTGTCTGCTGGGAAAGAATAATGGAAAGACATTGAGTCTTGATGAATTATGATATATCATTTTACCAAAATTGAGAAGTCCGAGGAGATTGCTCGATCAATGAATATGTCGAGTATTCGACATGAAATCAAAGATAGTTGAATCAATGGTTTCTGAACCCATTTGAATGAGCAAAATAAATATTGCTAGTTTAAGAAAATACATTGCTCGTTTGAGAAAATATTGCTCTTTTCATGAATTATTGGTAGCGAGACCAAAACAAAATGTTAATTAAAACACTCGGTAGTGGACCTAACATTATATAATTGATAAGGATGTCGATTGCTGGATCGGCACAAAATCATCAGTGTTTAAACTTGCTCATGATTATGATTTGCAAGAGCATTTGGTTTGAAACCCTAATTTTGATCGATTGTTGATCAATTGATGATTTTACTGAAAATCAACCAATAAGTGATACAAAGACCGATACATGGGATGATGGCTGACCATGTAGTTTCCCAAGTGCTCGAATGAGCATGCACCAAATTCCTTTGTAGACCAGATTGGTGAAAGGATGATTAAATGCTCGTTTAATCATTATTAAAATAGTGCTAAATGCGAGCATTAGTGGTAAAACCTAATTATGGAGAGAGGGAGGGACCGACCAAGGGTATGAAACTGGCCCTTGGTGGTCGTGGGACTAACCGATGGTCGATTGATCAAATTCAAAAGTTGTTTAGAAAGAGTTTGAACCCAATATGAAAATTTTGTGACTCAATTAAAAGAATTTTGATATTTTCCGTGAGAAGCTGGATGGTCGTGTGACCATTTACTTTTTGGTGACATGCCCGTGTCACCACATTTCCGTGACTCAATTTTGAGAATTTTGATATTTTTCGGTGCATGTTCGAGCAATATTTGGATTTTGAGAAGAGTTTGATCTTGACTGAAACTCTCGATTTTGCTTGAATGAGCAAGTAGAACTTTTCTCGCGCGACCAATATTTTAAAAATATTAAAATAATGATATTTTAATATTTGTCGTGAGAAGCCTGGATGGTCATGTGACCATTTGACTTTTTGTCTTTTTGGTAGTTTGATCAATATTTGAGAAATATGGAAAATCGGGTTTTTTGCAAAGTGTCGAAAGCTCAGTTGAGAGGCTTTACGAATCTCATATTCATGCCTGCTCTGAGATGATGTATGCTCAATCAGAGATTATGACATGAGCTTTCACGTCTGAATCCTAAAATATGAATTTAGAATACGTGTCCTGGCCGTGTCAAATTATGCAAAATTATAATTTTACGATTTTAGCCTTTTTAAAAATCCACCATCAACATTAAGTCTCATGCTTAGTGAGGGATAGTCATGTTCCGTTGTAAGCACTAGATAGTGACTTTCCTGATTATAAACGAAATAAGCAATTAAACTTAGTCGTAAGAAATGTTACCAGAATTCTCGATTTGCTCCAATGATGTCATGTACGAGCAATAGCTTGAATAAGGAATGCGATAGAGCGCCATCCGGCCGAGCGTGAAGTGATTAGGCACCGCTAATTTGGATGGTGAAATGACCAACTTGGTGGGTTTAGAACTTGTGAGCCTCTGCTTGGGTCAGAAATAATCGTTCCACCAAGTTGTTGGTATTCAAGCACCAATATGTATCACCAACTCATGGTGGACTTGTTTTCGTTGTTGTTCTAAATCCCCAAATGACTTTTGGAGGATCCAAATAAGTCTTCATATTGCTTAATCTTGATAGTTACATGAAATATTCACTTGATGATTGAATGGATGAAGATCCATGTAGATGAATGGAGAATTTCGTCATAATTTGTCATCAAAAATTTTAGAAGTTAGGTCTTCATTGAAAATGTTGTAGAATCTTTTCATGATGTCCGTTTTTGATGATCTACCCCATCTTTTTGATCCCAGGAAATTTCCTAGTTTTGTTAATGAAGATTTTGAGTTTTGAGGCCGTTTAGTTGTCGAAATTGATGAAATAGTAAACTTCGGAAGTTTTTTAAGTTTTCCAGCTGTTATATAGTTCAATGTTTGGGACACATTATTTTGCTCGTTTATCCAATTGTTGTAAATTTTGGATATGTTGTAGAGGATATCCATAAGAAGAGAATGACATATGACTCAACCTTATATTCCTTACCGATTGCTCCTGGCTTTTGTTGCTTTGTACATGGCGGTGTAAAATCGTCTTAGACGCGCTTGTCAGAAAACGTATTTTTTGAGCCGCTACATTATTTGCTTATGTCTTGAATGTTTAATGAAGAACTTTAATGATGTTGGTTCACTTACATTCTGAATTTTATGATTGCCATTTGAATTCCACGCTTGCAGCACTCTAACTCATGTAATTGTCGTAGGCACAAAACGACGAAGTTGAGGATAACTGAGCTAATATTGATGACACGAGCAACATTGTGATCCAAAGTGGTGATGCAACCGTCTTTGCATCACAGGTTCGTGAAGATGTTTCTTTTGAATATATTGAAGTGACTGAAGCCCGAGTTGACGTTGTTCCAGTATCTCTGCTTCATGAATATTAGACCATGCTTGTCTCTTATTGAATGAAGTGCACGAACGTCCATATGCCTGAACGAGTGCGATCTTCTTCAAAAAAAAAATAGCTTGTTTATCCGATTACTATGAATCTTGAGTATATATGACCCGTCCTTAGATTTTTCACCGATTGCTCCCAGCTTGCTGCTTTGTGCAGAACAGTGTAAAATTTCGACAGACGAGCTTGCTGCAAAAACATCCATTTACTTGTGTCTGGAATATTTCATGATAGATGTTGTTAGTCTATCCATGATATGACAATTATGATAGATGCTCGCGTCTCATGTTCGTGAGTCGACCATTTATGGAAATGTCATCTTTGAAACTTTTGGAGCCGTCATGGAGAGACGTGCAGTATTATGGTCATCAGTCCCCAACATTGGTGAGTTCTTCTCTTCGTTCCTTCTCTTTATTATTTCTTTTTTGAAGAAAGGTGGAAATATCTAGGTTTAAGGACTTTGTGAAAATACCTAGGTGGACGTCGATCAACTCTGTGAGTGTCATGAATCCCGTCTAAAAATTTCAGCTTGCACGTCGTCTATTCTCGGAAGTTGTTGAAACTTCATACGATGCGAACCGATGTTTGACCCCAACTTTCGAAGCTAAGAGACTGAGGAATCATATGCAAGAAGAATCCTTGAATTTGGAGATGTCTAGGGCGGTTAATGACGCATGCACATTCATAACTTGTAATCCCTTGCAAATTTTCAGATTTCATTAACCTGAGTGTGGAAGCCATATCTTTTCACCTCGTACGTCCGATTGATGCGCCCTTTTGGTATGCTATAGCAGAGGCATAAATGAACATCTTTAATTAAGGAAGCATTGTCCCATTCCTCACCCATTGGTACGTTTTTGAATCAATGGCACGAGAAGTGTGTTGTATCTCATTTGTAGAGGTGATGTGAACATCTTGTAAAAGACTTTGGTTTGTGCCCGTCCGTCGTGCAATCTTTAGGAATACTTTCACGTTAACATGTTTTCATGTCTACACATCCTGACATGAATCATTAGTGCTTGGAGAAGTCTGATCCATCGAGTAACACTTCAGAGAATGGATAGTTGATGAAACTGGTTATGAAGATATTGCTCCTGAGACCGTTGTTGATGCTGAGATCACAACTGAATTTGCTCCAGATATCCTTGTAATGCCGAGACATAGACGGAGTTCCTCTAGAGATCCCCGTTGATGCCGATACCATGGTCGGAGTTGCTCGAGGACCAAAAAGGCTAGAACCATCATTATCGACATAGTCTTTGCTCCTCCATCCAGTGAGACTTTACATTCACGAACTAGTTGGTGAGTTGAGAATTCCTAAGATGAAGGCGTACTGGGAGCCCAACCCAAATTCTCTTGAACAATATGACTTTAAAGTGGCTTTGTCAAGGAATTGTTGTTGTGGCAGATATCAACGACGGTCTTCATTTAGGATGTGATTGGGAGAAGAAAATTTTCCTTGGTCATGCAAGATTTGTGATGAAATCACATAGATTGCAACGACTTGTTATGCGGATAACATTTAATGAAATATATTGAATTGATCTTTACAATAAGATTAAATCCCAAAGGTGTTCAATCATTTAGTAGAAAGATATATGATGAAGAATTTTGTGCCATTCCTGGATGAATGATGGTGCATCCGCTTCGGAAGTTTTATCATGGGATGGTGAAGACTTATCGATTGTAGTTCAGTGACACTTTGATTGTCTTGGTGTTGAATCAGTGCGTCGTCATCGAAATATTGGTGCTGAAGCTAGAGGCGTCATTACTGAAGGTGTACTCTTTGATTGGGAGTACAATTGATGGCTTCTGGAGAATATAGCACTGAGAGATGAGAGGTTTTTGACTTTCTGTTGGCCTTGTAAAAGTAGGTGATTGAAAGTTATAGGGATTTTCTTTTGGTTTGGTAGATTCAATTACTGGATGCAAGTATTGCATACGTTTTAGAAGAATCAAAAATATGAATAAATTAAGAAAATCTTAATGACTTCAAACCTCGGGCAATTTGAACGTTGTACCTCAAACGGTCGAAGGCTTTGAGGCACTTCTCATGTATTACTGCCACACTTGTGCCTCCATCTGTGTCAGCTAATTTGTAGTATCCTCTGATAGCAGACTTAATAATCATGAAGTGTCCTTACCAATTTGAGATCACAACATAGTGAAAAATGCACTTGGTTTCCTTAAGGACCAAATCTCTTTCATGAAATTTGTTAGGCTTGATGGTTCTGGCCTTGAAGATCTTCTACTGTTTCGACACCCATTTCATTGTAGTAGCGGAATTCCATGCTTGTGCAGACATCGAAGCTTTTCGATTTCGCGGCACATGTCGACACTCGTGCAAAAGTTACATGGAATATCCAAGATATTCTTTTTTCGTGCTTGAACATCATCTCGCAATTAATGTCTCGGTGAGATGCTCGATCTCGGAGAGGTGTCGTGCGACCACTTGGTAAAATATTAGTGTGGTAAAGCTACCATTCATAACGTCTTGCAATAGCACAATTGCTAGCAGAATTGAGTCCCCATGCTAGGATAAAATGTGAGGAAATAGATGACATAGACATGGAAGGAATGAAACTTTCCTTGAGCGATGAACCTCTTGATGAATGTATATGAATTTTTGCAAGTTCTTGCTTCAACCACATCCAAGTTCGAATCTCCCCCAAGTGCCCCGATGATGGAATGTCACCCAAATCTTCCGGATCAGAACTTTCTTCGTTGGAGAGGTGTGCAACCATATGCGCTTTGTCGCAGTAATCTTTTTAGTGTGGATCCACGCTCGTCCGAGGATCATGTCATATCTGGATCTTCCTTGATTATGTAAAACTTGGTTTTGAGCCTATTTTCATCTTGAGAGTGATGTAACCATAAGCATCTCTGAGCGTTTCTTCATGATCCCTAATTAAGATGGGAGCATCAGTAGCTTCTTGTCGAGTGATGCCTGCATCTCCGAGCATCTTTAGTGGAATAATATTGATGGCAGTACTAGCATCGATCAACGCTCTTCCAAATTCGTTTCCTTTGAGATTGACTATGGTAAGCAGTCCCCAGTCTTACATCTCCTTGTCTATGGCTGGGAGGCTCGGGAAGTATTTCCGGATGGATAGACGTTTCATATATGCTCCACAAAGGATTGAACTACTTCGTTGAAAGGTTTCTCGTAGAGATTGATGTCCTGATTGGGAGAGGGTCCTTGTGTACTCCTTCAGTCCCCAGTTGAAGCTCTCCTGGATCAACCTTCTCTTTGAAGATGCGTTTCAAAATATAGAAGTCACTTGTTGGATGATTGATGAACCTATGAAGGTGGCAGTACCTGGGGCTTGGATTCTCCATTTTTTCTTCAGTTGTAGCAATTTGATTGCACCATCTTGAATCTAGACTTCACTTCTTCAATGAGAAGAGGGAAGTTTAAGTCTGTTTGATCATTTCCCCGTTTGTTGATGCTGGGTCGAGGTTTGTGCATTTCAGGATTGGTTATCCTTTCTTTGCGCTTTCGGAGGAGCCTGAGAGATTTGAGAAGCATGCTTGTGCTGTGGTGTCTCGAATTTCCTCTTGCTTCCTTCAGCAACAACATTTGTGGAAGGTTAGAGATTATATTGTTTGTTGACCATGCATCGTCTGTCGCGAGTTCCACGAGGTTTCTCAATCTTTGTATACTTTGCACTTTCTAGTAAAGAAGGTGTGGTGGTTGCTAGTCATGAAGTTCTGAGAAAGTTTGGAATCTGAGATCTTCCAATAAAGATTTGTAGACTAGGATCATCCCGTTGATGCATAAGTCTACGAGTTCTTCTTCAAAGTGACATTTGGATCATGACAATCCAGATATTGGACTCGAGTCTTTTACATAATCATTGGGATGTTCATTGTTCCTCCTGAACATCCTTCCCAAATCGTTGGAGAGTGACTTGTTAAAAAACGAAAAAGTGTTTTCGGTAGAAATTAGTAATCATTTCTCAACTAGCGATGCTTCTTGATGTGATGTTATTAATTATACCAGTGTATGCTCTGCCTGTCAGAGACTTTGAAAAGTCCTTCAAACGGACGACATGGTTGTACTCATGCTCACCTAATGATTCTAAAAATTGAGAAACATGTTCTCGAGCATTGCTTATTCCATCATAAAGCGTGAACGTTAGAGAAGTATAACCCTTCATAAGAGCAACTCTTTGTATAGTAGAAGGATATGGAGGTTCGTGACTATGGATGAGATGATGTCTTGTGTTTTCCACGATCCTCCAGAAAGCGATCCAAATCTTCACGAGTGATGAAACTTGTTGGTTCCTTAGTCGGAGGGTTATCTGTAGCATTGCGGACTTCATCATCTTCCAGGATGTGGATTGGGGAGGTCTCGGGATCAGCAGTTGAGGATGTTTCCTTAGCTTTTATTTTCTTTGACTGGGTTGAGTTTGCTCAGACGACAGCTTGTCTGTGAGAGTCTTGAGATAAGTGCACAACTCTTTATGTGTTGCAGCCATATCTATCTGATTCTTGCAGAATGCTCATTTTTTATCTAATATATCATGAATGATCGAATGATAGGAATCAAAAATATTGGATGGTCGTCCTTTCGAACCTCAATCGACCAAAAATGTTGGTAGCAGGAGCAAATATTAAATTAGAATATTGATATCTGGATTAATAGAATTCTCGAATGTTGATATTTGAATCAACATGAGGAATATTGCTCGGTCGAGCAATTAATATTTAAATCAATGAGTTATGAACCCAGTTGAATGAGCAAAATAATATTGCTCGTTTGAGCAGTATTGCTCGATTCATGAATTACTGGTAGCGGGATAAAATAAAATATTAATTAAAATACTGGTAGCTGGACCGAATATTATTTAATTAATAAGGATGATGATTGTTGGATCGGCATAAAATTATCAGTGTTTAAACTTGCTCAGAATTATGATTTGTAGAGCGTTTGGTTTGAAACCCTAATTTTGATCGATTGTTGATCAATTGATGATTTACTGGAAATCAATCAATGAGGGATAGAGGGACCGGCCACATGGGATGATGGCCGACCATGTAGCTCCCAGGTGCTCGAATGAGTATGAACCAAAGTCCTTTGTAGACCAGTTGGTAAAAGGATGATTAAATGCTCGTTTAATCATTATTAAAGTAGTGCTCGTCTGAGCATTAGGTGGTAAAACCTAATTATGGAGAGAGGAGGGACCGACCAAGGGGTATGAATCCGGCCCTTGGTGGTCGTGGGACCAACCGATGGTCGATTGATTAAATGCCAATTTGTTTGGAAAGAGTTTGAACCCAATATGAACTACTGAAGATTAATTAGGTCAAAATCATAAAAGGATGTGGGACCGGCTTTTACAAGCCAAAGGGCCAACCTTGGTCGGTCAAGGTGACATGCCTATGTCACCACATTTCCCATCAACTCTGAGAATTTTGATATTTTCCGGTGAATGTTCGAGCAATATTTTAGATTTTCAGAAGAGTTTGATCTTGACTGAAACTCTCAATTTTGCTTGAATGAGCAAGTAGAACTTTGCTCGTGCGACCAATATTTTGAGAATATTAAATTGATGATATTTTTATATTTTTCGTGAGAAGCCTGGATGGTCGTGTGACCATTTGAATTTTTGGCTTTTTGGTACTTTGTGCAATATTTGAGAAATATGGAAAAATCATGTTTTTTGCTGAAACGAAAGGATTTTCATGAGATGAGAGAAGTAATAATAATAAAATAAGGAATTGGAAAGGCGTGGGACCCGCCACGTCCAGGCATGGCCGGCCGGCCAGTGGGCCCAGTTCCGTGATTCTCTTCCCTATTTTATATTATTTTTCATCATATGAGGAAATATGGAGAAACTAGGAGTTTTGCTCAAACGAGGAAGTTTGCTCAAACAAGGGAGTTTTCATGAGATGAGGAAAATAATAAAATAAGATAAAAAAAACGGGAGACGCGTGGACCGTACACGGCGGCATGACCGGCCGGCAGGTAGGACCGGTCTCGTGCGCCTCTCTTTTATTTATTTTTAATTTTCCTCCTTGTTTCACATATATTTCCTCGTTCGTTCATATTTTTTATTGCTCGTTCATGCGTTTGGGTGCTCGTTCGTGCATTATTGTTAAGTATACTCGCACCATTTTCTCGGGGCTTACTCGGTGTTGGCCCAAATGCCCGAAAAGTGAATATCTATTACTAATTTATGGAATCCAGTTGAGAATAAGCCATAAAACGGAGTAATGAGATAGATTGAATATCTATTACTAAATCATGGAATCTAGCTGTGAATAATCCATGAAACAGAGTAATGAGATAAAATAGATCACTTTATAGGAATTCAATTGACGAATGTTGCGCTAGGATTAATCTACGAGTTGCTCTATACTAGCATGCAATATGTCTAGGAGCGTTATGTTTATTCGGCAATCGAGGCATGAGATGATAGCGACATCATACTCGTTCTGATTATTAATTTTGTATCATCAGGGAAGAACATTTCGACATCCCGAATATGTTAACACTCTATACTAGCATGCAATATGTCTAGGAGTCGTCCAATCATTGATATTATATACATGTTCACTCTATATAGTCAGGGAACATTGTGACATCTGTAGATGTTAACGCTCTACACTAGCATGCAATATGTCTAGGAGCCGTCTTATCATTTTCGATTTTATATAGAAGTGCTGATGAAATATGCAAAGTGTCGAAAGCTCAGTTGAGAGGCTTTACGAATCCCATATTCATGCCTTCTCTGAGAGGATGTACGCTCAGTCAGAGATTATGACATGAGATTTCACGTCTGAATCCTAAAATATGAATTTAACATACGTGTCTGAAGCCGTGTCAGAAATATGTAAAATTATGATTTTACGATTTTAGTCTTTGTCTAAAATCCACCATCAACACCGTCACTAACTAAAATTTAAACCTAATTAACTACATCAATCGATTCTAATTACATAAATGCTTAAAGAAAATTTTATCATCCATTTTCTGTTTTTTTTTTTAAACTAAACATCGTCGATTGCAACCCAATACTCTTAATTATACTTGTAATTGGCTCACCCATTCAAAATTGAAAATTTCAAACAATATTGGGTTTTTGTGTTTAACCATAATCGGTAGATGTTTATGTCCATATTGACCGATTCCTATGATAATCTGTCGATATTCATGACCATGTCAACCGATTTGTTTTGTATGTGTTTTCTGGTTGAAGAACATTTATCCAAAATCGGTCGATGTTCATGCCCATATCACCCGATTCTAGCATGAAAGAAATATGCAGTTTTTTGTATGTTTTTTTATTTTTTTGCTAAACCATATTATGTGAATGTTCACATAAACAGATTATATAGCCTTTGATTCTTTAGTTGTTAAGGCCATAATCGGTTCATGTAAATGTCCACATAAACCGATTCTTAGTGGAAAGAATGCCCAACTTTTATGTATAATTTTAGACTAGAATCAGTTGATATGTGTACATTTACAATTTCCGTGTCTTACAATTGAGCTATGTAGTAAGTAATACGCATCAATTCTGGGTGTTCTTCGTGAATTAAAACATCAACCCAGAATCGTCTATGAGTGCATGAACATCCACCGATTATGGTTGATTTTTGAAAAAAAAATATTAATTTTTTTCATGTTTTGATGATGAATTAACATTAGTAGAATTTTGGGTTAACAAGATTAAATATCTTTTAATCAACTGAATTAACACTAATTAATCAGGGATAAATTAGCCATTGAGGAAAATAGTTATGTAATGACCCGACCCTCTACCGATATTGTCCCCACTTAGCCACAACGGTTATCCAGCAGTATGGGGTTTTCAACGGGCTTCGTTGCGGTCTTCCAGCAGCAACTTCCCAGGAGGTCACTCATCCATGTACTACTCTCGCCCGAACCTGCTTAACTGCGGAATTTTCGCCAATTGTGCTGAAAATGCCTCGATGTTAGGAAAGGACAAACCATTTTTTATATTTCGTTCCCGCAGCCGAAATCGGGGTATTACAATACCACCACCTTAAATTGGAGGTGTCCTCGGCTCCATAATATAATATTTTCTAGCCCCGATCCCGGCGTTCCCTACCCCTCATGAGACAAGCATCTGGACTAACCTCATCCAGCGTACTCTCCCGCCCTCAGAAGGTGACCCGTCATCGGTTCTAATACCATTTGTAATGACCCGACCCTACACCGATATTCTCCCCACTTTGCCACTGCAGTTATCCGGCAGTGCGGGGTTTTTAACCGGCACCGCTGCGATAATCCGGCAATAACTTCCCTGGAGGTCACCCATCCTTGGGATTACTCCCACCCGAGCCCGCTTAACTGCAGAGTTTTTTGCCAACTCTAAAGCCAATTGTGCTGAAAAGGCCTCGGTGTTATGAAAGGAAAATTCATTACTTATATTCCATTCGGCGAACCACAGACGAAATCGAGGTATTACAAGTTGGATAAGAGGTATTTCATTTTATTTCAAAATTTTTTATTTTTTATTCTAGACCTCAAATAATTTTTCTAGGGTCCAAACTAGTCAGGTTACAAAATCCTGAAAAAAAAAAATTTATCCCACCCTGACTTTACTTTTAGTCATATTATTACAAGTTCTAACCTAATCTTATACTGGAAATATTTTTTTTTATCTTTCGTCAGATTGATTGAATTTATGAGGATCATGAATTACTCACGAAATAAATATTATGAGATTGAACATTTAATAATTTAAAGACTATGACCACAATTGAGAAAATATACAGTTAATTACCATCTTCAATAGGTTTTTTCATCCCATTTAACGATTGGTAATATACGAACACTTTCTACATATATCGACCGTTTCAGCTACATTATTCCCCTTTTCTACCGTTATATTAGCTAATCTTACACTCTTAAGAAGACCCCTTTCGACCAACTTAGGCGCCAGTTCAAATAATCTCTTAGCAGTGCACCGACTAAATATCTTCTCAAATAAAGATAATAGATGTTCTTTATCCTTGTTTATAAAAGCTACATTCAAGCTTAGTCTCTCAACGATATACCTTTTGTCATTCAAGCTTAGTCTCCCTATGATATACCCTTTGTCACCAATACATATAGAGGCAAAAGCTTTGATCTTCTCAGCTTCCATTTTTGAGATAACATATGGGAGGTAATTCACGTCTTTGATTTAGCAAATAAGAGGGATCTCATATAGGCGATGGAGACAAATATATGCAATAGTGAAGTAAATACTAATAGGTTTTTCTTTTAGCATTCTCATCATGCAAGTAGGGGAAGCGTCACGTGGAGTAACTAGTGTTAGATAGTTAAACAACTTGGTTGACACACTCTTAAGATAATAAGTTTATCTACGTACTATGTTGTGTTTCTTTAGAGCAGTTCCCATGGACTCAATAAACTTGTAGGTTGTTCATTTTGCTCCCACTATGGACTCAACAAACATGAAAAATACATTTTATGGGCAAACCAACAAAATTGTTGGTTTGTTGAGTGAGACGGAAGATCTCACATGCGCTTGATGGAAAACCGGGCGGTTAATACAAAAATGCGAGAACCATCATCACACGCCCGCGGCTCTTCCTCACATGCACGCATCTCTTCCACTTACGCCAAGTACAATTCCTTATTACTTTACTACTTTTTTATCCTATTTTATCTCACTTTATCCTATTTTATCTCACCAATATTTTATATTTTAACTTTATCATAAAATACATTTTATATTAAAAAAAATAGTAATGGGACCCTTAAAAACCAAATCCGTTCATTTTGCTTTGATTTACCATAGTGCAAAAACGTGTTTGTTCATTCACGTTGCTCAACAAAAATAAATCTTTGTTGATTGCCATAGTAATTTTTCTTAGCTTTCCTTATATTCTAAAAGATTTATTTTGTTAGAGCATTGCTCGGTTGAACCCACCAAGCGTTGGTATGTCAAGTTTGGTTGTCATATTTTAGTGAATCAAAAATCATTTAAAGAGTTGCTTGATTATGTACTGGAGTCAATTTCGTATAGGTTAGCTTGAAAGTATTATGATATGAGACATTACAAGTATTACGAAGACTTGAAGAAGTGAATAAGTAAGAAGCTACAACGACAACATCATCATTCCACTTGAGGTTAGCGATATTTGACTTGAATCTGTTTCATTCCCTAACGTATCTTTCAAGTCGTGCATATTGAAAACAAAGCTGCAAGCATGAACACTCTAGTTAGACATAGTATTAAGGAATACAATACGAGGTTTATTGCTTAACCATTAAACTTTGTAGACAAGACATCGACATAATCGTTTAAATGCTATTGTGATTATGTATGTGCATGAGGTGAGGATTTCATCCTAGGAAACAATGTTTTACATGTGTTTTAAGGAAGTAAATTCATGAACTTGTTTTTTGAATCGAAAGGAAATCGCCGGTAGTTATTGGTATTGTTATTCATTGCATATCTTGTGAACAACCAATATGTGTGATTAGTATAACCGCTCATGACTTGTTTATGTTCTTGGTAAAACTATTCACAAAGGCCTCGACTTTTGTATTGGTATGACTTTTATTAGTGAAACCAATCTTAAGTAATCACCGAGATGGTATGATCGATTTTTGTGTTATTGGTAAGACCGACTGGGTAAAGGGGAACCGATCCTAGTAAGAGTGCAACCTATCACAAAGGGGAATCGATCCTTGTATGAGGTGTAGCATGTTTTAGCGAGAAGGGAACCGATCCTATGGACATGTGCAACACATTCAAGTTAGATACCATATATATGTGGGGGAAAACGTCCTAGTACCTAGTCAATTGAATTTTGGAAAACTAGTGTAACTATGCAAAGTACTCACATGGAGGTAGAATCGAAACTTGTTTTGGTAGAACCGTTAAACCCATGATTGGTGATTGAGTGTTCTTGATCAATCACATAGTTCTGAAATTCGGATGAACCTATTCTAAACTTGTTTGGAAGTGTGGCAAATCGGTTTCAAGATTGTAAGTATGAGAGGACTTACAAAGTAAGGATGTCGACATACTTTGAGCATGTGCAAGTAATGCTTATCTTTAATTGTTCAAAGTTATTCCTTAATAGCTAAAGGAAGAAAATCCCAGGATCGAAACATAAATAAGTTAAGAATCTTTTATTTAAGGTTTTTAATATTATTTTAGGAAAATGCGAATTAGTAATATGCATTTTACTAGTTGGAGATTCTCCAAAGAGATTTTCGTCAATATTTTGACCAAGAGTATTTCCGAATTATGGAAACTGAATTTGGAATATATTGCATAGCTTGAGAATATTTTCGGTTTTGGAAATTCCTTGGTGTCCAAACTTCCTTGTCTATAAATACTTGAAGTTTGCTTTCTAGCAAACTAATCATTTGTGACAGCAAACTTCCTCTCGTTGTGTTGTTACTGGTGAATCCGCCTATTCGGAGAGGGAGAGTAAACCTAATTAGGCGAAATCTCTTACTACCGCTTAGTTTAAAGTCTTTGGGATTGAAGATCTATTAGTACCGTTGCAGGGAAACTAGATAATTACGGTTTATCTTGTGTTTTCGATTGATTTGATTATTAACGGTGGCTTGAACTTTGATTGCACCTAGTTTGTTTTATGCTTGAGAATCTTCTTTCCGATATAAGATTCACTTTCAAACAGATCGAAGTTTAGACATGGATCTTTAAACTTGTTTGTAGATCTAAAGACGTCTTGTGATAATCCCGTTGTTACTGCACTACTCTGCATGCGTGATTGATCACAAGAGATTCAAGTTGTTGTTGAAAATACGAGGGTACCCAAATACACCACAATATTTTTATTTGATCACAACCTATTCAATCTCTACCGTGTATAAACCTCTTGGAGCAACAATCACTCAAGGAATATTTCAAATACGGTGTCACTTGAAATAGGTTAGTCCGAATCGGCCTAACACGTGAATAATTATATCGACAAGTGGAGAAATCCAATACACTTTGTGTGATCGTCTATGGATATGAAATCGAGACAATACTACGACAAAGTGTTCACTTAATAACCGAAACCTTATAAGATACATATCAAGTGTCTAGTTAACATACAAGTGTAATTACTTTAATTATAATATAAAAACAATTATAATGCGGAAAATAAAGTAAAGCACACACCGAAATCTAAGGTCTAAAGTGGTTCCACCTAGAGGGAATGAATTTGGGAATACGATAAATTCGGTCGCCAATCACCAAGTGGTCTCGTGGTTGGCATGCTCTCTCCCACGCGGAGTTAGGTATTCGAACTCGTAATTGGTGAAATCCACTCCAATTTAAGGAGTTTGGATGTAGTCTAGGGACCACTAATCTAGGCATCAAAAAAGAAAAAAATTCGGTCCAAAATATAACTTGATTTCCAAGTAACTTAAAATTTGCAGAATTGAAAGTTACCTCCTCACCAAAATATGCTGGACCTAAATTTACGGCGATTTTTTTTTGGTACAAAGAAAACTCTTTTAATTAATACTCAATTATTTAATAAACTCTCTTAAATAATATTTTTAGCCGGTCCCGAGTCGGGGACAACGTGCCAAATTAATAATTCGTTAAAATTATAAAATAATATATTTTTGATTACCTATGTAGCCCTTATATGAAATAATATAAATTAATAATTCATTATATATATTCAATATATTAATGACTTACAAATTAAATAAATGGTATATAAAATAGTTACTGGATTGGTAACCTAGCGACAAGCTGGGCTCCAACACCTCTTTGAATAGCAACTCCTAGTCTATGAAAATAAAATTGCCAAAACCACTACTAGCGTCATTTGCTAACTAAACAATTTTTCGGACGCTTGAAACACAAAGTATCTTAGCCAAGTTCCCTAAAGTGGTAAAAGCTAGGACACCCAAAACCATGGCCGTGTGAAACACACTTATCCAAATATTTAGTGTGTTTTTCGTGAAACAAGACTAGATATAGCTTTTCCGGGACAAAAGATCTAACCCCTTCACCAAGAAAGGGTGATACTCATGTGACATCCATACAAACATCCCCGTCCATTCTCCCAATTAAGCCTTGCGAGAATGTCGGCGGGCTTTAAACCTTTGTCATCATCTCGAAACCTGAGAGGAACCTCTCAAGGCGCAGCACGCCCGCCTTGTAGCAAATGTCACAAACAACATCACGAACAATATCGCGTGTCGAAACTTAGGACCAATATCTTTGGCACAATGAAGTGCGTGATCCCCAAAGATGTCCATGGATTTGTTGCAGCTTGGGCATAAGCCATTCTCAACAAACAAAGGAATACCCAGCACGATAGCAAAGCACAGCTCTAAATTGTCAGGACCAAGGCACCGATTAAGTCCACTAATGGGTACAGCCAATAAATAATCCACATGCATGCTTGACGCGATTGCACCGCCACAAAATAGAATCTCTTGAGACATATTAAACCGGGTGGGGGATTTGCTTAATCAACCGCATCAAAGTAAGTAAATGCCGGGAGTGCATGGAAGGAGGGGCAGCGACATCGACACAATAAGAAGAAGGTAATCCACATACTGGATAAAATTAAGAGAAAAAGATAGACGAACCCTTTGTCTCTGCCGAGAATGAATCACCAAGGATCACCTTTTGCAGGGAAGTAGTCCGACTGAGAAGCGAGAAAACAATAGGTCTTGGTATCGGCCATGGTGTAAAATGCCAAGTCCACCATCTTTGATCGGTAAGGTAGCTAAATCACGCAGTGACCAAACCTCGCTCCATCACCAAAGTAATAAGTAATCTCAAATACTTAAGTAAATGATCATCAAAAGCTCGGTGGCTGCTTGCAGTCTGCGGGATTGGTAGTCACGTATTGCAAAAATATAGTCTAGAAACCCAAAGGCAATTGCGGGCTAATAGCAACTCACTTCTAAAATTTTTTGAGTTTTTGATTGTACCATTAAATGAACAGCCTTATTCACCCCGCTTCTCACCACCATGCTATAATAAAATCTAGCACTCCAAACTCACCGTCCACCCAAAAGTTTAACACCATTAGAAGGTCTACCAATATCGTAGGAAAGACCCTCATCCGACCTTCCTGATCCAAAGAAGGCCAAAAGATTGCCTTCTTTATATTTGACGTGAAACCCCGTGATGGTCCTTCTGACCATTATTTTCGCTGGGCCCAATACCTCCCAGACAATAATTGTACCATCATCTAGATACCAAGCATGCAAGTCGAGTTTGCATTGAGAAGCAATAGTCTTCGCCAGGGGGTGAAGAGTCAATGCAAATAACAGGGGACCGAGCGGGTCACCCTGTTGAACTCCAAGTGCAGAAGAAAGAATATAATGATCGTAATAAAGTTTAGCAGGCCTCAAATAGCAAAATTCTCGATATTTTAAAATGTTTGATTGCCTTCGTTTTTTTGTTAAAAATCATTATCACATTGAATTTCACCTCTAGTTTTTCTTATCATTGTAAGAATTTACGGTGTTATTTTCTCATAGCTCAACAAAAAATTATTTAATGTGATTGCAGCTTTAACAACCTCGTTTCGTGAAGGGGATCTATTGTAGAATTTTCATCATTTTCTTTCCCATCTTTATCGGTTCCCATAATGCTCTTAATTATTTCTTTATCAATCAATGAGTTCAGTAACTTCATTTCCTCGGAAATTTGGACATCATCAGCGTTCATTAAATTGCGGTAACCCCTGCTTTCGATCAAATTCGCAAGTAATGCGTGATTTCACCGTCTATCTATTGACTGAATTGTTCTAAACTTGATGTTATCTATTGATTGATATTTTTACAATGAAGCAAATTGGGGAATTGAAGGGTGCTTTGAAGAATTTAATATTCTTACGGTATTTAGAAAAAAATTGATAATCAATTTATCTTTAAGTTAATAAGATATTAGTTATATATAATTAATAATTGATTAATTTATCGGCTAATTAATATCTCACTAGTAATTAATAAATTCTGGTGGTCCCAACATCATTAATTTATAGAGTTTCTACCATACGAGGCATGTATTAAAAATTTAAAATACGAGTTGAGACTCATAAACTCGAGGAAGGCTCTTCCCGATTACATAGCGATTCAGAATTTGCCTTGAAGACAAAACTCATGCTTTGTGGTCAATAATTATGGTAGACCCAAAATCTATCAGGAACCACACTAGTTTGTCATTTGTTCTTCAAAGCTCAAACTCTACTCCATAACTCAAAATATGGACCGTGGATGATGGGACTGCAAGGACTAAAAAGATTAAAAGAAGATGACAAAAATGCTAAACTGACTATTCTTCCTCTCAGCTGGTCACATAAAACCAAATTGACCTGAAAGAGACTCTTTCAGACTATGTAAATATGAAGGTACACAAGTTCCAGTAATCTAGCAAATAATGTCATTTTACTGAATAAGCCTATTGGCGTTCTTAGCTCATTCTTAAATCGCTTGATATGTCTCATTCTGGTAAGCTGCAAGGTAATCTTCAAGGTTAAAAGAACTTTAATATCCGTGAGTTAAAGACCATTTTATAGTTTTGTCTAGCAGTAGCTGTACTAATTAGAGGAGACAGTTTTAGTAAAATGTTCTTGTAGTCATTTTATTAAAATGTGCTATAATGTTAGTAAAAGAATATGAAGAGACCCCTAGGATATTTCATCCTAGTTCCTAGTCAGGTATGTTTTCTACCGGCTAAGACTAAGTCTTATGGGGTGTTAGTCTAGCACCTAGATTAGCGATCGGGACTACCTCCTGAAGTCTTATGGGAGTGCTAATCTAGCAGCTGAGTCAGCGATCCACGTCGACCTAGCTGAACCATTCCGCGGCCCAGTCACTGAACCATTCAGCAGCTAAACCATTCGCTTAAATCTCAGTAAATCGGATCAAAAATAAACCCCTCGAAGCCAGACTCATTCGCGAAAAGGTAGTTTTCAAGCGTTGAATCATTCGACGAACTATCTAGCATGCTAGTTCACATGCTAGCAAATGGTGGGAGAGAGAACTAGTGTTAACTTTTTCTTCACGCTTTTTTTGAATTGCAACACTTAAGTGCTAATCTAGCACCTCCAATCTAGCCTATAAGACTTAGTCTAGAATACAAGATGATGCCATCATATAACAACATCTATGCAGCTAAAAGCTGTTAACTAAACAAACAAACAAAAAAGAATATCTATCCTGTGCTGTTTGGACTTGCCAAAGTTATAATCCTCCTGTTGATGTAGTTAGTTGCCCTTCTATGCACCGCCCCCTTCTATTTTATACGTTGATTCTTGCTCTCTGAATTAGTTACTTAGGTTATCAGCGTCTAAGTCCTGTAAAATAAAATCGTTTTGACCATTAGAGAAATAATACCTATTTAACTTTACAACTGAAATCTTGATGAAATTAGGTTCCACTGTGTATTAAGGGAATATATTTCTTTGTTAGTGCCACATAAAGATGTCGGTACGAGGTTCAGGGTTTTATTTAGCAAGAAATAAGAAGAAGAAAAACCCAACAAAACTACCAATTGCAAGCTTGAGTGAAGTAAATTAGTTACCTCATGGGGGTTGTTAACCATAGTAAGACTTTCAACTTGTGCCTCCAGTTCTGCTATCCTCTTTAAGGCCGCTTGAAGAGCTCCATCTTGTGCAGCAAGTTGTGCCACCAGTTCTGCTATCCTCTTTAAGGCTGCTTGAAGAGCTCTGTTGGCAGTCTGCGGGTTCATCATGTGCAGCAACTTGTGCCCAATTCAGTTATCCGCTTCATTGCTGTGTTAAGTTCTCCGATAGGGAATCTCCTGTTCTTGTCTGAGGTCACAAGTTCAACATTTGATTCAGTAGTAGCGTGGATGATGATTTCTCACAAAGTTCAGCTTTCTTTTGAGTTCGGCTTGTTCTCACTGTATTTGGTAATTTGTTCAGCATCCACTGTCTTGGCATACTTATTACTTTCTCTAGCTTTCTTTGGCTGATCGACTTTTTACTTCACCAACATCATTGGGCACTTTGAATAAATGTACCTGTACAAGTTCGATTGTCATTAGAAATTTCCCACAGACAGGAAAGCAAGTAAATACACCAAGGACTTGCTTACAAAACCTAACACAAAATGTTCCATTGAACAAATTCTAACCGCATGTGTGTCTACATTATTATTATTATTATTATTATGAGAAACAAAAGATTGTTTTTGAAAAGGAAAAATTGATGAAAATTAGCAAACTAACAGAAGCTTGCCGTGTTCAGCATAACATTCCCATTTATCTAAGGGCTAAGGTTTAATTTAAACATTCAGCATAATCCAACTGTTTTCTACTATATTCAAACTTAATTTCATCTTACTTTAGAATTGTCTTCAAGTGGCGCGCAGTAATGTCTGGCAAAAGAACTAAAATCCCTGGTCCCTAAAATCCTGTGACTACACTCTTATGAAGAAAAGTACTTGCTTAATATTGGAACTACGTCCATCTTTTTCAATTCCAAAAGACAAGATAGGACATATGAAGATTAAACAATGCATCTAGAAAAAGCCTAAACCTTAAGTGAAAAATAGCATGGTTGGTAATAGTGATCTACCTTGAATCTTGTTGGCTCAGTAAGCTCCATTACTAGGGCATCACCATCATCCAACTTATGATCCGTACAAAACCTTTTCCATTCAATACTAAGAAACCCATTTACTCCATTGTAGTGTGTATCTCATACTCTGAACCTTCCTCATCTTCGAACACAAGTCTGACTTTTGATTCCTTGAAAGGTGATTTTGCGGAATTCAGTGGTATCCTCTTACAAAATAAACATGGGAAAAAGAAAGTATAAAACAATTTGCACTAATATGAATGAAACACAAATGGAAATTTTACAGAACTTCAAAATATTGTTATCTTTGTAGCTTACCACCACAAATCTCCTTGGACACATGTGAATGAGATATTGATTTAACAAAAGATGGGTTTCCAGACAACAAACCGCTTTGAAAGTTCATGGCGCGCTTCAGTGCATCGGATCTTTCTGTTTTGGTGGCAACTCTTGTTGCGATATAACTACAAGTTCATCACCATTTCATCAAATCTAAAAGGGTATTACAACTAAATAAATGAAATAGACTTCATTTTAGCTAGAAAATTATACCTTGTCCTTGTTTCACCAACGTCATTGGACACTTTAAATATATGTACCTGTGTACAAGTTCGATTATCAACAAAAATTTCACACATAAACTGGAAGTAAGGTAGACATCATTCATAGGACTTCTGCTACAAAATCTAGCACAAACATGGTCATCCACCCACCTGTCTACCTTATTATGAAAGCAAAAGCATTGTTTTGAGGCAATCAACAACAGCAAGCCTTTAGTCCTAGACAAGCTGGGGTAGGCTAGAAATGAAAACCCATATAGATCGCTTTTGAGGCAATAATTCAGAATATATTATAATAAAACAAATACAATTTAAACATAACATCCTACATTTAACTAAAAGCTAATGTTAAATTCAACATTCAACGTAACCCAATGCTTTTTGTACTGTATCAACCTTCACTTCACCTTACTTTAGGAACTGTTATCAAGTGGCAAGTGTGGGAACTTCGGAGGAATAATAAATTGTATATCTTGTGACTAAACTCTAGCGACAAAAAAGTGTGTATTAAATTGCAACCGCGCCCATCTTTCATTTCCAAAAAGAAGTATAGAACACGTGAAGATTAACCAATGCATCTCCATCATAGAAATGAAAAATAGCATCGTTGGTATTGGTGATTTTACCTTAAATCTTGTCGCCTCAATAAGCTCAAATACCAGAGCATCACCATCATCAACTTATGATCCATAGAAAATAATTTCCATCAGCAATAAAAACCAGTTACTCCATTGTAGATTGTCTCATTCGTCAAACCTTCCCCATCTTCTAACACAATACTGACTTTTGTTTCCATGAAGGTGATTGTCATGGAATTCGACGGTATCCTCTTACAAAAAACAAAACATGGGCAAAAACAAGTATAAACCAATTTGCACCAGTATTGAATGCAGATGAGAATGAAAATTTCAAAAAATCACAATATTAATTTATTGTTTTTAGCTTACCATCTGAAAGCTCCCAGACACATGTGAAAAGACAATGATTTAACAAAAGATGAGTTTCCAGACAGCAACCCCTTGAAAGCTCATGGCACGCTTTAGTGCATCTAATCATTCCGTTCACTGCAACTCTAGTTGTTATGTAGCTGCAAGTTCATCACCATTTAGACAAATCCAAAGGTACTACCTCTAACAAATCAAATAGACTTCATTTTAGCAAAATTATACCTAGTTTTGCATATTTTGGTCCCTAACCTTTCTTGCCTTTGGTCCTGAACCCTTCTTCGCCTTGGTCCTGAACCCTTCTTCCCTTCGGAATAAGTAACTTGATTTCGGGGACGTGAAGAGCGTCTCACTAAATCAGCAGGGATTACAGGAGTTGTCTTTGATTTCACTTGCTATTCACATTGATAGAATAGAACAAATATACATCAATTCAGTACAAGAATCAAACAAATTGATCACATTCAGTAGTTGAAACCTTACCCTAGGAGCCTTGTTTTTTGTTTTGTCACCATCTATTAGATTGTTGGCCATCTTTGAAACACCCCAATTCATGATTCCAAACATAAAACAAGAAACATTTTATTAAAATCTAAGAAAATGTACTAAGAAATTAACCAAATATTAGAAACTGACTGACCTCAAATCTTCTCTTATTATCTTTTAATCGTTGTTTCCGTGCTTCTTCATAGGAGTTTCCTTGTTGCCATGATTGAGAATCAGATTTCTTGTTTTTCGTCTCTGATTTTGGGATTTTTCTAGGGTATGAAAGAAAGAAAAAATTTGAATCTGAATATACAGAATCTGATATGTATTGATAGTATTAAGATTCAAAATCCTCTGCAATACAAATTTCGATTCGCGCGATTTTTACTGTGATTTTTGGTTTAGATTTTGAATCAGTTTGGAATTTTTATTTTATTTTCTTTTTGAGCCAAAATTCGCAGAGATTTGAATCTTTCACCATAACACTTTAAATGTGCGAGCAAAGCATTAGACCCGGAAAATGTTGATTCATGTCTGACTCAGGGGTTTGTCTCAGTATTAAAATACCGAATGTAAAGGACTCGCATATGGTATGATAACTGTCACAAAAACAACACGAATGTAAAAGTTCTATTGCCAAGTAGAGTTAAGGTTAATCTTTTTATTTTAAAATCATCTTAATTCTCTCACCAACTCGAAATTTTCGCACTTCTAAGCTTAAAAAATTAATTATGGATCGTTAAGGGCATCTTTTTCGCATTTGAAATTTTGGTCCATTAGCTAAAATGTGTTTTTTTTTTTTTCTTCATTTAAGGAGAGTCCTCGACTTATTAATGTTATTCTTTTGTGCGCCACAAATTTTTGATTTCGATGTTATCGGTAGAAAAGTTTTCTTTTTATTTTCTTTGCGTAAAAGCTATTATGGGGTCGTCTAAATGTCTGAGACGGCCCTGATGGATACACATCCAAACGCGCTAACAAAAGTACAAAACGGCTTCACTGAGATCGATCTTTCACACATTTGCATACGATGTATTCTTTGTTTCTTCAGTTCTTAACCTAAGGTCCGAAACTGAAATGTAAACATTGGAAACTCCCAAAACGTATTTTCTACTAATACTCCAATTTTGGTTCGCATTGCTGTGCTAGACAAAAATTTCTATTGTACATGAATGTATAGTCGGGTTCACCTCTTTTGTGAAAACTGTGTGTGTTTGTTGATAGAAAATGTAATAGGCAAGCTGATGTTTTAGCCAAACTAGCACGAAAAGTGGATGTAACTAAGGATTGGAGCCATTTTCCTTTTCAGGTGCTCCGTCCATCCAGTTGTAAAGTTGGGTTTGTTAATGTATATATCGGATTTTTGTTCCAAAAAAAAAAAGAAAACAATCCAGGTTTAACTTTTGCTAGGTCCCTCTACTCCTGGAAGCATGGCACATCTATAAGAACCTATACCTGCGCTTCACTTTAAATTCATCTGAAAAGCTTACCGTAGTAACCAAACTAAACTTGAAAGCAGCACGAAATTTAAATATCTGAAAAATTCATAACCGAGGCGCATATCAAGGGCTCAACGGCTCTTTCCTCTCCTCAAAAAAAAAAAAAAAAAAAAAAACTTTTCTCAAACAAAATGTTTTCGAGTCTAAGATTCCGAAACTCTTGGATAATTTGATTGAGTACGTTTACATGATTTACCGATTTTGCTTTAAACTTTGAATCGATTGAAATTTCTTTTCTTCTATTTTCTTTGGAGCCAACTTTGCTTTTTTCTTTTAGACCAACTGAAGAGTCTGATTTGAATTTGCTTAAGGTCGAAGCAGTAGTAGACCAGACCAGGTAGGACCGAGGCACAGGAAATGTTGACTCATGTCTCACTAAGAGACTGTCGAAAATATAAAGGTAAGGACTCGGATATAGTATGATTGTTGTTACAGATCACCTTGTATAGCTATTGGATGCCGGAAAAGTATCATAAGCTTCCGCGACGAAGTTGTTAGAGATTTTGTTTCACAAAAATTAACTTTTTTATTTGTAAAAATTATTCTCGTAATTATGTACCCAAAGTAAATATTATTTTTTTCCTTTGGGAAATCAAAAAATAATTTCTAAAATGGTATCAAACAAAGCTAATAAAAAAACAATTTAACTTATTTGAATACCTCTAAAACAAGGGGAAACTAGATAACTCAAGGGTTCACGACTTGTTAGAAACTCTAACCCAACTAAAACGAATGAAATCTACGCTATGGCAACCCATTTACTTGGTGTAATAGAATCCTTCAATTGATTTTTGAAAACTTGATAGGGTTTCATAAATGATAAATGGGTTTTGGATTCTTCCACATTCTGAGGTCACTAATCCGTGAATTTTTGGATCATTGTCTTATTATTCTTCATCGCTTTCATCATGGAAAGGCAATGAGTCTATCTATTCCTTTTAAATATTTTTAAATGTTGGCAATGAGTCCAGTTTTACTGGAGTTCTTATAAAATCGTGGGAAAAAGGTAATAAAGGTTCCCAAGTTTCATTGTGGCCAATAAGCTTAAAAATCTCAAGCATGATATAAGCAAGTGGAATTTGAATACTTTTGGGCATATTAAAACATCTATAAGTAGATTGAACTCTGGATCAAAGCTTGAGGAATATAGGCTATACCCCTTCTTTAGGTAGTTATATTTTAAATTACTCTAAGCAATTAGACTACGAGTATAAATATAAAACTCCTTATAAACAAAAATCGGGAGGTTATTATTACACTCGGACAAATTTTTCCATAATTCGGTAAAGAAATTTAAGAAATATGTACAATATCATACACACTTTTAAGAGATAGTCATGGGAGTCGGCTTGAAGCGGGGAGCAAGTTGTCTCCCTCGTCAAGTCAGCTTAAAAAGTATCTTTACTTCTTCGTCACCAACATTAATGATGTTCTCAAAGATATTAAGCCAATTATTACATATGAGCAGAATGCAAGTCTACTAGTGATTCCTACTATGAAGAAATTCGTTCTCACCATTATGCAGTATGGCTCCTTGGAAATCCCAGGACATATAGCTTTCCAGGTTTTTTCAGGGATAATTGGGATATCAGCTGAAGTTATTAATCATGTTCAAGACTTTTTTCGTAACAAGTTTCTTCTCAAGCAGTTAAACCACTCTTTTATATCTCTTGTTCCTAAGGTAAGTAACCCTTCTACTCCTAATGACTTTAGGCCGATTAGTTTATCTAATACTGTTTACAAAGTTATTTCAAAAAAATTAACAAACCGTTTAAAACCTCTTTTAGACACCATTATTTCGCCATATCAATCTGCTTTTATAGCAAATCGTCAAATTCAAGATAATATCATAATCAGTCATGAAATATTGCATTCTTTTAAAACTAGAAAAAGGAAAAATAACAAAGATGGGTTTATGGCCATTAAGTTAGATCGTCGAAAGCATTTGATCGACTGGAATGGTCATTCATAATATCTGCATTTAAGAAACTCGGTTTTTGAAGATTGGTGCCAAATAATTTTTCAATGCATAGAAATCTTATGTCTTATTCCATTTTAGTTAATGGCTCGCTGGAGAAGTTTTATCCTACTGAGGGCATTAGACGGGAGATTGTCTATCTCCTATATTTTTTATCATTTGTATGGAAACTCTTTCTCAGCTTTTGCTGAGAGGAGAAAATGATAAAGTTATTCAAAGATTCAAATTGAGAAAAGATGGTCCATCAATTTCTCACTTAATTTTCGCAGATGACTGCATGTTTTTCTCCAAAGCGTCTCTTACTTATGCTAGGAACCTTATGAAATTATTTCCAACTTTGCAAAGGCTTCGGTCAAGCTATAAACTTTGAAAAATCAGGTTTTTCACTAGCAAGTAAGATGCATCATAAACATAATAAGTTGCTTTCAAAAACTTTAGGGATCAAATTTCGAGCAGACTCACGAAAGTACCTTGGTACTCTTTATTTGTTAAAAGAGATAAAACTAAGTCTTTTCAATTTCTAATTGATAAGTTTTATGCTAGACCTAGGTAATAATAAAAGATCAAATTTAAATGGGGCAGGTAGAACATTTGTAACTAAGCATGTACTTTCTAGTTTATCTATTTATCATATGTCTTGATTCCTTTTCCACAAAAAATTACGTGAAAATTGACTCAATTCAAAGAATTTTTGGTGGTCTAAGAAAAACTCAAGAAGAGGGGCTTATTTTCGTTCTTGGGGGATATTGGTAAGTCTAAATTGAATGGTGGTCTAGGTATTAGGAATTCTTATGCTAATAACATGGTACTTATTGCTAAATTAGGTTGGAGATTATGTAAAAACCACTGATCAATTGGTTGCGATTTTCCTTAAAGACAAGTATTTTCCTAAGCAGACCTATTAGAAATTGATAAAGGTGCTTGACGAGTTCATCATGGATATGGAAAGGTATAGTTAATAGCTTGGTTTTCTTAAAAGCTAATATTGTGTATAAGATCAATGATGGTAAGTCCGTAAAGATTTGGAATTCTAATTGGTTGCCTAGAAGTTCTTCTCCTCTATTTGATTAATACAAATTCGATAATTATAATTTTGTTAGTGCACTTATAGATGCTCAGAGATATGAGTTGGAACCTTGGTCTTCTTTCCTCTTTGTTTTTGCACTTGATGATGTTATTAGGATTAGGTCAATAAGAATTAATGTTACAAAAAGATGAAATTATGTGGGCTCATACATTGAATGGTAAGTATACAGATTGGAGTCGAAACTTATAAAGCTTATACGAATGAATCCTACTCGGTTGGATAAGCTTCTTTTGGAAAAAAAGTGTGGTCATTAGATTGTTTACTAAAGATTAAATTCTTTATGTGGAAGATTTTTGCTCACATGTTGCTGTCAAACTCGGTTCTCAAGTTCTATAATTCGATGTGGATGAATCTTGCCCTTTGTGTAGAAATGAAGTTGAAACTGCATGATGCATTTATTTTTCCTTTGTCAGATTGCATCTCATCATATCGGTTTGCTCTCTCTTTACAACATTTAGTAGTTACGGACTTTGATTTGATTGATGATATATTTATTTCTTGGTTTGATAATTCATTGTGCTTATCTCCTTATCTTGTGAAATGGCCAAGCATTGGTGTTGTTGTTTTGTGGTCTATCCGGAAGTTAAGATGTGAAGTAGTTTTTGAAATGGTCGGATTAATCTTGATAAAACAATAATGGATGTTAGAAGACTTATAAACACCTATATTGTTCCCCTATGACCAACAATTGCAGTAGGAGGGAAGTTAGGTTTCCCATCCAGGATTTTGATCATGTTATGTTTATTGATGGTTCGTATAAAAACTTTAACATGGGTATTAGTATTATACTGTGTGATAATGCAGGAAGAATAAAGAGATTCAGAACGGATTTTGGACTGATTCCAAGTGTTGTTGGTGTTGAGGCAACAATTCTAATTTTGGCTATCTCTTGGGAAGGGAGATGAATCTTTCTAAAGTCCTTTGTAAGTGATTGTCTTGATTAGTGGATCTTGTAAATGAAGGCAAGGAACGATATGGATTGGTGGTGTCTTGATCTCTTAGAAGTTTGCCGGATTCCCTTTCTAGTAGTTTGACTTATAAGGTTGTTCATATTAAGCGTCTTAAGAATAAGATTGCTGACCGACTTGCACGTCGGACTAGGAAGTTTAGTTTGAAAAACATTTGGAATTCTACTCCTCAGTTTTTGAACAATATTCTGAGGGTAGAATCCTTATCTGAAATTTGTAACGGTTTTTTCAGTTAATGCATTTGTGTGTTTCTCAGCAAAAAAAAATAATCAAACGGCTAATAGTAAAAGCAGTATTTTAAAAAGAGACGGTGAAAAAAAACAAAAAACAAAAAACAAAACGACTTCACTGGGGATCTTCCACATTTGAATATGGTGCATTTCTTGTTTCTTATGTTCTTAACCTAAACTGAAAAGTAAATTTCCCAAATTTGCTTATTCTGTGTGCACTCCAATTTTGGTTTTGATCACTAATTTTACAGTTTAAAAACCAAAAATTATTAGCAGGCCGCCAATTTGAACTCCCTGAAAACCGCCGAGACCCAAATAAACACAAAAACGAGGCCCACTAATTTTCCCCAGGGGCGAGGCCCATATTTTCCATGTGTGTGGTTTTGCAGTGGTTCAAATGGACGATCTGTCCAGAACCACTGTTTAAAACAATGGTTCTACACGTATCGCCCATTTAAATAAGGGAAAAACCTGTGTAGACACAAGAAACAGGTAGATCCATCCCAAAGAAAAATAGGGGTCATATTTATAGGTTTGTTTGTGTCTACACGATGTTTGTATAGTTTAAAATTGGCCGTATGTCAAGAATTTTTATCGGCAGTGTTATTTAGCTCCCTATTCCCCATCTCCCTATTTTCCTCCCTGCAATCTAAACCGCACATTAGGGGAATTGAACCCCACCTGAACCTGAATGCCGATCTCGACACAGATATAAAGGCTTAGATTGCAGGGAGGTGAATAGGAGGTGGAGAATAGGTAGCTAAATAGCATTTTCGAATTTTTAAAATTAAAAGAGAAAATTACCGACAGCATGTGTCATGTGTCCGTGGAGCTTGAATTTACTTAAGATTAGATTAGAAATAACTTTTGCTTTGAAGGAGCTTGAGGGGTCCCTCTACTCATGGAAACATTGCGCATCTATAAGAACCTATACCTGCACTTCATCATTCACTTCTCTTCAAATTCAGCTGAAAAGCTTGCCAAAGCCAAAATAAACCTTGAGAAGTACGTAAATAAAAAATCAAAAACTTTTCATAGCCGAGGATGCAGATCAAGGCAGTGAGGCAACCCTAAATTTCTACTTTGAAAATAAAATTTTAAAACCCTGTAGATGCTGTCATATTAATGAAGTAAAAACACAGAGATAAGAGAGGCAAAAGATAGTCAAATTTGGATGGAGTAGGTAGGAAACCAAACCGATTGTACAGCAGAGCAAGTGTAAAGAAAAACAAAAAAGCTCATCGGAATTTCAAGTGAGTCACACTTCACACAAAAGTCTCATATTCTGCGAGTAACATTACAAGCCCAGAATGTGAGCAAAGCCCACATTCTTTGCTTCCCGATTCCAGTCAACAGACAAGGTTCATAAACCAATCACTCTCTTTCTTTGCACAATAATTCATTTTCGTTTGTAAAAACTACATGAAAACTATGACTTTGATCTAGAGATATCTAAAGCAAAGATAGAGAGGAGACAACCATCACTAACAAACTAACAACCAGTAAAACATTCTTGAATGTTCAGTAAAACTTAAGAGTACCAGCACCAGGAATGGAGCCAGATTTTGCATCTAGCTGGGAACAAATATGAGAGCTAAATTTCGGATGCTATTATCTATACTGGCAGCCTATAAACGTGCAAGAATTTTAAACATAATTTTGCAATGACATAGATAAGATTCAAAAATATTATCCATGTATTACAGAGAATCCCAAAGTACTGAGGTCCTCAAACACAAGTTCTAATAATCAGGCAATTAATGTTATCTACTAAGGTTAAAAGAACTTATATGTGATACCTGAATAAGCTATTGAAAGTGGTCTTATCTTACTCTTGAATCACTTCATATGTCTCATTCAAGTAAAGCTCGGAATATCATCTCCAAAAGTTAAATAAAGTTCACTTGAATATTCGAAGAAGCTGTTGGAAGTACTCTTAGATTCCTCTTAAATCGCCTTACTTGTCTCCCGTTATCAATTGAGTCACCGGTAGACCGGAAAAACAGATCCACTTTCTCCAAAACCGTCGGAGTTTTTCAGCAAAAACCTCAGAAATCTGAATTCATTATCGCATCCTTCCACCTCTCTAATCTCGACAAACTGAAGGTGAGAAAACATGCACGTCAATGAGAGTCCGCTTCCCAATCATCTCCAACGTCTGCTAGATTCCACTATATCCAGACATTATAACAAGCAAATGAAACATCACTAGTAACAAAAAGCGATAGATAAGAAAGATTAACTACTTCCAATTTCAAATACACTTTGGATGATTTGTGCAGCAATTCTAACAGCACTAAGTTGTACAATTAGAACTTCGGAGTTTAGAACTGTTATAATGACATATATCAATAAACCAAACTAAAAAGAGTTTGATGAATTGCTTACCTCCTTCGATTTAAGTTTAAGAGTTGTTATAATAGGAGATATCTTAGAGTAAATATGCAATCGAGCATGAAGCAGCCTCTTGATAAACCTCATTTTCAGTCTCAAAATTTTTAAATTACACAGTTGAAGAGGTTGACGGTATAATGTGCCAGGAGCTTGTAAGAGAGACAGCTAGAAAGAGTAGGTAAAAAACTCTTTTAGTAAAATTGAAGCAAAATCCAACAAGTAGATTAAATCTATTCAAGGAAGATAAACTTTGGAATGGAATTTCATATTTGCAAACTAAGGGAAAAAGTTAATTCATGTAAAAAGAAGCGCCTGTACCTCCAAGAACCCAGATGATAGTGTCAGGTGTTGCACATGACAGAAAATACAACTTGACAGAAAGTACAATCATGCATAAAAAAGAAAGTACAAATCATGTATAAAAAAGAAGCCGCATACCTCAAGGAACCCAGATGATAGTGTCAGGTGTTGCACTTTGAACCGCTCCTAGAAATTTCAACATATGTTTAGTAAGCAATTCTTTTTCCTCGGTGGGCACCTCAGAATATGTTTCTGCAGTTTCATCTTCTTCTTTTCTACTCCTAGTGACATTTAAACTTAGCACCGACTAGAGAAGAAAGGTTTTCCAGGAAAGGATTTCTACTTGTGGAAACCTGTGCATATAAAATCTTTGGCATTTGGAGCAGATATCTTGTTGAGTGTAACTCAAAGGGCCAGTCTACTGAACCAATATGTGTATGGCGATTGTCTATTAGTACCAAGAGCTTGAAGGCTGCAGGAATCCAATCATGATATTCCTTTGATAGTTTGTTTTGTAGATCACACATTTTAATAGCTACGATTTCATAGTGGACAACTTGAGAAAGTCTGTAACTCAAATTGGAGATTGAAATTCCACACAAACAGCAGATTTCCCTAGTTTGGGAGTGAGTTATGGAAACCGGTGAGATATAATATCTATGTACGTACCGGTATACAGCTGCTATAAACTGAAGCTCTTTAATGATTTACCTTTATTCAACAAATTTCATGTTCTTGGTTATCTTGATAGATCTGATGCATCTGTCCTCCTCAATTCACCTCTCAACGATGCCAAAACAATGACATCGTCGATCCGACTTACACCTTTTGGCAAGATGAGGGTTAAACAATCATTTTACTTCTTAATTACTTTGATTTTGATGTTTTATTCCTTATGTGGGCTGGTGCTCAATCTGCACATGAACTATGGACTAATCTTTCAACAAGGTTTTGCTCAGAAGACACATAACTTACACTATTCAATTACGAACATGACTTGATCTCTTAAATTTGAGTAATGACTCCATTCAAACATATCTCAATTCTATTAAAATTATTGATGCTTTCATTTTCTTTGAATCTATTGTTAGTGATGTTGGATGTGTTTGTCATCACTTTATACTGGATTGACTTCTACTTATGATTCATTTGCTACATCCATCGGACTAATTAAGATGTCCTCAGGTAACTATTGATTAAATTACATAATTTGTTGTTAAGTGAGGAAGTTGTTGTTTTAAATCAAGCATGCCTCCTAGTTCTTTGAATGATGAGAACAAGGCCTTTTATTCTCGATCTAGGTCTCCTTATCTAATTACAATTTTAGATATCTTTTGCTCCTCCATTTAGAGGTGGTTTATAATTCGGCTCCACAGAGGTAGAAGGTATTACAATTATGGACATAGAGGTGGTTACAATTTTTGCACCAGGACACCTTTCAACAATTTGTTTTTGTGCCTCCTCCTTCTTCATTCAAATGCTCTCAACCTCATGTCAAATTTGCAAAGAGGATGGCCATATTTATCTGAGTGCACCAATCGCCTTAATTTTGCTCCAGGGTAAACAACCTCCATGTCTTCATGCTTATGTTAGATCTTTGCTAACATTTTTGGTGAGAATCCCTTGTATGATGATAGTGGAGAAAATCAACACATCTCTGCTAATGCTGCTCCTCTGTTGAAGATTACACTACTTATGATAGTTTTATAATTTCATTCAAACAGCAAATGGTGAAGGTATGTCTATTTATTGTGTTGGTAATTCATTATGCATTCTCCTTCTAGGCGAGTTTAATCTTCGACCACATTCTTCATGTCCCTCAACATCCACAAATCTACTTTGGTCCACAAGTTCACCTCTGATAACCGTTTACTTTTTCCTAACCTTCTCTTCTCTTTGGTTATCTTTATGCGGGATCTTCAAGCAGGGAGATTCTTCGGGGCCCTCACGGTAATGGACTTTATCCCATCAATTTTCAGCCAATGAGTTCCTTGCTCTTCATGCTTTAAAAGTGTGTCATCTACCACTGGCATCAAAGTTGCTCACCCTTCTTTTCCAAGTTTTACAAAGTCTCGTCCCCCATCTCAAAATGTAGTTCAATCACCTATCTTGTGAGTGTTGTCAATTAGGAAGGTCTCATAAACAACCTTTTTGTTTCTTCCAATTTTACTACTAGGCCATTAGAACTACTTCACTTGGATCTGCGGAAGTCCCTCTCCTGTTACTTCCAACGGTGATTGTTTATATTATGTGAACATCATTGACGATTATACAAAGTTTTGTTGGTTGTTTCCACTTTATGTCAAATGTTGATTTTAAGACCATATTCTTCAACTTTAAATCTTCTGTAGAATATACTCTTTGTCATAAGATTGCTACCATCTGTGGCCGATGGTGGTGGAGGATTCATCAACAATGAATTGGCAGTTTTGACTTCACATGGGATTAAACATGAGTGACATGTCCCTCGCACCTGCTGAAACGAGAAAGGTGTTGTTGAGGCCAAACATAGACCTTATACTTGATGTAGGGAGAACCTTTCTCATTTCAAGCCAATCTACGAATCTTTAGGTAGACTCTTTCATGACTTCAAACTATGTTCTTAATAGATTACCTACTAGATCAATTGGATTTAAGACACCCTTTGAGATCTTTTCAAAACACATGATTATAACTTTTTGAAGCTTTGCCGTTGTGCATGCTATCCATGGTTGAGGCCTTATCTTTGCTCCAACAAATTAGCTCAGTGTCTCTTGTATTTTCTTGGCTCATAAAAAATCGGAAAGGATATAGATGTTTGGAACTGTGGGGGACAAAGTTTATGTATCTAGACATGTGGTCTTCAATGAAATTGTGTTTCCTTATTCATCTTTACTCTCACCATTACAACCTACATACACTTACATTCTTACTCAAGCTACCTTTCATCCCAGATCATCTCGGCTTCCCACCTTGAGTCTCGTGACTTGAGTCCCCCATATTGGCCACCACACCTACTATTTCTTCCCGCCATCCTCGGTCTCATCCCACTGCCATCTCCAATGCTCATCCAATGCAAACTAGAGAAAATCGTATTTGGTACCCAAAGTATACATAGCATCTAAATCATCCTCTCTCTCCCTACCACACTATTGCCAAGGCTCTTTACACTCCACTTCCTTTACTTACGCTCCTGAGAATTCGAGGGAGAGTTTACATGTTGATGAGCATAAGGCTTTACAAGACAACTGATGCACGGACCCAAAATGCCCTTGCCTCCACAGTCACCATGCCATTGGTTGTAAATGAGTGTATAGAATCAAGTACAAGGCGGATGGAACTATAGACAATCTGCAGTCTAGGATTGTAGCTGAGGGTTTCACCAACAGCACAGTTTAGACTACAATGAAACATTCTTTCCGGTTGCTAAGCCTACAACAATTAGACTTATCATTTCCTGGCGATTCATTATGGTGGAAGATCACTCAATCGGATGTGAGCAGTACTGCATTTCTCCATGGTGATTTACGGGAAGAGGTGTACATGACTCAACCACACAGGTTTGTTGATCCTCATCATCCGGACTATGTATGCAAACTACACAGAAGTCCCTCTATGGCCTTAAGCAAACTTTTAGGGCATGGTATGTAATATTGCATTTTGTTGCATTTCTCTTGGATTTATTAGCCTGCTTCTTTGACACTGATGTTTGTGCAAATTCAGGCAAGTTAAGTCCCTATTGTTCTTATCTATGTTGATGACATCTTATTAGCGGCAGCTCGATTTGATTTTGCTTTCTACTTGCTCACCACTCTGGCTCGACAATTTCTGTCAAGGACTTAGGGGCTCTTCATTTCTTCTTAGGGCTTGAGGTTAAGAGAAATGCCATTGGGTTATTCATGTGCCAAACCAAATATGCAATTGACTTGCAAATTTAACATGTTGGGTGCCAAAACCATGTTCTTCACTCCTTCTTTTTCCTCAAAATTTAGCAGTTCAGATGGTGATCCCCTTGACAATCCAACTGAATACAGATCTTTGGTTGGGGCTCTACAATATTTAACATGGACTAGGCCTGAGCTAGCTTATTCTGTAAATCAGTGTGTCAATTCATGCACAAACCTACTTGTTCATTTGTAGTGGCTAAGATGATACTCGAGATATGTTAAAGGTACTCTAGATCATGGCTTATTCTTCTCCAAGTGCAAAGTACTTCAAGGCTTTGAAGTGATGTTGATTGGGCGGGATCCACGATGTGAGGATGGTCCATTACGGACACGCATTTTCTTTGGAAACAATCCCATTTCATGGACATCTAAAAAGCAAGCTACGATTGCTAGGTCCTCCCTTGAAAGTCGAGTACGGGGCCCTTGCTCAAGCTACAATTTGAACTTGTATGGATTTGTCAAGCCCTTCAAGATCTACACATCTTTCTACATGTGTCCCCTCACTTATCTTTGTGATAACAACAAGGCTCTATCTCTTGCATCTAATCCACCCATTCACAAGAAGATGAAACTTATATGACTTTAGACTTTCATTTTGTCGGGGGTGGTGCAAGCTAAGGATCTAAGGTCTCATACATCTCCACACTAGATCAAGTTGCTGACATTTTCTCAAAGGCTTACATGGTCCAGGTTCTCTCTGTTGAAGAACAAGTTGTGTGTGTTTGGTGTTTCTCACCTCAAACAGCTCAGCTTGAGGAGATAATAGTGCCAGCTTCTTACACTCTGTAACACTCCTTCATGTGTTGTGTGTGCTCTATGTAAGTGTGTGATGAGTGTGTGTGTCTCTAGCCTGTGTGCTGTCATTCATATTGTCCTCTCTCTGGATTGGTACATTGGATGTATTTTTATTTTCTGTTTTTCATAGCTTTCTGCTATCTCATATGAGGAGTCTTGGAGACTTAAGGGGATCAAGAAACAGCCTATTAGATTTTCAGAGAAGGCATTGAAGATGATCGCCAGATTTGAAATCCAACTTATTTAGGCTGGAATTTCACCTAGTTCGGTTTTGGCATTGTTTGTGTCTTTAATTAGTTTTATACAACTCCACTGGCTGAAGTTTTAAATCGGGATACGAAGAGTTGAATTTCTGACCTGTTAGTCTCTGCACATCGGTTGGTCCTTGGTTTTCACCAATACCGACCACCGAACTACCATCATCGGTTTTAGAGTTTTTGAAACTGCAACCCGGCCCATAAACAATCAGTCCGGTTTTAAACAGAACATACTAGGTCAGGTCGGCTATCAGTTTTCTTTTGGTTAACTCACGGTAAATCTGAAAATAGAAAAAATGGACAAAGAAAGAAGAATGAAAATCATATTTACACATTTGGCTTAGTTCATTGAATAACTCCACTAAAACTAAATCAAATCTTATTATAAACACAACAAAAAGGATCGTATGGACACAAAATGCTCAGTTTAGATCAGTTAGAAATACACCCTTCAGTTTATTGACTGGTCCTTTTAGACATGTATTTCAGAATTATACCTTGAGCTGGAGACGTCCATAGAACATCATTCAGATGTGGTCTTGGTTCTTTACCGCAGAACAAGGTATCACCCCCATCTTTCTGACTAAATTCCTAATAATTCAACATACCTGCACAACCTGCACCCCAGAACTAGAACTATCTGGTTTCATTTGAGGCCCTCATTTCTTATTCCTTTTAACATTGGCCCACAGATGCAGTAATTACGATCACGACTGCAAAAGCAACAATAGCCAAAGTTGGTCAGCACAGTGAAGGTTGTTACTCTCAGAAACTAAATAATATAAATATTAAGATTTTAAACCTGGAATGATCCCGCTGTGTATCTTCAAGTCCGTTACTCCTGTTAACAAGTTCCCACCAGGTAAAGGAATCATTGAACGGATACCAGGAAGCCTTGGTGAGGGCTTATCTGGTCCTCGATAAAACCCAAGGTCAGAACATTTCAGCTTCACCGTCACTGTTGGCCAGTCTTAATACCTAACATCATATATAAATATACTTCAGACTACCTACGATGGAGAAGAAATAACATGACAAAAGGAAACGAGTTTCAATTCCTTATACCTGGTGGGAACTTCCATTTCAGAATTCTACAAGGAAACTCCATTACAACCTGCAGCAGCATAGACAATGGGTCTTGCTATTGCGGACATGGAAGTAATAGGACACCTTCTTCCACAGTTCTGGGTACTATAGTATACATCACAGTCTGACTAGGGCCTCCATCAGTTGAGTAGTTTAATAAGCTGTAGATCACACCTTCTCCCACCTCCTTCTTTTTTTACTTCTCAACAGCATTTCCTAAACCTCAACATATGTACTCAACAGAAAACATATGCATTGTGCCATCACTGCACCAACAACTACATGAGAAGAGCCCTGGAGCATTGTGGGGCACAATGCTTGCTCCCATGCAAAGGGGTAAGTGAGCCTCGACCTAAATGAGATATCCTTCTCCAATTTTCTTGTACCCGATACCTCGACAGTAGAATCATCAGATGCGATGACGAAAAAAACAATGACCATCTGAAATGGCAATACCTTTGATGCCGAACGATGCTCCTGGAGATGTGCCACAAGTACACCACGAGGTCTCCACCCTGCACCTGGGACTGCAGATGCCAGAGGTCGATAACATTCCGCTCACAACATTTGCTATATCTTCCACAATTATCAAGAGCTTCCTTTTAGAGTTCCACAAATACCCATGTCTTGAACCTTGCCGTTAACAAGTATAAGATATGAGCTGACTGTTGTTTATCCAAAGATCAACAATGCAACAACTAAAAAACTACATGAGCTCTCTAAATCAACACAACTGCTCAACTACCAAATTTTTGTGCAGAATCGATAACAATCATGGAAGAAAGAAATCTGCAGCAGAAAATCCACTTCTGGAACACATAGTCTTTGTGGATGAGTTGGTAATAGAGACTGAGATGATAGATAAACCTCCCCACCCATGGCTGGTTTGGTGGAAAAAGCAAAGAGCATCGCCTCGAAATTTCCTTGGTCAATGTGATGACAAAGTCAAGCCCCCCATAACAAGCTTGTTTATATCCTGTATATTCAGCAATACTGGTCAGTGACCTCCCGATTCTCAGCTACAAATGTCTCTGCACCTAGAAACATGGTCAGTGACTTCCCGATTCAGCAAAGAAGCAGATAGAAAGGTCAGGAAAGTTATCGTAAGAGTAAAGATAAACAAGCAGTTTATAGCGCTAAAACTATCTCAATCTGTTTGGAAGTTGTTAAATTTTATTCCCACCATTAAACCAAAATGAGAATTTTTTTAGATCAGATTCGATGGTTGAAGGATCCATCTCCATGTGTTGTAACTCTGTCTAGGCTGTCAGTTTACGTCCCTGTTACTTTTTTTAGTTATCCAAACATCTCTAATAAAAAGTGTATGGCATGCTGGTTTTATACATACACAAGTTTACAACCACGTATAACACTGTTTCTGGTTTTGGTTTCCCTCAGCATTTATAGAAGGAAAAACAAAACAAAAAAATCAAGTGATGGAAAATCTTCAACTTCATATCTACTAGTTTAAGTTTATGGCCAACACAAAGAACAGAAGATAAAAAAATATATCATGTGGGAAAGACTTGTACATAAAGAATAATGCGAGTCCACAAAGAGCTGGGTTGCAATATCCAACAGCCACTTTAGACTAGTGAATCAAGAAAATAAATAGAACTTTGAAAATCCCTCAGGAAGCTTTTTCACATCAAACCCAAAGTGCAGTTCTTCCATGTTTCAAAGTTCCAATCTACCTTAACTATTTATGAAATACTGCTACAGTATTCAAACAAACACAAACGCACTACTACGCAGTTTAAACCTATTGTTCGTCTGAGAATAAATTATGCACTCACACATGAATTTAAACCCAGACCACTGAAATTAAGAAAAAAAAAAGGCTTTAATAAAAGAGAATGACAACTAACATGGTATTGAATTATACTAATCTATATTTATACTCCACAACAGAAGATCTTAAAGGTGACGAAGAACTACGACATACCTCACTGTAGCACAAGTCATTAAGATTATAGGCGCTGTGTATACCAAAAAGTGTACAAGATAGAACTTTGGAACCCTCAAACATAATAGAAAATTATTAAGTCTTTAGTCTGTACCTTATTTTACTTTCTCACTTCCAATGTTCACTAAAACAGTTGGAGACCCGTGTCAGCCATGACAAAATGTACATAGAAAAGCACCAACTCATTGCTTGCTCAAACTTCATCAACTTCATGCCAATAAATTTATTTTGGCCTGCTTTTGTCTTCTAATCCTTTGTATTTTTGAGGGCCTTTTCTTTTCTTTCTGTGAGCGTCTTTTTCGTTTCTTTCCAGTCATGTTCGCAGCAGGATTACTAGTATGCAGAACTTATACATCTTGAGTATCAGAATGAACCTCAAAACTCATTTGTGGCTCATCTTTTTCAGTAAATGAATTCTCTTTTGTGTTTGTCATATATAAGGGAGTTGGATTAGTGATACATACGGTTGACAACCTTTCATTGGCAATTGGATCCCCAGCATCAACATTTGGTTAGAAAACCATAGCCAGCGCCAACTTCTGCCTTTGCCTTCTAATCCTTTGTTTTTGAGGTCTTTTTCTGTGTGCGTCTTTTTCGTTTGTTTCCACTCATGTTTGCTGCGGGATTACTTTCGTTGGCAATTTGATCCTCAGTATCAACATTTGGTTCAACACCCATAGCCCGCGCCAACTTCTGCAAAACCTCTGGATCATCCAAGTACCTAAAACATGTGAACAATCAATCAAAAGATCCAAATAAATAGAAGAAATACCTCATCATTACGGTTTTAGAATCAATTAAGAACGAAAAGTTATTAAACCCTCAAAATGTAGACAGAATTATAACTTAATACCGCATCATTACAGTTGGACCACCAGTCTCAATATCTTCTAAAATAGGTCTCAAATACGGATCTTTCTTGACGCAAATCATTAGTTCTTCAAGTTCTTCTTCGGAGATAGATGTAGAATCACTGTTTGAGGAAGGGTCATGCTCGAGTTTTACTAATCTCAAGTTCTGCTACAATAGGACTGTAGCATGAAAACACAAAATCAGAACAGTTAATAATGGTCTGATTTAAAAGTTTGAAATAAAAAAACTTACACAACCGCGTTGCGGAACACTGCTAAGGGCCCAAATTATTATCCAGAGAACTGTGTGGATAATAAATTTTGTAGGATCTCATAGAAAGGAATTTCAATTGCTTCAAAATGCATTCTAATTGAGGAAGAAAGTTTCAACAATTTGATGGGGGAAAGTGAGCTTATGGGTCAGTGAGTCTAGATTACACACCAAAATGCTGCTGCCTATCAATAAATCTGGTTGGATGGTAATTTCAGTAAATCAAAAAAGCATAAATGAAGAATTAAACTTACCCAGATGATGTATTGATTTCATTAACCTCCTCAGACGACCTTACAATTTGAAATTTCTCTAATCTAGCCTTATCATCCGTCTTCATACTGCAATCAACAACAAAACAAAGAACAAATCACAGATCTACACATAAATATTCAAAAAAAAAAAAGCCAAAAATAGAGAGGTGAAGTTTATTAAGGGAAAGAACTAAACCTTGATTTTGAGTCTAAGGGGTTGAACAAGATGAAGAACAAAGACCCTGTTAATCGACAAAGTTACTTGTTAAAGCTAGGGTTTGACAACAAGAAGAAAATTGGGAAATCAGATTCAGAGAGATTAACATAAACTGATATCAAAGGAATTAAAATTAAACTGGAGAAAAATTTTCTTCGCTTTTGGCTCGAATTAACAAGGGAGTTTTGTTTTTGCAGACGGCTGGAAAGTAATGGGATTTAAGTTTGCGCTCAAATCTTATATGGCCACCCCTGTAACATGACTATGGGGTGTTACGGTGGAATAGCAGAATGCCGCTTTTATAGTCAGAATTACTATGGGTCCAACAACATAGCTCACTGGTAACCCATCAACTCCAGTAAGGAGGAAGTTAGGGGTTCAATCTCCGGCGTAAAAGTTTCTAATAGGTTAGTTTAGTGGATTTGGCGGTGTTGGGTCTGGCAGTGGGACCAGTCCAACTGGCTGGTTAGTCGAATTCATGTTACCCCTAAGCCTAATATTTTTGAAATGGCTAAACCGTCGTGTACTAATCTAATTTAATTAAGATTAATCCTATTGTATTATAGATAATCATTCTTTATTTTTTTAATAAAAAAGAAATCATTTTTCTTCCTTTTTTAGTGGATAAAAAAAAATTAATTAATTAAGTGATTGTACAGAGTTTTAGTGGAACAAAATTTCCATGCTTTTAAATAGCAACGCCTTTTTGAATAAATAACACCAGGGTTATGAAAAATAAAAATCCCTACAACACTACTAGCGTCAAAACCCCAAGGTAGAGAAAGCAAGAACGTTAACACCTAAATCATAGCCCTGAGAAATACACTTATCTATATATTTAAATACGTTTATGCGAAATAGCATAAGAAATGTCGACTGACTGGATGAAAATGCGTGTACCACTTCACCGATGAAGGGCGAGACACTTGTGACATCCATGCAAACATCTTAACCATTCTCCCAATTATAAACAAGAATATACCGCAGGCGCAAGTCTTTGTTATCATCCCAGACAAAAAACCCGGGATACCTCTTTTCGCTTGCAGACACCCCAATCTTGTAGCAAAATGTCGGTAATTACATCCGAACAAGGTTGTGTCGGGAGTGAGAACATCCTTGGCACAATACGGGGTGCATGATCGCTAAAAATATCCATGGATGCAGCCTGACTTGAGCGCCAGCCATCCTCAGCAAATAAAAAAAAGGAATACCAAGGCACAGCAACAAACAACATCTCAAAATTTCCTTGGTCAAGGCCACGTCGATCCACTATTAATGGCTGCCAAAAGATAATCCTAAGCATGCTTGTCGATTGCATTGCCATAATGGAATCTTTTGTAGACATAGAAAATTGGATGAGGATTTTCTTCTTCGTGGTGTCAGTAAGTAAAACAGCGCCGGGGAATGCATAGAAGAGGGGGCGTATCATTAGCACAAGGCAATAATTAGAAGGCAACCCACATGCTGGATGAAGTTAAGAAGAGTTTGTGGTCGATAAGCGGAGAACCTTTATCCGTGGGAATCACTTTTAAAAGCTAAGCAGTTTGACTCGGAGAGCAAGATAGCAATAAGTGCGTGTATCCGCCATAGTGTAAATACCCAAGCCACCATCTTTGATAGACAAAGTAGATAATCTTTGTTGCAAGGCCCAAACCAGCCCCATCTCCGTGACTAAAAGTCTCAAATATCGAAATAAATGGTCATCAAAAAGATCGATTTACTTTTTGTAGTGTTTTAAGGTTGGTAGTACACAATCGAAATATAATCTAGACATACTTGTGCAATTTACGGTAAAAGCATCTCACTTTGGGGTCTTTGAGTTTTATGGAGGTCATGAGGTTTGAGCAGGCTTATTCACCACACTCGACACCATATCACTAATAAATTTCATATCAAACTCAGCACGGTCTCACATAAAAGATTAACACCATGAATGGGTCTACCAATATCAATAGGAAAACACCTTTGATACTTGATTATCAATAGAAGCCAAAATACCTCGTTTTCTTTATATTGAGATCAACGCCTACCCGGGCCCCTCGGATTCTATGATTATTAAGGCCTTGAGCCTCAAGAGTTCCACCTATAATTGTGTCATCATATAAATACCAGGCGTGCATACCAAGATCATGATGAAAAGCAATAGACTTCAAAAGGGATGTAGTGTCAAAGCAAACAACAGGGGACCGAGGGGGTAGTATCTTCGATTCTTAGCCTCTATTCTCTCACATCCTCTCTGTATATCTTCTATAGGGTATGACCATCTCTTTTATACTCAAACGAACCTTCAAATCTCTCGTAATAACTCTAAAGTCTTCTTTTTCTTTCTTTTTTTTGATGACTTGAAATAATTCCCTTTTCTTCATTATTTTTGTTTCACACCCATTGCTAGTGTCATATCTTCCTTTTTTAATTTACTTCCTTCACACTCCTGGAGTATCCCAATTCCTCAAACACGCACATAGCATATCTAAAACTTACGCAGCCGTGATATCCCCTTTGAGAAGAACTTCGTGTCCCTGTTTTCTCTCCGTGATGGACTTACCGATCTGCTTAGCATTAATTAACCCGACCAACATAATTCCATGATTGAGCCTCCTCCTAAACATATCAACAATTCAACAAACCCAAAATACCTCATCTCCATGTTTTGCATCAATCGGGTCATCAAAACCCAGTTAGTTGGAGTCAATACCCACCAATCTGTTAGGCCCAAGGAAGATATCTACTTGAGTTTCAGGTTTAGTCTCTGTAAATCACTTCTAATTCACGAACCCTAATTATGCTCTTACATAAACCATCTTCCTTAAAAATAAAATTCAAATTGTGGAAGAAGGTTACCCGTTAGCCAACTGGGGGTGGCGATAGTAATTAGGTGCCCATTAGTAATTTCTGGGTATTTTTTACAAGTTTTTTTGAGAGGTTCTGAGGGTGCCCTTATCCAAAGTTCGGATGCCTTTAACGCTTCCTGGGTGCCTTTAAAAATTCCAGCCTATTTCTCCAAAAATGTTTCTTTTTCAAAAATACCTACGCATACATAAAACACCACAATAAGTACAAAAATGAGTACTAAGATTGTATAAAATTGAGACAAATCAGACACATAAACGTGTGTATCGATGTCTCCTTGTTGAACATAAAAATTCTTTAAACTTTTTGGTTTTCAAGCGACGAGGACAAAATATATGCAAATAACTATCATAATAAAGTCTAGCATGTCTATGCAAATTAATGAAATTCATTTTGACATATCTCTTTGAAGACATGACATACAAAAGGTTTCTTCTTATCGACCATGCATGGTGATTAAGTATTTAAAAAGTGGAGTCATAAAGGCAACAATTTTGGTTGAAATGTTGAAATTGGATGTTGTTCCTCAGAATGTTGTGTCATTGGACGGCATCCAAAACAACTTCATCCCATCTTTCTCTTAGGCACAAATAGTTTCTTCAGTCGATTCTAGATGATGACGAAAAACTTTACAAGAAAAAAATGGCTGTTCTTCCCTGGTGCCTCACGACAAATTCATCCTCTTTCTCTTGGGCAAAAATAAATAAATAAAAAAAAATTAAAAAAAAAAAAAATTCTTGGTTGACAACGGTTAATAATCATGTAATTAATTAACTAACCTCATCTTAACATAATGGGTTTTCAATAGCATTAGCATAATCTTCTTGGATGTTTGATTCACTTAGGGTTTGGAATTTTTCCCCTAGATTTTCATTAATGGAATCTTCAATAATCATGATTTACCAATTAATCACTGATTAATCGTATAGTCTTGAGAAATTTATAATAAAAGATAAAAGAAGTAGATGTGCTATAATAGTTGAATAGAAACCTAACCCAGGGGTTTCTAACTTGTGGTTTTATTTAATAAAAATGGGAAGCTAACAAGTGGAAGAACAAGATAAATAAAAATGGTAATAGTAAAGGTCATATTTAGTTTGACTTTTGTGGGTGGTACATAGGAAAACTCAAAATTGAAAAGTAAAGTTATTTTATAAACGAAAATTTTATTTGAACCGAGATTTCAAACAACGCCAAAAAACACCCTCACAGTGAGTGGGCCCAAAGCCTGCAACCCTGTTTTCTCCCGCCGGTGGGGCCCGCCTACTGTGACGGTGTTGTTTTGGTGTGGTTCAAAATCTCGGTTCATTAA
>JAJJWW010002629.1:0-25656 GCA_023531295.1 Papaver armeniacum | reverse complement strand
CCAAATTTTAGCCTGGTCCCAAATGTCACTTAAATAAAAATTTATGGCCTTCCCAAATTTAGCTTAAATAAATAATTTTAATCAAACTCAAAAACCGACACTGTTATGGAAGTCCGACCGAGTTGTTTGGATTAGAATTCTAATATTTACTATTGTGGTCGGTCTGGACTTTCCGACTTCCGATCGAACTCGGTAGTTGTAAGCAGTATACATTTACAATTGTCGTCGGTCTTGGGTTTCCGATCTCCGATCGAACTAGGTAGTAGTAGAGCAGTATATAAGGGCTTTTAAGCCTTAGCTAATTCTTTATATATCTGTATCAGAAAGTGTTCTGTCATCTTAAGTAATTCTTCCTTGCGAGTTTAGTACTACTCCATCTTCATCGATTTCAAGCAGCTACAGGTTTCTACAAAAGTGAAGAAGAATGAGTAGAGGAAATCATAATCTCTTGAACATTCAACCCACGGATGAGCTCAAAATCCCATTCGAGTTGAATAAGAAGACTTCATCTTCTCTGCAATTAACTAACAATACCGATGAATATGTTGCTTTCAAGGTTAAAACCACGGATCCAAAGAAATACTCTGCTAGTCCAAACACGGGAATCGTATTGCCTGGAACAACATGCGACGTTACAGTAGCTATGCAAGCACAAAGGAAGCTCCACAGGATATGCAGCAATTGAAAGACAAGTTCCTTGTACAGACTACTGTTGTTGCAGCACCAACAAGGAACAGCGACATTACAAGTGAAATTTTTAGCAAAGGAGTGGCAGGGTTGTGGAGGAATTCAAGTTGAGGGTGATTTATGTTGTTCCAGTAGCCAATCCAGTACTGCGGGTATATGCTGCAGGATCTTCTCCTCCTCCTAGGGCAATGGCATCAGTTCCCACTCCAGAGATCAAATTTCCATTCTTGTTGAATAACAAGACTTCATGCTGTCTGAAATTAGCTAACCAAACCAATGAATATGTTGCTTTCAAGGTCAAAACGTCGAGTCGAAACAAATTCTGTGCTCGTCCATACATGGGAATCATATTGCCTGGAACAACATGCGACGTTACAGTAACTATGCGAGCACCAGAGGCACAGGAGGATATGCTGCAATGCATAGACAAGTTCCTTATACAGAGCATCGTTTTACGGGAAATGTTTGACAAAAGAAACTGCCGTCCTTGTAGAGAGCATCGGTTTACGTGAAATGTTCAACAAAGAAAGTGCCGATGTTGTTGATATTCAGGAATGAAACTGAGGGTGAATTATGTTCCAGCCAATTTACTGCAGGTGCAGCAAGGATCTGACCAAGGATCTTCTTCTACTACTAGCCTGGCATCTGGTGTGGACAATGGGAGTCAAACAACTTCTTGATACAGAGAAAGGTTGACTATCACGGCACCGCTCGTATTCATTGAAACGTACACTAAAGCAAGCAAGTTAATTAGGATTATTGTTAATTACACGGCCATATCAGAGTTTTGTGCACTTTCTTTTAGAAATAAATGTTAATTTAATTTAATTTAATTTTTAATAATATTATTAGTATAATTTATTAGTTTTCAATATTGCCAAATGAGTAGAAAAAAGTACCTCACCAGATATGACTCATGAACTATCAAACACAAAAATACCAACCAGGAAGAGATCTTTGTTGTTTTAGTAAGACCGAAAAACTACTTCTTCATTATTAAGTTAAAACATGATCATTTGTGCAGATAATTTTTTTTTGACCGGTCAATAAGAAAATTCATTGAAAAGAGGCACTTAAGAGGGTACCTCAACCCAATGATCACAACTGAACAAGAAGGGGAACTGAAAGGGGATTCGGCTACCCAAATAAAAAACCACAAAAAATTACGGAGACCAGTATAATGAATCCCATAAAGAGATCACCATATTTTCCGTGAGCCACGACATCCTTGTATTCGATTCGGCCCAAAAGAAAGCTTGTAATTTGATATCTCTAATTAGGCTTGCTAATCTTTTCTTTTTGTTATCAGAGACTCTTGCATTTCGCTCTTTCCATATGCACCACCATATAGCAAAGGGAGGTTATTCCATGTTTGATTAAGTCTTTCATCTCCTCGATTAAACTTCCAATTTTTCATAAATGTAGTGACACTACGGTCATATGTCCAACGAAATTGGCACCCTTCAACAAAATAATCCCATATTCTCCGGATTCTCCAACATTCATAGAACAAATGTGAGCTCGATTCGTTATCTTCTTCACAAAAACGACATTCACTAGAGACATCCGTACCTCTTCTTAAAAGTTTATCCGCCGTCATTACCCGATCATGAGAAAGAAGCCAAAGGAAGAAATTGATTTTGTGAGGGTACTCATGGCTCCACACAATATTGGTTGGATAATCCGGCTCATCTTGATCCCCTTCTTCTCTAATTCCACCATTGACCGTATATTGACCATTATCACTTCCAACCCATATTCAGGTATCCATCACACCTTCTTTAATAGAGAGAGAAGCAAGAAGATTTGATATATCTAAGACTTCTCTTGAAATATTTTGAGAGTATCTTTGTCTAGACATAAATTTTGCATCTTACATCACCTTCCCTAACTTTATACATATTCGCCACCACAAACTCTTTGGTTTTTGAGGCTCCAAATGCCAAAAGAAACATATCGCATAATTTTCTATCATCAAGCCAAACATCTTCCCAAAATCTAGTTTCGTTTCCCCCCGTCAATTTTAAATCTTATATTTTTATTGAAATCTTCAAGCTCTTTGTAAATATTGAACCACAAACTACCACCTTTTGATCCTTTGGGTTGGAGAGTTTCCCAACCGGTGGATGTTTCACCATATTTCTCGACCATAATCTTCCTCCACAATGCATCTTTCTCCAAACCAAATCGCCACCACCATTTTTTAGGCAAAGCCGAGTTCACTTTCTTGGTCCTTATAATACCTAGACCACCTTTCTCTTTTAGTTTGGAAACCATTTTCCACTTGATGTTATGAACTCTTTTCTTGTTAGAATCGTCATCCCATAAGAAATCTCTAACCACTTTATCAATTTTCGTCGTTATGGAGCAAGGTAAAAGAAAAATGGAGAGATAATAAATTGGGAGACTAGCCAAAACACTTTTGATGAGACTTAACTTACCTCCTCTACCGAGGGTCTTCCCATTCCGATAAGAAATTCTTTTTCCACAAATTTCAAGAATTTTTTCTCATTTTTGCGTACCTCCCACCTTGTCTCCCAAAAAAATTTCACAAATTATTATCATTTTGCAGATAATAATTTAAAGGTAAAAAAAAATATTGTCTAGTCGTACATGAATGGAGGTTTTACTCGATAAGCTGCAGGACAACCAAGATAATCAAACACGTCAGAATCATGCTTTCTCTTTCGCTCAGGATGAAACTGCAATCCCATTATGGACTTACCCTCTTGTTTATGGGTAAAAATCGTTTATGCCGATTTCGGTAAATTCGGTAGGTGAGTGAGAAACTGGTTCAAACCCTAAACAAATGTGCTGCACGTGAGCACTTTATAGATTCGAGAGATCAATGCATACAAGTCCGGCCTAAACCAAGAAATGGCGTTCGGACTTGCTTCGGTCAAAAAGTGGAGGAGAAGGGTTGATTTGGGGAGGGAAGCAAAGAAAGGTGTTGAGACCAGAATAATTCTAGGAGAGTAGCGTCTCGACTTGTATCAGAAAGTGAAAGCTTCGGAAGCTTGCAAGAGGTGGAAGATTTTGGGAAAGCTTGCAAAGTTGCCTTTCTGAGAGTGTAGTATTTTTCTCCTGACCGAGACTTGTTGTCTGGTGGAAATAGGTAAGACCTATTTATACAAGTCGAGATTGAAACGTGCCACACAGCCTCATGAAAGGAAGATAGTAAAGGGTGAAATAATGGGAGGAGGTGGTAACCGCATGGTGTTAATGGGTGAAAACGTTTTCACCATTATTTCCTCTTTTATTTGACCGCTTTATTCCTTTTCACGCTTTCTTAATGTGAGCGTAGTGTCTGCCGCATCTTTGTGACCGCCAAACCAAAACCCTAGAAAACATCCCCCGGTTTATGATGATGTCTCGAGTGTTGGTTGCATCTTGAGTGCGAGTGGTGCTGCTAGGGATGCATGTGGCGTGTGCCAATGGCATGTGCGGAATGCCTTCGTTGCGAGTTGCACCTCGAGCGTAAGTGGTAATGCCGGAGTGCTAGTGGCGTGTGTGGCATGTGCCAACGGCATGTGCGAAATGCCTTGGTGGTAGGTTGCACGGTTTGCAAGTTAGGCTACCAGCGTGTGTGTTTGGCATGTGCCAATGGCATGTGCGGAATGCCTTGGTGGTAGATTGCACGGTTTGCAAGTTAGGCTACCAGCGTGTGTGTTTGGCATGTGCCAATGGCATGTACGGCCATATTGACCTGGTTGCAAGTCTTGCAAGCCTAGGGCGCTATATTTGGCGTGTGCCAATGGCATAAGCGGCTTGGAAATATGGCTTGCGGTACGTGTTGGCATGTGCCAATAGCACGTGCGGCCATGTTGACCTAGTTGCAAGTCTTGCAAGCCTAGGCGCTATATTTGGCGTGTGCCAAAGGCATAGCGGCTTGGAAATATGGCTTGCGGTGCGTGTTGGCATGTGCCAATGGCACGTGCGGCCATGTTGACCTGTTGCAAGTCTTGCAAGCCTAGGGCGCTATATTTGGCGTGGTCCAATGGCATCGCGGTTTGGAAATATGGCGTGCGGTATGTGTTGGCATGTGCCAATGGCAGGTGCGGCCATGTTGACCTAGTTGCAAGTCTTGCAAGCCTAGGGCGCTATATTTAGCGTGGGCCAATGGCATAGCGGCTTGGAAATATGGCTTGCGGTGCGTGTTGGCATGTGCCAATGGCACGTCACGGCCATGTTGACCTGGTTGCAAGTCTTGCAAGCCTAGGCGCTATATTTAGCGTGGGCCAATGGCATAGCGGCTTGGAAATATGGCTTGCGGTACGTGTTGGCATGTGCCAATGGCACGTGCGGCCATGTTGACCTAGTTGCAAGTCTTGCCTAATATTTGCTAGCATAATACTTGGAAATATTTGCGATGCGTGGGCATGGCATAGCGCGTCTTGGAAATATGGGCGCTTACGTGGGCCAATGGCATACGTGTTGGCATGTGTTGGCATGTGATGGCACGTATGGCCATGATGACCTAGTTGCAAGTCTTGCAAGCCTAGGGCGCTATATTTGGCGTGTGCCAATGGAATAGCGGCTTAGTTTGGCATGGTTGCCAATGGTGCGCAGTGTGCGGCTTGGTTTGGCATTGTCGCCATGGTGCGCGATTGTCGCTTGGTTTGGCATTCTTTGCCATGGTGCGCATGTGCGGCTTGGTTTAGCATTCTTTGCGCCATGGTCACCTGCGATATGCGGCTTAGTTTGGCCTTGTTGCCATGGTGCTGATGTGCGGCTTAGTTTTAGCATTGTTGCACCGTGCGCGATATGCGGCTTGGTTTAGCATTGTTGCCATGGTGCGCAATATGCGGCTTGGTTTTGGAATTAGGGTTACGTGTTTGAAAAACCTAACTGGGTATTTTGAAAAAATACCCCTATTAATTATTACACAGTTAAATGCTCTTAGTTAATGTGTTGCGGGTAACACTAGGTCATGGTGTTTTACGATTTTACCCTTTGTTTAAAAACCACCATCAACATTAAGTCCCCAACAGCTCGGAGCAGGGGGCTTTGTTGCGAGTAAGCATAAGATGGAGACAAACTATTAACAGCAAACCGTAAAGAAAATTGAAGGAGGCTTGTCTGACCTTTTATAAATAGGATTTGGAATCCTTGCCTCTGGTAGTTTTTGCACAAATCGGGAGGCTGGCACAATTGGTGGGGCTGTGCGGCTCAGGCGGCGTTGGGAAGTCGGCGTGAGTTGGGAAGGCCCCAGTGTGCTAGCTGGTGGGACCGGTGCAAAGTGTAGAAGTCTTGCGTGCTTGCAGGCGTGACTTGGGCGGCCATCGGGAGGTCGGCGCAATTGGTGGGGCCGGTGCAACTTGGAAGCCGTGCTTGCAGGCGTGACCGATGTAAATAAGGAGGGAGTAGGCGTTTCTTCAGATAGCAAAGTTTCCTTATTTTGCTTTCCTTCACGTGCGGCTTCAATTAGGGCATTGTTCATGCTAAAATCAAAGCGTTATGTTCCTCATTGCTTCCTTTCCCTTTAAGATCCCTGTATTTATACCCAACGCAAGCGCATCATATTCCTTGTTTGAGAAAAAGATTATTCTTGTTGGATTTCTCTCTTTGTCATGTCACGCAGATTCGAGTCATCTTCTAACCCGATCGGGTTCTCCCGGACGAGGGCGCGAGGTCCGATTCTTGCATGAGCATCCCAACAAATGTTATTCGGGTTAAAGAAAATCATGCGGTATGTTTTCTTCTTCTTTGTGACTGACACACACTTTAACGCTTTTGTGTAAATGGGGAAATTTCCTTTTTGTGCGAGAGATATCCATGTTGGAGCATGCGTCATTGTTATCGAGGGATGACCTAGTTGTTCCTCTTCCTTCAAGTCCAACCTTGTTGGCTGCTGCCGGACTTGGAGAATCTTTGATCTAGGGCTCTCTTGTCATGAATACCCTTCTGCAGGTTTATCGTTTGGGACTCGTATGAGGTGTCTCTCCTCCAATTATCGGAACGTTGGTGGTTTCTTGGTGATGAAAGAATTCGTAGCCCTTTATACGAGGATATGGAAGACGTACGGCCACATTGCTACCAGGAGCGTGGTGAAGTGTTGTTCGTCCGCTTTGGTTTCCGTAGTGAATCTATCTTTTGCCAATGATTCTTGAGATGGAGAATGTGTCCATTCATCTTTGTTGTGGAGTCATCCATTCAAAAGTGGGAGAACATGGTGTCTACCATGAATCTTTGGAATTTAACGTTAGGCCATTGCGGCACCGCCTCAATATTGTGAAGGTCGACGAGCTGGTATTCTTGCTTGGTGTGATTCACCTTACGAAAGCCATGCTAGAAGAAGAGGAAGTTTTGGCCACGAGTCTCGGAAGATTGAAGAGTTAACTCGAGATTTGAAGAGTATGGTAGAAAGATATCATGGCCGATTGAAGATGATATTTTGTAGGGATTATAATTTACTAGATGGGCTTTTTCGACTTGCATTATGAGATTCAAGGCTCCCCTTTCTCTCTCTTTTTTTTTTGTTTTTTTTTTGAAGAAAATAAAGAGATTCTGTTAATCCGTTGGCTTTGTATTGAAATTCGATAACTGGTAAGGAAGAAAGTAAAATCAGAGAGAGTGCCTGGACGTTCACACTTTTGATGTAGCATGTTGCAGGGGAATGATTAGGCGTAGTACGCCTTAAGCCACTTTCCGTTGATAACTGTCCCTAGCTTTCCCCCATCTTCTTTGATGATCTTGTAGTAACATTTGTTATATGCTTTAGTGATTATGTACGGCCCTTCCCATTTGGGAGAAAACTTCGGTGCCGATGCGTCTTCTTTGGATGTATTTGGCGGTTTTAGCACGAATCTCTTTCCTTGAAAACCACAGGTTTTACATGGTTGTTATGCCACAAATCCTGTTTACGTATGTTTGTGCATGTTCCTCTTCCGGGATCTTTTGGAGTCTAAATTATCCCGATTCGCAATTACGGCATTGAGTGATTAGGCTTCGTTCCACTGAGGTCCGCTCGGCTGCGGCAATTAAGCGGACGGGATTTTGATTTTCTTTGGGAGGATCGCGTGCATGCCGTAGACGAGGGAGAAAGGAGACATGCCGGTGGAGCTTCTAGGAGATGTTATACGCCCAGAGAGCCATTGGCAATTGCTCATGCCGGGTTACAGGATTGTCATGTACTCTCAAGTAGTTCTGTACACTGCTTATTAGCGAAAGGCGTGCCGTTGTCGGTGATAACGTGTTTAGGTCGCCAAAACGGAGATGATGTGCTCCTTGATGAATGCCGTGATTGTGGCTCAGTGGTTCCTTTGTTGGGACATGACTTGACCCATTTGGTAAAGTACTGGTCGCGGTTATTATGTACTCATCTTTGTTTTGAGGATGGGGGGTTGATCTTCCCGATGATGTCGAGTCCCCAACTATAGAAGGGCCACGGGCTACTTATCGCGTGCAAGGGTGTTGGAGGCGCGTGGATGAGGTTTCCATGAATCTGGAATTCTCGGCATTTCTGAATGAAGGTAGCCGCGTCGTCTTCCATGGTAATTACCAATAGTACCTCTCGTGTATCTGCGGGAATAATTTTACATTTTCCTTGGTGTTCGCCTTTGTGCATTTCTCTTAACATAATCAGGACCTCTGCTTAGTTCAAACACCTTAGTAGACTTCCCCAAAACTCTTGCGATATAAAACCCCATCATGGAACACGAATCTTTTGGACTTATCAGTCTTAGTTTGGACGTATCCTCTTTGTTAGTAGGAAGAATGCCATCGCGAAGGGAAAATGATGTACGGCTCCCACTTGATCCAGTGTGGCTGATGTTGAGGATTTCTCGACATGGGGGCACAGCAATTTGGACACGCTTTTTGGAGCAATCGGGATTGGGTTTCCATCTCCCGGCCAATAGTATCCAAGCCGTTGTAAACGACGGTAGAGGATTACCAGCGATGTTATTCCCACAGACTTGGCATGAATATTTTCAAAGTCGATGTGCTTCCTCTTTCCCGAGACACCTCGACGAGAGGCCGTCTGGGATTTCGGCGTCTGAGAACACCTTGAAGCATAAAGAAATTCCATGAAAGTCTTGATGTCGACCTTCCCTTGAAAAAGTGAGTTGTTGAGTTCTTGAATGATAGGAGTTCTCAGTCATCGTCTTGGCTTTCTCGGGTTGTGAAAGCCACGTTGAAGCTATCGTTCGCCGTTTCTTGTCGGGGTTTCCTCGGTTCCTTGACTGCGGCTTTGAGCTAGTGTAGCTAAGCGTGCGGCATGCTTGTTCTGCTACGGCCGACATGTGTGATGGTTGCTTCGCGAAATAATTGAGTAGTTTTTGTGCTTCATACCCTGTATGGTGCCAGCGTTAGTTCCTTGATACATAGATCCCCGTTTACAGTTGATGAGTAATTTGGAATCTCCTCTTATCTCCAAACGCGTGGCCCAGAGCTTGTTTAGCTAGTGATATTAGATGAGGAAAGCTTCGTATTCGGTGAGTTATTGGTGCACGAAAAGTCTAGCTTGAAAGAGTGCGAGAAGACTTCTCGGCCAGAGATACTAGTCAACACCCAGCTCCTCCGGTTATTAGTCTTTGGTGGTGGAAGAGCCGTCGAACAAAATTAGCCACGTTTCCTCTTTGACTAAAAAGATATCTGGAAGATCTCCCAGGAGATCTTCTCGTAGTCTCTAGGGTGTCTTCTCCAGAATGTCACTAACCCCAACATGCTTGTCCCTTTATGGCCCTTGGGGAACGCACGTTATGTCGAACTCACGACAGGTTACGGGAGCTATTTACCCCTCCCTATCAAGGCGAGTTTCGAGAGGAGAAACTTTACAAGGTGATTTGGATACTATCACCACTTTATTGGAGAGGAGGTAGTCTTGAACTTGGATGGAATAAATCGGTGCTAAACACGCCTTTTCCGCTTTGGGGTATACGAGTTCGGCGTCTCTCAACGTTAAGTGAAATAGTATATGGGGTATTCCATTCCTTTGTCGTCCTCTTGTGCGAGGAGAGAGCTCCAACGGCAGTATCGCTAAAGGTGTAGAGACATAGTGGTTTCCCTCGCATAGGAGGCTTCATGACGGCCGGAGAGGACAATGTTCTTTGGATCTTATGGTACGCTTTTTTGAGGCGTAGTCCATGCGAAATCGCTCATTTCTTTAGCGGAGGAGTAAACGTAGTGGTGAGTTGTGCCAACCCCGGTATGAAGCGACGAATGTAGTTTACCTTGCTCATGAAACTCTGGAGATCCTTTACGGTTCGTGGTGGCGGCATCATGAGGATAGCTTGCGTTTTGACTGGATCAACTTTTATTCCTGCGGCCGTCACTTGGAATCCCAAGAATTTCCCCGAAGAGACACCAATGGCGCATTTCAAAGGATTCATCTTCAACTTGTATTCGCGGCATCTTTCGAACACTTGTCGCACGTTTACGGATGATCCCGCTCGAGTCTTTGATTTAACCACCACGTCATCGTAATCTTGACTTGCTTGTGCATCATATCGTGGAAGATGGTAGTCATGGGCGTAGCGTTGGTATGTAGCGCCCCGACGTTCTTGAGCCAAAGGCATTACGGTGTAATAGAAGTTTAGAGAGGTTCGGAAGCGATCTTACTCGCGTCATGCTCATACATCTTTATCACAGTTATAGCCGCTATATCCATCTATGAAAGAGAACATACCATGTCCCCTTTGTAGCGTCTACCGGCATGTCAATGTTAGGTAGCGGAAAATCGTCTTTGGGGCAGCACTTGTTCAAATCTCTGAAATCGACACAACATCTGATATGACCATTCTTCTTTTTAACTAGAACGATATTGGCCAACTAAGTAGGATGATGAATAGGCTTGATGAATCCGGACTAGTAATTTTGGACCTCCGCCTTGATTTGTTCTTCTACGTCGTGTCCGAATTGTCTTGGAGGCTGCTTGACTGGTTTGGACCCGGGTATCACGTGCAGATGGTGGGTGACCAGTTTTCCATCCAAGCCAGGCATTTCTTCGTAAGTCCATGCGAATACGTCTTGGTATTCTTTGAGTAGGTTGACTAGCTTTGAGCGTTCCACGGGATGTAGAGTCGAATGATCGGGATAGGTCGCGAAATCCCTCATCCCCCTATATTGACGATTTCGAGTTCGTCGGTGGTTAAGTCGGTCCCATCTTGTAGCTTCGAGGGGCGTGGAACTTCCTCCTGGTCGTTGTGAAGACACTCCTTCGGGGCGGAGAGACCGGGTCATGGTCTCCCACACTAATTGCTAACAAGCGGTGATAATGTGTGAGCTTTCCTTTTTGCTCCGTCTTGCGGTAAGGGTGCACTCTCGCTTAGTGCGGGAACGGGTTACATCCGGTGGCGAAAGACCGTGGGTCTTCCTTCGAGGAGATGGTGGAGGGGTGGTCCCCTCTGCGGGGTATCTCCCGGTTGTCGCTATCCATGAGCGACATCCATTTGGGTAAGAGGCGCGTAAATCTGGTCGCCACGCCTTTTGAACCCTCCTTCGGCCCACGTGCTTCTACCACGGTGGGCGGGTGCATAGGGGGATAGTGATGCGGGAATACGAACAACTTCTCCGTTCAATACCGTTTTAGGCATTGGTGGTATGTTGAAGGCACGATTTTGAGGTTGTGCAGCCACAGCCTTCCCAGTATCATGTGATAGTCTGGTTCTTTTTCAATTATTTCAAACTTCACGCTTGATTGGATTGGCCCTCTTTTGCCGCTCAAGTTGATGTAGCCGTATGTGCTAGTTTGGTTGACTTAAAAAATCTGTCATCGTAGTGGGTTGTCGTATGATCTCGTTAGGTCGCACCACTGGCAGCTTTGAGTGTCTTGAGAGTGATGACATTGGAAGATGCACCCGTGTCAATGAGTTCTCTTGAAACTCCATGTTCTTGACTAGAGTCGTAACATGCAAGGCCGGTTGTGACCGTCTTCTACCATCATGTCGTCATCGGTGAAAATAATAGTGTTGACGGATCTTCCGAGATCCTTGGAGTCCCAGCATGGTGTAGGAATTAGTGATGCGTTTAGTGTTATTCGGTTGATAGCAGAGAACGTCTTTGTTTGCTGGTCCTTGGAGAGATGCAGCAACTCACATAGGTTTTCTATCAACATGGTCGCCTCCTGGTCCGCTGGCTTCCAATCGGTGGCTTAACCGTTGATTTGAGCATGCTCATTGGGGATATTAGTCCCTGCTCTTGATCTCCTGGGGAGCATGGATCACTTGGCCCCGATGTTAGATTGATGAGGAAGTCGAGTATCTTTGGTAATCGCGTCCTTCATTAGGTCCATGTTTTACGGCGTGGATCTCTGAGCACGTGTCGGGGTCAACCGGTCTTGAGACCTCTCCATTGGTGGTGTTGCTTCGAGAGAAATTGAGGAGTTATCATGACCTTGGGCGGGATCAATGTTTGTGGAGATTGCACGATAGCCGACCATGCTTGCGTGAAATTTGCGGATGGGATCTAGAACTTGATATTGTAACCAAAGATCAATCCTCCCATTTGTGGTCGCCAATTGTTTATGGGTAAAAATCGTTTACGCCGATTTCGGTAAATTCGGTAGGTGAGTGAGAAACTGGTTCAAACCCTAAACAAATAGATTCGAGAGATCAATCTGTACAAGTCCGGCCTAAACCAAGAAATGGCCGTTCCAGACTTGCTTCGGTCACAAAGTGGAGGAGAAGGGTTGATTTGGGGAGGGAAGCAAAGAAAGGTGTTGAGATCAGAATTATTCTAGGAGGTAGCATCTCGACTTGTATCGAGAAAGTGAAAGCTTCAAGAAAGCTTGCAAGAGGTGGAAGCTTTTGGGAAAGCTTGCAAAGTTGCCTTTACGAGAGTGTAGTATTTTCTCGACCGAGACTTGTTGTCCGGTGGAAATAGGTAAGACCTATTTATACAAGTCGAGATTGAAACGTACCCTGGCCTCATGAAGGAAGAGAGTAAAGGGTGAAATAATGGGAGGAGGTGGTAACCGCATGGTGTTAATGGGTGAAAACGTTTTCACCATTATTTCCTCTTTTATTTGACCGCTTTATTCCTTTTCACGCTTTCTTAATGTGAGCGTAGTGTATGCTGCATCTTCGTGACCGCCAAACCAAAACCCTAGAAAACATCCCCGGTTTGTGTTGATGTCTCGAGTGTTGGTTGCATCTTCATGCAGTGGTGCTTTGCTAGGGACGCATGTGGCGTGTGCCAATGGCATGTGCGGAATGCCTTCGTTGCGAGTTGCACCTCGGCGTAAGTGGTAATGCAGGCGCTAGTGGCGTGTGTGGCATATGCCAACGGCATGTGAAGAATGCCTTGGTGGTAGGTTGCACGGTTTGCAAGTTAGGCTACCAGTGTGTGTGTTTGGCATGTGCCAATGGCATGTGCGGAATGCCTTGGTGGTAGGTTGCACGGTTTGCAAGTTAGGCTACCGGCGTGTGTGTTTGGCATGTGCCAATGGCACGTCACGGCCATGTTGACCTAGTTGCAAGTCTTGCAAGCCTAGGGCGCTATATTTGGCGTGTGCCAATGGCATAGCGGCTTGGAAATATGGCTTGCGGTACGTGTTGGCATGTGCCAATGGCACGTACGGCCATGTTGACCTAGTTGCAAGTCTTGCAAGCCTAGGGCGCTATATTTGGCTTGTGCCAAAGTCATAGCGGCTTGGAAATATGGCTTTCGGTACATGTTGGCATGTGCCAATGGCACGTACGGCCATGTTGACCTAGTTGCAAGTCTTGCAAGCCTAGGGCGCTATATTTGGCGTGGGCCAATGGCATAGCGGCTTGGAAATATGGCTTGCGGTACGTGTTGGCATGTGCCAATGGCACGTGCGGCCATGTTGACCTAGTTGCAAGTCTTGCAAGCCTAGGGGCGCTATATTTGGCGTGGGCCAATGGAATAGCGGCTTGGAAATATGGCTTGCGATGCGTGTTGGCATGTGCCAATGGCACGTCTGATCATGTTGACCCCTGGTTGCAAGTCTTGCAAGCCTAGGGCGCTATATTTGGCGTGGGCCAATGGAATAGAGGCTTGGAAATATGGCTTGCGATGCGTGTTGGCATGTGCCAATGGCACGTCACGGCCATGTTGACCTAGTTGCAAGTCTTGCAAGCCTAGGGCGCTATATTTAGCGTGGGCCAGTGGCATAGCGGCTTGGAAATATGTCTTGCGGTACGTGTTGGCATGTGCCAATGGCACGTACGGCCATGTTGACCTAGTTGCAAGTCTTGCAAGCCTAGGGTGCTATATTTGGCGTGGGCCAATGGCATAGCGGCTTGGAAATATGGCTTACAGTCGTGTTGGCATGTGCCAATGGCACGTACGGCCATGTTGACCTAGTTGCAAGTCTTGCAAGCCTAGGGCGCTATATTTGGCGTGTGCCAATGGCATAGTGGCTTAGTTTGGCATGGTTGCCAATGTTGCGCAGTGTGCGGCTTTGTTTGGCATTATTGCCATGGTGCGCAGTGTGCGGCTTGGTTTGGCATTGCTGCCATGGTGCGCAGTGTGCGGCTTGGTTTGGCATTGCTTCCATGGTGCGCAGTATGCGGCTTAGTTTGGCCTTGTTGCCATGGTGCGCAGTGTGCGGCTTGGTTTGCATTGTGGCCATGGTGCGCAGTATGCGGCTTGGTTTGGCATTGTTGCCATGGTGCGCAGTATGCGGCTTGGTTTTGGAATTAGAGTTACGTGTTTGAAAAACCTAATCTTGTATTTTGAAAAAATACCCCTATTAATTATTTACACCTGAGTTAAATGCTCGTAGTTAATGTGTTGCGGGTAACACTAGGTCATGAGGTTTTACGATTTTACCCCTTGTTTAAAAACCACCATTAACACCTCTTTAAGGCTGTATGCAGGGATCATAAACCCTTCAACCAGATCATCAAACCCCATGGGCCATGGGAGCGAAACACTGTGTTATTCTTTTAAAAGATGACAACTATTAACCATAATCTCCATTTTCCTTCTTCTAAAGAATCTTTAAGCCATTCAGAGTTTTCCTTTACATAACACAACAGGAAACATATACATCTACAACTGGGGTTTTACAACTCTTTTCTAAACGTCGTAGAAAGTCTTGTGTTTTACAACTGGTTTCAAAGGAAGAGTTGTTGTATATCATCACTACCAACACTTAGGACCAAGGGGTTGCGCTTAGAAAACAAGCGACAACTCCTTGACAAAGAAAGAGTTGTGACGACATTTAGCTATAACAACTTTGCCTATCACAATTCTCATAAGAGTTGTTGAAGAACACCAAAATATGATAATGAAAAATAATGTTAGATGGGAGATTCGAACATGAACCTACTGCATGAAGGTCTAACTTATCAACCATCCTTATAATTCACACGTTTTGCTCTTTTGTTTTTTTTTTTTTAATAAAAAGGTATAACAACACTTATAAGTGTTGTTGAAGTAAAGAATATAGAATGTTGGACAATGAGGTTGGGGGGATTTGATCCTCAACCTCCTGCATGGAAGTCTACACCACCAACCATACCTACACTATCACAAGTTTTATCAAGTTTGTGGTTCTTTAATATACTAACTTTATGACAATCCTTTATAAGAGTTGAAAACAAAATATAATCTTCAAAAAGAATGCTCAGGTGACTGAGCCGCAAATAGCGCGAAGCCTTCTCTGTAAGCAATCACATACATTCTACAATGACAATGCATATCATTTCATATATGTTAGTTGATGAAAGCAAGGGTTGAAACCTCAGCTGCACTTTTAAGGATTGGCATCGCATAAGACAAGTACTTCTCAAACTACTCTCATATTGCTTGGAAAAATCTGGCATAATCTGCAATCATGAGAAGAAGAAATCTCCTAAGATGACGAAGCCGAGATCGATATAGTTGAAGACGATAGTAATTAACAAAGTTTTGGAGTTGGAGAAGATGGAGGGGAAGATGGTGGTGATTTGCAGCTACATGAAGGAAAATGGAAGGGAGATGAAGTTGAATAGATACTATGGTAAGGAAAAATAAATAAAATTAATGGAAGGTTGTAGATGGAAATGGATGGTTGTGATGAAAGTTTTCCTACATCCCCTTCCACAACTCTTAAGAAAAGTCATCGTAAGGATTCAACAATTTTTTCTCACTTCTACAAAACTATTTTGTTATCAAAAATTTTCTCACTTAAAAAAAAAAAAAAAAAAAAAAAAAAAAAAAAAAAAAAAGGGCTAAATCACTAACTTAGGGTTATTGAGATCGGGTAAAAATATTTGAAAATGTTTCCAAGACCAAAATCGTAAAGCAGGAAGTTCAAATCGACACATGAGCTTCGTCTTTATCAGTTTCAATGCATACCTAGTATGCGTACATAGTATGCGGACAAGTTTTATGCTACTTGGTCGGAACTCTTGTATGCGTACCTAGTATGTGGTCAAGAACTTTGTATGTGACCAGGTTTGCGACACAACTCTTGTATATTTATCGATTTCGTGACCTTAACGAAGTATGCCCTCATGGAGCTAGGATTTTATATGCCGTTATAAGAAGTCAACAAAGTTCCATATTGTTTTGATGATGCATCGTGTTTGCGACCCTCTCGAAGGTTCATAGTTCGTATCCGTTATACCCCACATTTGAAGTTCGGATCAACACTCTTTCATATTTATCGATTTCGATGAAGTGTCATGCTAAGTTTGAAATCGTAACCTTCCCGGAGCTTTGATATTTTGTATGTCCCTTTGAAATTGAATCGGGCTGGCCAGGTTGTCATGCTAAGTTTGAAGTCTCCCTCATTATACCACATTTCGAAGTTCGAATCAACACCTAAGTTCCATATTTATCGATATCGATGATTCATCCTGCTACATTTGAAGACAAAACCTTCTTAGAACTTCTTGGCTCATAGTTCGTACGTATTTATACCACATTTGAAGTTCGAATCTACACTGAGCTTCATATTTATCGATTTCGATGATGTATCATGCTAAGTTTGAAATCAGAACCCTCCCGGATCTTCATGCTTCATAGTTTGTATGTTTATATATCACATTTGAAATTCGAATCGACACTGAGCTTCATATTTATCGATTTTGATGATGTATCCTGCTAATTTTGAATTCAAAACCCTCCGAAACTTCTTGGTTCATAGTTTGTACGACGGTATACCATATTTGATGTTCGAATCGACACTAAGATTCATATTTATTGATTTAGATGATGTATCATGTTAAGTTTGAAGTCTAAACCCTCATGGAGCTTCTCGGTTCATAATTTGTATGTCGTTATACCACATTTGAAGTTCGAATCGACACTGAGTTTCATATTTATCGATTTCGATGACGTGTCATGCTAAGTTTGAAGTCTGAACCCTCATTGAGCTAGCCAGTTCATAGTTTATATGCCGTTATACCATATTTGAAGTTCGAATCAACACCTAAGTTCCATATTTATCGATATCGATGATTCATCCTACTAAGTTTGAAGACAAAACCCTCTCAGAGCTTCTTGGTTCATATTTCGTATGACGTTATACCACATTTGAAGTTTGAATCAACACTGAGCTTCATATTTATCGATTTCAATGATGTATCATGCTATGTTTGAATTCAAAACCCTCCGGGAGGTGCTTCAAATCTTTATATCACATTTAAAGTTCATGGTTAGTATTTATCGATTTCGGATGTATCCCACATTTTGAAGTTTGTACAAAGTCGAAGTTCAAATCGACACTGAGCTTCATTTATTGATTTAGATGATGTATCATGTTAAGTTTGAAGTATGAACCCTTTGAAGTTCGAATCGACAATGAGTTTCATTCTCGGTTCATAATTTGTATGTCTTTATATCACATTTGAAGTGTATCGAATTTGAAGACAGAACCCTCTCGAGCTTCTTGGTTCATAGTTCTTCATATTTGAAGTTTGAATTAACGATTTATATTTATCTATTTCGATGAAGTTTGAAGTCGTCATCATGCTATTGAAGTTTGAATTCAAAACTTTCCCCTCCGGAACTTCTTGGTTCATAGTTTGTATTCATGTTTATTGATTTCGGTATACCACATTTGAAGTTTGAATTGAAGTTTGAATCGACACTGAGCTTCATTTATCGATTTAGATGATGTATCATGTTAAGTTTGAAGAGCTGAACCCTCATGGAGCTTCTCGGTTCATAATTTGTACGCCGTTATACCACATTTGAAGTTCATGACCTGTATGATTAGTCAAAATTGCTTGATGACCTATGTGACTAGTCAAAATTCAAACCGGAAGCACAAAGAGAAAGCACAAAATCACAAAGAAAACATACTTTCTTATTTTTTCTATTTCGTTCCCATATATTTTTAAATTTTTTTATAAGCAAGGTCGATAATAATATCTTAAAATTATTGATATTTTTGTTGGATTTTTTTCATATCGAAAGTTGATAATAAAATCGAATACACGAGTTTGAATTAACACAAAAAGAAACACACATGCTTTTCAATCCATATGAGTATTCTAAAGCGAATCTACACCGTCCCTTAATTTCTGCAATCCGTATGAGCATCCTAGAGTGAATCTACACCGTCCAATTTCTTTTATATAAATCAATTTTTTTATCACTTCCCCTTCGCTCATTTTCCATCTCTTCTTTCGCCTCGACACAGAACAAAACCCTTACTTTAATCTCCCTAACCTTACGCCTCCCTCAAAATAATAACTCAAGTCTCAATCTCTCTAACCTTGATTAAACCTGTTTTGTTTAGGTAATATAACAAAGGAATCAGTTTCAGTTTGAAGCAGAAACCCTACATCCTCATTGTTGAAGAAACGAAACCAAATATCAAGATCTCTTCAAAATATTTCAATGAAAATTCAAAATTGAACTCAAAATTCTTTCAATTAGATTACTTTAACTGATTTCTTTACCAAATTTCATTAAAACCCTATTATTTCTTCAACCAAATTGAACCAATTTTTTCAACCCTAGTTGTGGAATTGAGTTCGGTGGTGATAGGAAGATGATTCTGGAGCCGTTGGTGATGAATTATAAGATGGGTGTTGTTGGTATGATGTTAAGTTAATGGGTTCGACGGATTTGATCAAAGAAAAGACTAGATAAGATGGATTTGATTGATTCTGATGTTCTCGGGTTTGTTGGTGGTATTGATACGGATTCATGAAGCTAAGAAGATGTAGATGAAGTTGATATAGATGTGCTTATTCAAGAGAGGTGGTGTTCTGATATACTGCAGGTGGTGGTGGTGAGTCTGTAGTGGTTTAAGCTGATGAATGGTGAATTCGTAGAAGAATGCTAGGACTTGCAGCTGAAGGATTTCATCTGTTGATTGATTCTATTAAAGATAGTTGTTAAGAGATGAGCTCTTATGTGTTGAATCAATGGGAGATAGCTGTTGATTGCTTCTATCAACAATGAAGCTTGAAGAAGTATTGAGCTCGAGCACATTGGAGAAGAGATGCTGAGATGAATTCAGGTGGAAGAAAAGGGGATCTTATGGTAAGTCTATGGAGTTAGGGTTTATTTATTTGTGTATTTTTGTGGGGATTTAGGGGTTTTTTATAATCTAATTGAATGTTGGAAATGATATAGAGGTCTAATTGAATTATTTGTTTAGGGTTTTTGTTATTCAATGCTTTTAGAGATTAGGGTTCTTATCAGGATTTGAAATTGTTGAGTTCCAAGTGATTGACTACCGTGCTTATTCCTTCTTAGACATCTCCGATACAAGGGGTAAAGGTCTTAAAATGAATGACACCTAGGATTTAAGATATTTTGCACCAAATTTCCATCTCAATACAAGGTCAAGGTCATAGAAAGAGTTGACATGGCTAAATGGGGTAATGGAGAAAAGTGTAAATAAGACTTTCACTATGACCTTGGTCTTAAAGCCACATCATTATTTTGTCTCTAAATTCAAATAATGTTTGTTAGATAATACCTTGGGGTTGGAGATCAACTTGAGGTAAAAAAATTTACATTAATTTTATTTTGTCATTTAGCAATGACCCACACATAAAAATGTGTTAATATCCTCCACATAGGATGACCTTGACCCTATGCATTGGAGATGCTCTTATTCGTGTTTAATGACTTGTGGGTCTTTTTATTCTATGACATTTTTGTTTCTTGTTTGCAGACTAAGCATGATGAAATTGAAGTAATGTTTTTTTGAAGAGAGAGCCATACTTGAAGCCAAGTACCAGAAGTTGTATGAGCCACCTCACAGTCAGGTACATTATTTATTCTATGAGCACTAACCACAGAAGGAACATTTGCTTCAGCATTTTAGCTGATGCCTCGAAAGGAGAACCCTCAGTTGGATTCTAATTATACTTTACCTTCTTAGTATTAGTTTTACCCTCATTATCAAACTCTAAAAGTGGTGTTTATGGACTTGGTTGCAGAGATTTGATATTGTAAATGGCGTGGTCGAAGTCGACGGAGTTACAAAAGAGGTTGAGGTTGACAAAGAAGCAGATAAACATGCAAAGGTATAAGATATACTTAAATCTTTGTTCAAGTTTTCAATTTCAAAACGGTGCTTGAATATCTTAACTAGATTATGTACTTGCAGTAGAAAGGGTGTTCCACGATTTTGGCTCAATGCTTTATGAAGACAAATGAAGTTTTGATGGAGGAGGTAAGTGATATGATTAGCCACTTTTCTCCTTGTTGGAATAAGATTCTAGAATTGTTGGTTTAATTTACTCTTTCTGGAATATAGATCAAAGAGCGTGACGAAGTTGCTCTCAAGTATTTGAAAGATATCAAGTGGTGCAGGATAGAAGAGCCCAAAGGATTCAAGATTGAATTCTTTTTTTTTTTTAGGTAATTTTGTATTCCTTTTTTTTTTTTTTTTTAGATTTTACTAATACCAGACTCTTCTTTCATGGATTTTTCAGTATTCTAAGCATCCTTTCTTTTTCCAAATGATAACTTTTAATCATCTTCATAGTCGCAAAGTTATTTCATAGTCATCTCATGAGATTTTGCATTTACAACATACATTCTTTGGATCCCTTGAAATGTTCGGCATGTTCTAAAGTACCTAAATTGGAATCCGTGAATGCAGTTGTGGTGGTATGAAGACTCTTAAATCCTTAATCTATTGCTAGAAGAATTTAATGGAGGCCGGACATTGATCGAAGATAATGAGATTATTAGAAGCACGGGCATGAGAATGCCTCTCGATTTTCAAGGCCAAAATCCGAAAGCGATGAAAGTCCATTGAAAACTAGGGGAACACAATAATAACCTGCCAAGGCTACGCGATTTAATGGACATGGAAGATCGAGAAGATGTCGAGTTAACAGTTAAAGTTAGGATGCCTCAAAATCTTTCCCAGTTGGCGACATCAATTTGTTTGAGAAAAGCAGATTGTTGTTACTTATATTGTTTAGTGGTATGTTGTTTTTTATTGTTTATACTTGAATTTACTGTAGTAAAATTTTGAATATTCGTTTTGAATTTAGGTCTTGATGTAAAGAAAGGAACTTGGGTCCATATAGTGACTCCTTATTTTGCTAAGAAGGCTGGTAAGAGTACTCAAAGCAAAAACTCCAAAATTGCTACTCAGGTCTCTTCCAACACTTGTAGAAGTATGTTGTAATGTGCATTTAAATTAAATTCTCGATTAGTACTTACCCTTATATCTTATTGAATCGACATATTTTATTTTAATTGTTTACTAGGACATTAAACTCGAGATAAGGGCCTAGAATCTCATACCAAGGCAAAGCAAGCTATATCTCACCATCTTATAGTTAATAGTCTCTTTTGTTTTTTTACTTCTTTTAGAAATGTGCGAAGGTTTTATCAAATGTGATTGAACTCATCCATCTAAAGTGTTTTGGATTTGGGATCGGTGAATGCTATTGATAGTTCATTGTAGTCTTTATACCATAATTTATTTATTTTTGAGTTGCGGTCGGATGAGGATGATGACGATGATTCGATGTTGATCTTTTTGGAGAGAGACAGGAGGAGGAAAAGAAAACTTGCATAAGAACATGCAAAGAAATTGTCAAAGCATCGCGAAAAGAAATAAATGTGAGTATGCTCTCCTTAGATTGTGCTTTTGAAACTAAGGCGATTTGTTATGTGTGTGGTCTTGTGGGTTTTGCTAAGAACCATATATAACTGTCATTTTAACTTTTTTCTCTCAGTAGGAAAGTTTTCAATCCATGGGATGATGATGATGAGATATGGCAAAGCTTGAGGAAACCATGAGGAGTGTCCCGGATGGAAGGCCTCAATAGGGAATGTGTAAGTATCTTCTCTCAAATAATTGATTCTCATCAAAACATCTTACCTTCCTCTTAACGTACTTATGATTCTCTCCTATTTCTATCATAGCCAAACTTGTCGAGTTGAATATGGTATCAAGAAGTTTCAAATTATGATGACAAATGTGGATGACTTGGTATCCATCGGTTCCATTATTGGATTTTGGTAAAGTGGTCTATGACACTTCACGTCTAAGCCAGTGCCTCTACACTATCATCTAACGCTATGTTTCTCATAATCGTTATTTGGTTTACCAAGAAGAGAGTGTGCAGCAAAAGCGGATCATTTCCATTTAGCAATGTAACCCAGACCATTGTATTGGAATGTGTATGCTACTTTGCCATATTTGTAAGGGGAGGCCAATATCTCTGCGTTTTACGATTTATTTGATATTTTTGGGCATGTAAAAAAAATCTATCATTTTCTTTTCTTTCGTTGCACAACACACTTTCATACAAGGTGATTTGAAGTTAGCTAGGTAATGCAATTGGAGTGGCAAGTTAACTTGAATGAATGTAAAATGTGTTACACTAAGCAACTTAATGTGAGCATGAAATACTTTCGACAATTTAGTTTTAGCTATAAAAAAAAATTTCAAAAGTTTTATGCACACAACTTCTAATAAGAGTTTTGTTCCATATTTCAACTACACAAACCGGTGGTTGTGAAAGAATGTCTTTACGACATAACTAGGTGTTTTCCAACATAGTTTTGCAACTCTAACAAGTGTCGTGCAAATCTTATCTTATTCATAATAGTAATAAGAGTTGTTAATTACATATTTCTACAATACATATCCTAGGTTGTCTAAGATAGTCCTTCAACTTATACAAGTGTTGTGTTACATATTTCTCGATACACATCCTTTGTTGTGTAAAATAGTCCTACAACACAAGCGGGAGTTGTGTTAGGCTTTCAAAAAAATCGAAAAAGAATCACAACTTTGACAAAATATTGTCGAACCATGAATCACATCACCCTTTACAACTCTTAGTCAAGCGTTATAGAAAAGCTTGGACTTTCTACAATACCCCCTTCCATGTTTTGTTGTTTTTATTTATTTTTGAAATTAATGTGGAAGCTGGTTGGATTACTCGGAGGGAGGAATACGTACTTCGGTCAGATGAAAAATAAAGACACTGCCTTGTCAATGCTAATTCCGCAGCCTTAAATTCATTGCCAGGGATGTAATAAGTCGTTTGTCTAAATTTGTCTGTTGATATCGAAAGTGCAAGAGCTCAATTAAACTTCCATTGAGTAGAAAAATCTCTGACAATGATCATGACAGCACTGATAAACTAAATAAAAGAAAAACAATTGGATCAAGAAACCTACCTTGTCCTAAACATAAACTAACTCGCAAGGCATGCACATGCAATCAGAATCCCGGCACAGAACGGAAAGTCCTTCAATAAATATCCTTTTTAGAGCTAGTTGGCTATAAATTTAACAGTCCCAATTTTATGCGAGTTATTATTTGGTGTTTCCTTGTATAGCACTCTATTTTTATTCTCTAATCTCAATAAATACATAGTTTTGATCTAGGGTTTACTCATCCAATATTATTCAGTGTTTGCGAGGTAGCTAATTAATCCCCCGATCAAAGAATTTAGGAGCTGGTTGATCTTCGTTTCCTTATTCTATGGCCGAAGTTGAAGTTAAGGAAACTAGTTCTTCTATGGCTACTTCTAACGCTGACAAGGTACCTTATGAAGGCGGGGAGGAAGATGTATCTGATAGTTCTGAAGTTGAACTAGATGAACTAATGAGTAATTATAATTCAGACAATGAGGAAGATGGGTCAGATATGTATGAGTCAGACGAAAATATTCTTGTTGACTTTGAAGAAGGATATGATTATGAATATGATCAATCAGATTTTGAATATGATGAGGCTGTAGCTTTACAAGCCAAGTTCGATGCTGAAGACCTCCCAACTGGTGCAGAAGCATCTGTCACATGGTTGGTGGAGGACCAACTCAGTACCGATCCGACGAGACCCCCTGTACCGTGTAGCAGTTCAAAAGTTCCCACGCAGTTTCAAGATGACGATTCTGATGAAGCTATCATGAAGTACAAATCTTTTAAAAGTTTCGATACAGTTACAGATTTCTCCGACCACCATTATAAGTCAAAGTCAGTCACCAAGTCAAAACAGGCATCACAGAAGTGGACAAGGGCAATTCAGCAGGACTGGAGACTTCTAGAGAAGGATTTGCCTGACACTATATTTGTTAGAGCTTATGAAGAAAGAATGGATCTTTTAAGGGCTGTCATTGTGGGTGCAGCTGGCACCCCTTACCACGACGGCCTCTTCTTCTTTGATGTTTACTATCCATCAGAGTATCCAGGTACACCACCGCTCGTCAACTACCATGCACATAATCTGCGCATAAATCCAAACTTGTACAATTGTGGGAAAGTTTGCCTTAGTCTCCTCAACACATGGAATGGGGACAAAGTCGAGCGTTGGACACCAGGGAAATCAATATGCTGCAAGTACTTCTCTCTATCAAGCTCTGGTGCTGAATGAAAACCCTACTTCAATGAGCCTGGATATGAAAAGTCGGCTGGCACTGGACGAGGTGAGAAGTTTGCCCAGGCATACAATGAGAGCACGTTTATTCTATCATGCAGGACAATGCTGTACACGCTTAAGAATCCCCGAAATATTTTGAGGACTATGTATAGGGCATTTCCGCCTTGAGGACACACTATTTTGGCGGCTTGTAAAACTTACATTGAAGGTGCTCAGGTCGGTTCCATTGTTGAAGAAGAAGTGCAAGATGTTAATGAGAATCAAAAGAGCGTTTCTGAAGTGGGTAACACTGTTGAAGGAGCGAAGGATGTAAATGAGGGTCAAAAGAGCGGCTCCTCATTGCGCTTCAGGAGCCAAGTGGGCACGATGGCAGGGAACCTTGTCCCGTTCTTTATATCGAATGGTGCTAAGAACTGCGAGCAGTTCATCTGTCTGGGAGACTCTTATAGGTTAGCTGAAGCCAATTACACTAACATTTTAAAGAAAGATTTCTACAAGCCAGCTGAAGATCAGGTTGTGGCCGCTGAATCTCAAGCTTAAATTCACCGTTTTGCTCATTCGCCAGCGCAAGCTTAATTTCAACCTTTTGCTCATTCGTCAGCTCAATTTCAGCCTTTTGCTCATTCTTTTGGTACGGGTGTTGATGTACAACATCAGGCACTTTTTGGGCACACTAATGTTCAATGGTACTGGTATTCAGGCACAGGCTCAAGCTAATTTTGGGACAATTAACCGCCACTACTACTAAACCTAGGTGAAGATATTTAAGTGTCTATTATTAGGATTTTCTTATCTTATGCAAATGTATTTTGCTTAATTCCTGATCTTCACCAGCCGGAAGTGCTGCCAGTCACATTTGCTTACTTTTTGGAACTAGTTTTTAATAGAACATCTAATATCAGTTTTCTTCCATATTCTCACAAAGCAAACTTATTGCTCTCTGGTGGTTTTCGGCTCCAGTTTTTATACTGTGACTTTTTATGTATAACGATATGGTGAGTTAACTCGTACTTTTTTTTTTTTGTTTCTTTCCTAACTGCATGGGCTTGTTGTAGGCAGCAGACTCCTCCTTATGGGAAAGGCTTAAACTTTAGTACTATTCTTGGGTTTTAACCTAATTTTACTTTACAAAAAAAAAAAAATTCCCAAGAAGCTAGAGGTGACCATGGTCGGGATTGAACCGGTTTAGCCTTATTATGTCCAATCCAACATATGACAAGTTTCAAATTTAGCATCCGCATCTAATT
>JAJJWW010002628.1:0-56646 GCA_023531295.1 Papaver armeniacum | reverse complement strand
ATTCTATAGTGTCAAGGATTAAAAATCTATAGGTGATACTTGATCGGTTGTCAATCCGTCAAAAATAATTTCACTTTCTTACTCACTAAATTTAAATGAAGCACAAGGTAAGGAAGAGTTCGTATCCACAGAGAGGCAATTGTTGTTATGCAATTTTCAGTTTCTAAGGTAACCAAGGGGGGATGTTTGTTGTTTTATCTAAGAAATAAAAGTAATTTAAAGCAAAGTAAGTAATTGGAATAATCAATAAGGAGAAGATATTGGTCACGGGATAGTATCATTCACAAACATGTATTTTCATCAATGATTAGAATTGGTATTTTAATCTCTCATCTAGTAATAGTCCTAGGATACCTTGATCGCAAGAATAACCCGCTAATTCCCTGATTTCATCACAACCACATTAAAAGATGCATATGTGAATTCTTCCTGAAAGCAACCTAAAGTGTAAAAGCACAATTAGATTTAACTCCCTAAAAGCAATAAGTTCTATGGAATAAGACTAATCAATGCAAGCGAATGTGTAAAAGCACTAAACGTTTTAACAAAAGTTATGATTCACTTGTGACTAGTAGGATATATCACTACAAGCACTACCCACAATTATGCTACTTAGAATCAGGGATAAACAACTTTTCCGTATTGAAAACCCTAATATAGCTCTAGAGATGAATGTAAATCGGATTGATTCCGGACTCAACCAAACAAACTATCAAATCATATAACACTATTAATTGTGAATCACAAACAATAAAATATTGAGACAAAACTAATTCATTGAATCAAATAACATATTGGAAATCAACTTTTATCCCATAACCAATAATATGTTTAGCTACTCATAGCTATGGAGTTCATCATAATAATAATAATTGAAAAGAAGAAGATGAACAAAAGCAAACCCTAGAAGCGTAAACAAAACCGTCTCTCCAAAAGTTCCAAGAAAAATAATATGTGATAACCCAAGTTGTAGAAGACTTTCCCTTTTATAGCTTTTCTCCAACTTCTAAAATTAGGTCTAGTCTTCAAAGTCCATTAGATGAAAATCCACCAAGCCCATAAGAGAGAGAAACCCATGTAGAAAATATGGCCCAAAAGTGGTCGCCGGAAATCTGGTATTGTGGCCGGAAGGGTCGCCGGAAAATAGCTCAGGTGACCGGCAAAGTCCACCCGGTCACCGGTCAACGATCCAACTCGGGTCAACTCGGTCAGACCGAGTCAAACCGAGTCAGGGAGAGTCAGGGTGAGTCATGATGACTTGTCAGACGAGTCAGGTTCATGTCAGCTGGCTAGTCGGGACCTTAGGCTGGCTGAGTGGCTTGGCCTATGTCATTTGCACGGCGACTGTGATGCACAATCCTTGTGCGAAGAGCATACATGCCTACCCTGCCATGATGGCCCTGCTTGCCAATTTGACCTCCACCTACACTAGCCTTCAGCTGCACATCCCTGCAGCTCACCACTTCTCTCAACATCTTCTAATCCACCTGAGCCATATCCATCTGAGTCTTGTACTGCAACAACACAACAGCTGTAGCATCACTTGATCCCTGCTACAGCTTCCCTCTGCAATTTCAGCTCATGTCAGCTTCAGTTCAAGCTCAAAATCTCATCCCCCCATTCTATCCAGCTTCATCTCCTGCAGCTCAATCCATTCCAGAAACATATCAGCACTTCCATGTAATGCACAGACTTAACACCCATTCAAACTGCATCATCTCCTTGCACCACTTACTCCACCAGAGACCATCACTGCCATTACCTGCAAGTACACAATCTAAACACTACCCATTCTGCCTCAACCTCTGCCAGCATCACTAGTTTCACAAACCACCAGTACCATCTGAGTCCAACACAAGCTTCCACCTGCAATACTCCCTTACTGCCAGAATCAGAGCCAACTCCAACACCAAGTACACATTCCTCAACCAACATTAATCCAGTACCACCATTTCCACATGCTGCTGAACCATAGCTCCAGCTCATACAAGCCGTCACTACCACCAGACTCCAAATCAAACAATCCATTGCAACCACCACTGCAGCTTTGTATTTGCTCCTCTTAACTCCAGCTGAATAAGGCAACAACATCACCATTTGACATAGCTCCATCTTTTGCAAGCCATACATTCATCACAATACCCATTAGCTCCATCTGCTTCAAGACCCATCTGCCATCTACATCCTCTTCTTAGCCAGCTCAAATAAGTGCTAGCAATTGCTCCTTCTGCTTCACTTCCATTATAGCCTTATACAAGCATTTCCAGCTGCAGCTCAATCAAACAACACCAACAGCTCTCAAACTCTCAGACCCTGCTCAATCAATCATTAATTCATAAGCAAACCCACTCACAGCTCCATCACATCTCCATCAAATCCCTAAATCTGTTCTTCAAGAGCACCTCAAATTCAATGAAACCCTAACTTCAAATTCTCCTCTGCAACAGACTTAATGGTTCTTCTCATTCTGATTTCCATCCATCAACACTGTCAATAATTTCATCTGCATCTAATGAACCCTGAAACCACAGATTCGACTCCAAATCAACTGAGAATAGATCAACAACTTCCAAGTGCTTCATTTCATAGCTTTAATTTCCTTCCCCATCGTCTTGAATCGATAACAGTGAACAACATCATCATTTCGAGTCTCAATTTCATGAATCTGCCGAAACCCCTTCAATTTCTTCTCGATTTGATCTCGAATTCGTTCTTTCTTTAACGGCAGCCGTTCTCATCTCTGAATGAGATGGATTTCATAAAGACACAAGAAATTGAGAAGATAAACATTTTCTCGTTTTCAGGTCTAGGTAATGAGAAAAAATGCTATAAGCACCCAGTAAATCAATACGGGCCACCTTAGCAAGTTAGCTCAGCTGGCTACCCCTTCTCCTTAAATAGACTCCGCATATCCTTCACCCGTGAAATGATGTTTCCAGTCCTTTCGCTCCACATGAGTAGTTTCTCCTTCTTTTGATCCAAATGACTCCAAAGTACCTAATAAACTCAAAAGCAAATATAAGATATATAATTCACAAGAAAACTCGCAAAGAAAGCATAAATACTAGATATAAAATTAGGTGTTTTACAACACCTATCAGATTCCCCCACACTTAGACTTTGCTAGTCCTCGAGCAAATCAAACAAAATAAATTCTAAAATATACATACAACTCCGTGTCGTCGAGGATACGGTCACTTTTAGCATAAATAACAAGCCTTTGAACCCCTAGGTGTCCCTAGTGGACGAGTTATAGTCTCGTGAGGGTTTACTAGAGATATACCCACAAAACCTACTTTTCCAACTTACTAGTTCTCCGTAATGATAGCATTCAACGCGCTAAGAAGACATAGAGATTCTGCACACTAGTCATAAGAAGTTAGACACATAAATGAACACAATCTCATTCTTAAAAGTTGAGAAAGAAATAACCATCCCTTCTCGACAAAAATTTGGGTTCGGAGTGATCGAAAGTCTCGACTCTGCCTCACAAGAAAGGGTTTTATGATATTGCTCTCAATAATAAACAGCTTTTTATGGGTCACACATGTGTCCAGGTAGGAATGAAGAAAGAATCCTACGACACGTTGAATGGTAGGAAGGAAAAAACCCTCCGAATATTTTGAAAACCCACATCTTTTAATATTTTGAAAACCCATTTTTCTGACGATCTCTTCGAAAGGAAATCAACCACTTACGAAGGTGGGAATATGCTTACTTACCTCGTATCCGTTCGGCGTGCACCTAGCACCACTCTCACAGCATCCATAGAAACATCTTCGGTCTTCTATCGGTGTCTTCATCTTCGTCTTCGGTCTTCAACTCTTGATGATAACTCTCGAACTTCGTAGAATCTTGACAATATGATTCTTTCCTCTAATTCCTTGTTGCTTGAAACTTCTTTATAGATATTTCTTCTTTCCATTGGCTTTATTGAAAGAATACAAAACTAAAAACGAACTATACAAACCCAAAATAAATATTTTTTTTTTTCTTCTTCTTTTTTTTTTTTCCTTTTTCTGTTTTTATTTATTTATTTATTTATTTTTCTTTTTTTTTTTGAAATAAAAAATAAAACAAATACAAAATAAAAACGAAATAAAACAATAAAACTAGTAATGAACCTAAGAAATTTTCTCTTGTCTTCTTGTCTTTTTTTTTTTTTTTTTTTTTTTTTTTTTTTTTTTTTTTTTTTTTTTTTTTTTTTTTTTGAGACAAGAGAAAGAAACACAAACTGAAAATACAAATAAAAATGCAAGTACAAAGGCCATGGTGTAAGTACTTTACCGCTTGATTCTTCACAACTTATATGTCTTGATATCATAAACTTCTCGAACTCTCATCTTTGATAATTTTCACTCTTGTACAATATAGTCTTCAACTTATAAAAATTCTGCTCCTTGTTTTGTTGCTTTACTTAAATCTGAAATCTGCTCAATTCTGTACTGTTGCTTGTAAACCTCGAACATGTTCAACTTTCCTTCAAATTTGTGATGCTCCTCTTGTTGATGATGATGGTGTTTCTATGGACCTGTTGGTGTAGAGAGAGATAAGGTGGATGGTGCTAACTGCGAACAAGATTACAAGTGGTATGTAAGTTAGCAATTCGATGTCACCATCATGATTGATAAAAATAGCACTCAAGAGATCAAAATAGTTCTTCTATGGTGGGAGGTTGGACAGCTCACCATTCTGCCCGGAATTTACGTACGGTGACACACACTCTAAAAGCACAAATTTAGACAGGTACAAAGAATTGAAGGTTGGTGCCTCACATTATGTAACTTGGGTAGTCTCCACTATAGGGGATCACTACTCTAATACCGAATTCAGTCTGCACCTTATTTGCCACTGGCATGGTTAAATCCAACTTTAACTCTCATACAATTAAGAAACCCGATCATGTTCTCTGTCATCTCTAAGTTTAGTCACTCTTATGAGATTCTCGATGTAATCTTAGCGACATGTATACTATGTGACTCTAAACTAACCATAAGTTGGAGTTTTCTTATTCACTAGTTTTCACAAAAGTTAAAAAAATTTTAAAATAAATTTACAACGCAAATGCTTAACCACTCCCCCACACTTAAATTTTACATTGTCCTCAATGTAATTGAATCGTCCAAAGTAAGTCAAGGTGGGAAATCCTAACAAGAAATCATCAAAAAACAAGACAAGAAATAAATACAAGACAAGAAATACTCATCCTTTGGGTTGCCTCCCAATTAGCGCTTGGTTTAAAGTCGTCAGCCTGACTATCTCCTTGCTTTCTACGACTCCTCCAAAGGGAGTACATCCACAAAGTTAACTCCTTCCACCACTTCGGAAGTGAAATTCTCATAATATGGTTTCAACCTAAGTGCCCATTAACTTTAAGTTCTTTCCCTGTAGCTATGCTACGAATTTCCACCGCACCATGAGAAAACACATTAGTAACAATAAAAGGTCCGATCCATCGTGACCTTAATTTACCCGGAAATAAATTCAAGCGAGAATTAAACAAAAGCACTTTCTTCCCTATGCAAAATTGTTTTCTAGAAATCATGTTATCATGAAATGCTTTCGTTTTCTCCTTGTAAATTCGCGAGCTTTCAAATGCATCATTGCGAAGCTCCTCTAGCTCTTGGAGTTGTAACTTCCGTTGCTTTCCAGCCCCATCCATCTCAATGTTGCATTGTTTAATAGCCCAAAACGCCTTATGCTAAATTTCCACGGGTAAGTGACAAGGTTTACCATACACAATCCTAAAAGGAGACATCCCAATAGGTGTTTTATATGCGGTTCTATACGCCCACAAAGCATCATTAAGCCGCATGCTCCAATCTTTCCTTGTTGGATTCACCGTCTTTTCTAGAATGGATTTCACCTCCCGGTTAGACACCTCGGCTTGTCCATTGGTTTGGGGATGATAAGGTGTTGCAATCTTGTGCGACACATTGTACTTCGTCAACAAGCTTTGCAAAATCCTGTTTTTGAAGTGAGAACCCCCATCGCTAATTATGGCTCTTGGAATTCCAAACCTTGCAAAAATATGAGCTTGCACAAAATCTGAAACCACTTTAGAATCATTAGTTGGGGTGGCTTTAGCTTCCACCCATTTCGAGACATAATCAACCGCAAGTAAGATATAAAAATTCCCATGGGAGTTGACAAAAGGCCCCATAAAATCAATACCCCGTACATCAAAAACTTCAATAAATTGAATAAAAGTTTGTGGCATTTGATTTCGGGCACCTAGATTGCCGGTTCTTTGGCACCTATCACAAGTTGTACAAAATATATGTGCATCCTTAAACAAATTTGGCCAATAAAAACCACTTTCAAGTACCTTGTGAGCGGTTCTCTTACTCCCAAAATTTCCTCCGCACACATAAGAGTGACAAAAAGACAAGATAGAATTAAATTCAGATTCGGGAACACACCTTCGTATTACTTGGTCACTACCATGTTTCCATAAGTATGGATCATCCCATATGTATTGGTTACCTAACCTCTTAAGTTTGTCCCTCTCAGCACGAGACAAGTTCTTTGGGATTTGTTTAGAAACTAAGTAATTAACAATATCAGCATACCATGGTTCTCCAAAGGCAATTGAGAATAGTTGCTCATCCGGGAAACTTTCACGCAATGGGATAGTCTCCTTGTCCACAAGCAAGTCGGCTCAAGTGATCCATAACGGTGTTCTCAATTCCTTTCTTGTCCTTGATTTCAATATCAAACTCTTGCAAGAGTAAAATCCATAGTATGAGCCTCGGTTTCGCCTCTTTCTTTGTAAGCAAGTACTTAAGCGCTGCATGATCAGAAAAGACAACAACTTTTGTACCAATTAGATAAGAGCGAAACTTTTCTAAAGAAAAAACAATGGCTAATAACTCCTTTTCAGTGGTTGTGTAGTTTTGTTGGGCCTCATTTAACGTTCTAGAAGCATAATAAATAGCATGAGGAAGCTTCCCCACACGTTGCCCAAGCACCGCACCAACCGCATAGTCACTTGCATCACACATGAGCTCAAAAGGTTTACTCCAATCCGGTGGTTTAATGATAGGGGATGAAATCAAAAGTTCTTTCAAACGATTGAATGCCACCATACATTTTCATCAAAGTTAAAAACCACATCTTTTTGCAATAAGTTACAAAGTGGTGATGCTATCTTGGAAAAGTCCTTGATGAATCTACGATAAAAACCTGCATGACCAAGAAATGACCGTATTTCCCTCACCGTAGTGGGAGGGGTTAGAGCACGAATAAGGTCTATCTTAGATTTATCAACTTCCAAGCCTTTAGAAGATATTATATGGCCTAAAACTATGCCATGAGTTACCATGAAATGGCACTTCTCCCAATTTAGCACAAGATTTGTTTCAACACATCGTTCAAGGATTAGAGACAAATTGTTCAAGCAAAGGTCAAATGAATCACCAAAGACACTAAAGTCATCCATGAACACTTCAATTATGTTTTCAACATATTCTGAAAATATACTTACCATACACCTTTGAAAGGTAGCTGGATCATTGTATAAGCCAAAAGGCATCCTTCTATAAGCAAAAGTACCGAAAGGACAAGTGAAAGTGGTTTTCTCTTGGTCCTCCGGCGCTATCACAATCTGATTATAACCTGAATAGCCATCAAGGAAGCAATAATAAGAGTGTCCAGCTAAACGTTCAAGAAGTTGATCAATAAAAGCCAATGGAAAATGATCCTTTCTAGTGGTGGCATTCAATTTTCTATAATCAATACAAACCCTCCAACCGGTTTGCACACGAGTTGGGACAAGTTCATTCTTATCATTCTCCACCACCGTCACACCTGATTTCTTTGGTACTACTTGTACCGGGCTTACCTACTTGCTATCGGATATGGGGTAGATAACACCCACTTCCAAAAGCTTGAGTATCTCTTTTTTCACAACTTCCATCATGGGAGGTTTCAAACGACGTTGCGCTTCCCTAGTAGGCTTTGCATCATCCTCCAAACGAATTTTGTGCATACAAACGGCAGGGCTTATACCCTTGATATCGGCAATTGTCCATCCTATGGCCGTCTTGTACTTCCTTAGCACCCTTAGAAGTTTTTGCTCCCCGTAAATCATTAAGATCATTAGAAACAATCACGGGTAACTCTTCATTATCACCCAAGTACAAGTACTTTAGGTGGTCGGGAAGAGGTTTCAATTCTAACTACGGAGATTTAACAATTGAAGGTACAAGCTTTTCATCACTGTATGGTAAAGAAATAAAAGAGATATTATGAGTTTTAAGGTATCCTTGTAGTGAATTAAGATCACCAAGGGCTTCCTTGACTTCATTACCACACTCTACACCATTATCCATGGATGTAGTTAACACGGTTTCCAAAGCATCATCACCGTTTAATTCAAACATTTGTTATGCCAATGTATCCATAACATCAATGGAGAAACAAGAGTGGACATCACTAGGATATCTCATCGTCTCGAAAATGTTGAAACGTATTGTTTCTCCATCAAACTCCATGGTTAGCGTTCCCTTATCCACATCAATTATGGTTTTCGCCGTTTTCATGAAGGGACGCCCAAGTAGCAATGGAAGAGACGAGTCCGGTGAACCTTCATCCATCTCTAACACGCAAAAGTCAGCTGGAAATACAAGTTGATTAACCTGCACAAGAACATCCTCAACAATACCCATTGGGTAGACATTAGAGCGATCGGCTAATTGCAATACAATTTCAGCCTTTTTAAGAGGACCAAGATCAAGTGAATTATACATTGACGCAGGCATAACATTAACGGATGCACCTAAATCCAACATAGCTTTGTTAAACGTTTTGTTACCAATTGTGACGGGAATGTCAAAACTACCCGGGTCCTTGCACTTAAGTGGGAGTTTGTGTTGTAAGATTGCCGAGGCATTCTCCCCCACACTAAGCACTTCATTACCTTTGAGCCTTTGTATGTTGGTACATAAGTCCTTCAACACCTTTGCATACTTTGGTACTTGCTTAATAGCATCAATGAGTGGTATGTTCACATGGATCTTTTTTAGAACGTCTAAAATCTCCTTATCTAGTTCCGCCTTCTTAGAACTTGCAAATCTGCGAGGAAAAGGTAAAGGAGGAACATAAGTAGAAACCGGAGTTTTAGAGTTAGGAATAGGTACCTCAGAAGTTTGGGGAGAATCCTCATTATTCTCCTCCAAAACAGGTTCCTTTGGTGTTTCCACCTTGCCCCGAATCGGTAATTTCGGGTTGCACAAGTTGTGTACCACTTCTCAACGTAATAGCATTGACACCCTCTTTTGGGTTGATAGGTTTAGAAGGGAGTTTCCCACTATTTTGTGCCTTCAATTGGTTCAACTCAATAGCCATGGAGCCCATTTGTGTTTGCAACTCCTTGATAGCACTCTTAGTTTCTTGTTGACTCTCTTTGAACATGGTAGAAATACCTTGATTGTTGTGCTTGTGGTTGCTGAAATTGTTGTCTCGGCTGGAATTGTTGTTGTTGAGGTTGAAATCCACTTGAAAAGTTGAAGGTAGGTTGTTGAACCGCTCCTTTCGTGTTGGCATAGCTAAAATTGGGGTGATCTCTCCATCCCGGATTGTAAGTGTTTGAGTAGGGATCATACCTTCTTTGTTGATTTGGAAAGATCGCATTAGCTTGCTCATCCTCATAAGTTTGAGAGGAACTTGGTATCACCGCGGCTGCAACTTGTTGCATCATTGCCGACATGTTACCCATTTGTTGACGGAGTTCCTCCACCTCGCTCACTTCATTCACCCTTCTAAGAATCACATCCGAACCACGGCTCAAGAATTGTTGGGAGTTCGCCGCCATGTTTTCAATTAACTCTCTAGCTTGTGCCACCATTTTTCTAACTAGTGCACCACCACCCGCAGCGTCAATAAGATTCCTATCACTGATTGGAGTCCTTCATATAAGTATTGGATGATCATAGCGTCACTGAATTGGTGGTGAGGACAGCTTGCAACCAATCTCTTGTATCGTTCCCAACATTCATATAAGGATTCTCCCACGTTTTGCTTCATCCCACAAATTTCTTTGCGAATTTGAGTAGCCTTTGATGCAGGAAAATATCTCTCCATAAAGAGTTTCTTCAACCCATTCCATGTTGTGACACTTCCGGGAGGTAAATAGTACAACCAATCCTTAGCACTATCCATTAAAGAGAAACGGAAAACTTTCAACATTGCACCATCCGCCTCAACATCCGCTGGAAGCATAGCCATGACAATGGTGTGGAAGTCCATAAGATGTTTGTTTGGATCTTCATTCACCATGCCATGGAATTTTGGTAATTGTCTAAGCAACCCCGGCTTAATCTCAAAAGTAGAGTTCGTTTGAATACACCCCTGTTGTGTATCAAGCCTATGAGAAGCTAAGTCCTTGAGTGAACGATTTGCATCACCCATTGCTTCTTCTTCTTCAACTTGTGGTTCATCTACGATTGGAACCTCTTGTTCTCCTTCTATTTGTACTTCTCCTTCCACTTTTAACTCTAGATTTCATGTTGCGTCTTGACTTGGTTGGAGTATTGTGCCTCTTCGAGTAGCTATCCCGTACCTTGGATAATTCCAATCTTTAGAAGCCAGGGATTAGGTACCTGAAAACAATTCTCGCAAACAAGTGAGAAACAAGACAAGAAACAAAAAGCAAAGATAAAAGCAGAAATTGTAAAAAGAAACTAAAAACTCAATAACAAGCCTATGCCTCCCCGGCAGGGAAGCGCCAAAATTTGATTGGTTGTCAATCTGCCAAAAATTTGATCGGTTGTCAATCTGCCAAAAATAATTTCACTTTCTTACTCACTAAATTTAAATGAAGCACAAGGTAAGGAAGAGTTCGTATCCACAGAGAGGCAATTGTTGTTATGCAATTTTCAGTTTCTAAGGTAACCAAGGGGGGATTTTTGTTTTATCTAAGAAATAAAAGTAATTGAAAGCAAAGTAAGTAATTGGAATAATCAATAAGGAGAAGATATTGGTCACGGGATAGTATCATTCACAAACATGTATTTTCATCAATGTGTTGGATCCGTCTCATCTGGATCATGGCGTGTTTTCCTGGCTCCCCCTGCTAGGTTAGCCTTTGGTGGGTTGAGATCCACCCTTCGTCTTCCAGAGATAGCTCCGTTCTCACGCCTCTTTAGCGGAGGGTGAGTTTGGGAACCTTCGATTTGTATGTCTAGCATATCCTTTAGGTTCTGGTTCTCCTGGGACATCTCGTGCATTGCATCCTCATGCTCCTTGTTACGGAGTAACAAAGCTGCTACTTGTGATGCCATTTGTTCTTCGTTGTGGATTCCACCACCCTGAGGGGTGCTGTCGACCGGATCCTCAGAGTTATCCGCTCCTTGTTCTATAACCGGTGCGTCTGGATCTATCTGGATTGGAGTTAGGTTTCCAAACGCTCGTCCCGTAGGAACTAAGGTTCTGGGTAACCCTGCGTTTGCCGTGGGTGGCTTTGTAATGGCGAGATGCTCTGGTAACGACATGCCGTAAAGTGGTTGAGCTCCCGATGTTTTCCCATACCTTCAGTAGGAATATGTGATTTGTTAGCAATCATTCTTCTTGCTATCTCACTTTGGCCGTCCTCTGCTTCAGTTATTTGGTTTGCTTTAGACGGCTTTTGAGATCTTCCTCGTGTAACTGTTGGCCGTGAGCTTGTTGGTACATCATTCGGTTTCTGCATGCCTTTGGCCTTTGTTATCCTGCGATCACATAAAAAACGACAGAAATCTGCTACTTGGGTGCCTTCATCAAAAGTAGCAATTAATGCTCTGACACAGAAGACGGCTAAGCAGCTTTTTTCAGATAAAGGACTGAAATGACGTTTTGAAAGACGGGTATTAAATTTTTATGACACCTTTGGGAGGAACAACCTAAACGTCAAAACCATTTGGAAAACGGGTGTCAGATCTCCCAAAAACGTTATTAAATGCTTTAGAAGATCTTTTTTTCCTTAAAATCTCACTGAGATTCCTCTGCAGTCAGAGGTACTCGTATCTAAAGAACGCTTTGTTGAAAAAGGTTGTTTCAAAGACAAAACAAAAGTTTTAACGTTTTGTGAGAGTGTTTTTTTGTGAAAACTTTGCAGATCTGTGAGATTGCTACTCTTTAGAGGCTATGAACCCAAAGAACTTGCGAAAAAAATGGATGAACCAATCACTAGGAAGTGAGATCCATCGCTGTTTAACTCATATCTCTTCGTTAAAGAAGATGCGTATGTAGAAAAAATGACTGAATATAAAAACTCAAGCCGGTGAGCAAAACCTTCTAGCACCAAACTGTGACTACTCGTTTTCCGTAGTCTATGTAATGTATACAGCTCAGAGAATCGGATACTAAGTAGTATTGATACCTCTGTTGAACTGATAATGCTAAGTAATATAAGATACTCAAGATCACAATAATAACAAAGAACTCAAATATAATGTAAAGCAACTAAGTTATCATGAGACACAAGAGATTTCGTGGTTCAACTTTAGTCTACGTCCACGGGGTAATGAGTGATTGTTTTGTATTATGTTATGGTGGTTACAAAGATCTTAAAATGCTTCCCAAAGTAATAGAGAAAACTCAAGTTGAAGTCATACTTAAGTTCTAAACATTAAAGAGGTATAAGCTTAAGACTAGATCTTCTCTCCTAGATATTGAATACCCTTTGTTTGTTGGTGAGGCTTTTTATTTATAACCCCTTTTGCTACAGGTATATCTTTGCTCCCTCCAGGTCCATCGTTTCTTGATATACCTTCCGTATTGATGGTACCTTCTGCTCGCCGCGTGCTTTCTCCAAATCGAACACCGCCACCTCACACCCACGTTCCTTGGGAACTTCCCAACCTTAGTACTGAGTTGTACCTTCGTTCACCGCCGCCTCGCTAATCGGGTTCTCGCCATATTGTCTCATTTCCACGTGCCTTGATTATGCGTGTAGATAAGAGATTTTTGCACTTAATACTAATTAAATATGTCATCTACCTTTGTCCCTCCGCCAGCTACCTCCCCATAGACTAGGCTTTTAATCTTTTCATCTTATCCATCGAGGCATCCTTTCCTGGGACGAGATAAAGTAGATCTACGAAGGTATCTTCTGTCACTCGGATTTCTCTGTATAGCAAGGGCTACACAGTTATCTTGCATGCGGCCACTAATATCGTGACACGTGCTCCGCGGAATATTGGTATTCACACCTTTCTTCAAGCGCGTGATTTTCAATCATGGGTTTATATTGTTAATGGCTACAATCCTCCAATGGTAGATATGAACCTCACGAGATTCTTTCTGCAAAGTAAAATTATGACGGTTTAGATGTTATCATTCATGCAATTACCCTAGATATTCAGCACCATGTGACTACGTGCACTCGGTCTAAAGATGCATGGGATATCTTAGAAACTCTATTTGAAGGGAATACCTATGAAAAGGAAGCTAGGCTTCAAAACCTAAATTCTGATTGGGAAAATCTTCGTATGGCTGACGAAGATTCATTTGATGAGTTTAATCACAAAGTGTCTAAAATTGTTAATGCATCTTTTGCGTTAGGTAAGACTATTCCTGAAAAGGACATTGTGATGAAAATTCTCAGATCTTTACCAGCCAAATACGATTCTAAGAAACATGCCATCGTTGAAGGGAATAACCTTAATAATCTATCCAAAAATACTCTGGTTGGGAAGTTAAAGATCTTTGATCATGAGCATACATCCAAATCTGGAAAGGATATTGCTTTCAAAGCACAAAAGAATACAAAATTGCTTGAGAAAGTAAATGTGTTGGCAATTCTGTGGATGATCCTATTGAGACTCGATTCGTCGGATGAAAGATCTTGATAACTCAGTCTCTATGATCACACGAAAGTTTAGATATTCTTTGAAGAGAAGTAAACGGTTCGTCGGAGATAATCTTAGATCATCGTTGAACCTCATGACCGTGTTCCTGCTAAAAAGAGGGATACAATCGATGCTGATGATGAGGATATGCCTCAGTGCTTAAAGTGTAAAGGTTTTGGTCATTTTGACAATGAGTGTTCAAATCGTAGAAAATACACTGGAAACAAAGGTCCTGCTGCAACTCTTGATGAAATGTATGATCACTATGATTCAAATGAAGATGAAAAATCTAGTGTTGCGCTCCTAGCCGAAAATATTGATTTTTATAATTATAGCAATACTCACATCAATCTTGATATTTTTCCTGGAGAATCTTCTTCAACTATTTTGGAGGATAAAATGGATTAATTTTTCTTCTGGTATACCGAAATTCTATTTCTAATGTTTCGTACTACAATATGTCTAGCAAAATTGCTCCGCTATGGTGTCTGAACCATCCTCCAATTTGACATGTTCTTAATGTGCTATCAAGGGTCACGTACTCTCTAGTTATTTCATTCAAGCATAAACCAAGATATGTCGACAAACTTCAACGGAGAGCAGATCGATTAACAAAGAAGCTTAAACTTGTTCAGAAGTCGTCTGAGGTATGCAAACTCAACTCTTCTCCGAATTAGTTAATTTCTAAAGAAAATGTTAGACCACTACAGAAAACAACATGGTCTAAACTTTCTGTGAAATATGACTTTAGGAGCTCCTTCCAAAAAGGTCATCGTGGACAGATTATTGTTCACCCCATCTTGTCTCAAGTGCCTGATCCCAAAGAGACAAGAGTTAATCATTTTCAGGTCTTAAGAAAAAGAATTTTTTTTGTTTGGACTTTGGTTGATCTTTTCATATCCTAGATTGGTATTGAAAAGAAGTTTCCATGTTTTGATTCATTAAAAGAGGGTTAAAATCGACAATTCTTCCTTCTTTATGGTTGAGAGTTGTGCGTACGTGAATCTTCCTATTTTGAATAAAGGTTCTGTAACCCTACATTCCTTTTTTCCTTCATTGAAAAACTCTTTTTATCACAAGTTTGCTTGTAGAGCTTGCTTTGTGAATTTCTCTCACAAACCCATATTTGTATGGAGACTCCAAGCATTATGACTTCTGATAAAAAAAAAGGTTAATATGATTGTTAAGCCATCAATCATGAAGGAAAGAGATAAATCTCCGTTACCCTCTTCCTTGAAAAGAAAATTGAGGAATGTGAGAAAACCAAGAGTTGTCCCTTTAAATATTCAGAAGTTTTCTGATGTTCTTGAAGAGTTGAAGGAAATAAGAAATGAGATGCAACAAATAAAGGCTATTGTCTTTAGGACTCTTGAAATTCAGAAGGCACGGTTTCGGCATCAGTCAAGAAGGTTTGTTGATATCAACTCTTATCTTCATGAAACTTATGTTCCAATGGTTGTTGACGGCAAGGAGTTCGGAGGCGATAAAGAATTTTTCAAATGTCTTAATGTCTAGGAAGCTTCTTATGAGAATTTATTCTTGTGTTTTAAAAAGGATAACTAGGGTTTGGAATAGCAATTATTGTGAGTACACATAGCTATTGCCAACGATTTTCATCTAGCAATGTTTTTAGATTTATTTATTTAAATTATAAAGTTTTATTTGGAAGATGATTTTTTATTATTAATCTTTATTGGTTTTATATATTGCAAAAATAATATTATGGGATATGTGTGTTTATGTCCGTGAACTATGATTGTCCCATATATGTCAAAAATGAAGTTTATTATATGTCTTTATGCAAATATTGATGAAAATAGAATGAATCTTTGTATATTCCGCAGTATCGATCTTTCCCTGATCCACTTCTATGTGAATGTAATGTGCGGCTCCGTAATTTCTCTTATGTTGAGCATTTTTGATTAAATTAATCATGGGTTCTCTTGTGGTTAATTTAATTGAGTTTTCTGGATAAAAATTCATGTTTCATGTAATTTGTTAATGTCCAAAGAAATCCTTCTTTTCTTGTAAAAGTAAGGCCGCTCTTGTTGTTCTTTCGGGAATGACATTTTATGGGGGAGAGTGCTTAATTGAACTTGTGCTTAATTGCCAAATCTTTGTGGGGAGTGCGGATGTGGAGGAATATTGTAGGAGTTATCTTGTATCTTTATAAACTCCTTAATGAATATACTAATTTTCGACTATGTGAAATCATCGAAACAAAGTTGATATGTTCTCTTTTAGTCATGAAGTATCTCTATGAAAATTTCATTATGATCCCGCTAGTTTTTGTACCTTTGCCAATTTATATTGACAAAAAGGGGGAGAATTATTGTGTAGTCCACATTACAAATACATATGGTTTACGGATCATTATGTGAGGGGGTGTGGTTTTCATTGTGAGATGAAGTATTGACTAAGGGGGAGTGATATATATCACCATAGTATTGTTGTGAAAGTTGTGATACAATTGGAATTTCATGTTGTGTAATAATATTATGACACTGTATAACAAAATGAAAACATTCGGTTTTTATATATTGTTATAACTACGGATCTTCAACAACTATGAGCTGATTTGAACACCTTCAGAATCACTGGAGTATTTGGAAGTGACGAAGATTTCGAGTAATGTTGAAGAACCAAGGAAATCAAGCATTTGTATGAGAAGCTACAAAGTTTATTTATTTTGTAATCCATATGCATTGATAGTTTTGTCACTAAAATTGACAAAGGGGGAGATTGTTAGAGCACTGCTCGGTCAAATTCGCAAGCGTTGCTATCTCAAGCTTGTTTGTCGAGTTTAGTTGCAAAAACTATAAGTCTTGATTTCTAGTGTACTTACAGCTAAGTCTCGGATTAGGATAGAATGTGTAGTTGAGGTTTAGACTCCACGACACTACACGAAATCAGAGATTTTGTAATGTTGAAAAAAAGTTAGTATCTATATATTGTAACGTCAAAAAAACGTTGGAAAAGTGCCGTTAGTAGTGTTACAATATTTTATCAACGGTTCATTTCGTTACAATAAAAGTTTATTAAATAACGGTTTCATTCGTTGGAATAAATACACCAACGATTATCTAGTCAGCACAAGATTTATCTGATATCACTTTGTTGTAACAGATAGTCGTTATTGTGCGGATCTTAATGGTTAGACTGTAATAGTTCGGTGTAAAAACTACTGTAACGGCGACTTTATGTGTAACGGTTAACTTATTGCCACCTGTCCTTCCTTGTAACAGTTAGTAGAAACGATTTTAATTGTTGCTTCGTTGATTGTAACAGATTAGATCTAACGGTTATTGTAACGAATTAGAACCGTGATAGCTCAGTATAACGGTTGCCGTCCGACACGTGTCAATTGTTTTTTAACGTGTAAAGTAAAGGCTTCAAACGTTGATGTTTCATTGTAACAGTTTGGATATAACAGCTTGCTATAACAATTCGATTCAGTAACAATTTGATAACGTTTGTCGTCTGCCACGTGTCTATCGCTTGTAACATATAGACTAACGACTTTAGACGTTGACAATTCATTGTAAAAGTAATGAATTTTCCAGGTGTTCGAATTAGTAACGGATATTATAACGTTGATTCGACGTTGGTAAAAAAAATAGTGTTTATTTACTGTTATAAATAAGCTCCCATAATTGGACCCTGCAATGCAATGCAGTCGATTTCTGAAGCTGCAATACAATTAGTTTCTGAAGCTGCATTGCAATTCATTTCTGAACCTGCAATACTGAATCTGAAACCCATAATTCAATCTCATTCCACAGTACATACATTCTCATTCTAAGAGCACACGGAATTCATTCTTTCAATTATTCTGAAATTCAATCTCATTCCACAATACATATATTCTCATTATAGCACCATAAGGAATTCATTCATTCAATTATTCTGGAATAAATACTCCTCAATCATTCACATATGTAAAGTATATATGAGTATCATCTTTACATTAGAAGAACTGCTTAAGCCTAAAAAATACATGGTTTACTATGTGGTTATAATCAAATGAGAAGGGTTTTGTTTTTTCACAGACTTCAAATATAAGCAAGTGTTGTTCTGCATTATATATACCTTGGTTGAAAAAAGTTGTTATCCGCCAAAAGAAGTTGTCCACTGAGATCATAGTAGCCTTAACCAGCTCTTGCCATCAATTCTAGTATCCTGAAAAAACAATAAACGAAACAGAAACCAAAATTAGAAACAGATCTCATAGGAGAGAAAGATTCATTCAGTAATTTGGGAATATCGTTTTACATGATTCTGCAAACAATAAAATTAGTGACAATCAAATTGGAAACAATGTTCGCAGAAGAGACAAAGAATCATTCAGTTACATGTGAATTGTCATTCTAGATTTCATACATTTTCATTGTTGAATACCATTCAATCATAATAATTTGAACATTGACAACCTAAGTATCAAAAGTTTATATTTATTTGACAGAATTGTAACTTCCAATTCACATACATGGTAAATATGAAAAAGTCCGAAAAGTTGTACTAAGAGTTTGCTGACAATAAGAATTAGAGACGAGAATGTGTTACTTCTCAGTTGTCCTACTTCCACAGCTTCGCAGGACCAATACTGTCTCAAATCTTCCAACTTTTCTACATGTCCGAGGTATTCTTGCACATCAACAGTTCTAATTATATTTCCTTATCAATGTCCATAACACAAATACAAGGGCATGAATAAACTTAATTCAAGAATCTTGATCTTGGTTACAAGTTAATCCCTTAACTTGTACGGCTTTGCAAGGCCAATATGGTCTCACTTGTTCATCATTTTTCCAGCTTCAGGTGTTTGCATCAATGAATCCTCAAAAAGCAAAGAGAACGTAGTATGAATCAACCAAATTTTTCATTTAGAGGAGACCATAATAATGATAAGTAATGCACATAACTTTAGTGTGGTAAGAGTTTATTCACCAACTGGAATTAAGTAGGTTGCTTGTCAGGCTTGCTGCATCATTAATCTCCATAAGGTAAGCATTATTTGTGCCAAGAGAAACAACGCATATCCTACAAGACCTGTTCAAGAAGTCGAAATAAAAACATTTAAAGCAACTTCATTTATTCCAGCTCTTGAATAGCCTTGTAGGAACAGACAACGGTCTCTTATCTTGTCTTTACTTCAGATGGTACCGCGACACTAACACATCTCCAACTTCAAGTATTCTAGTCAATAAGTCCTCAGAAAACAAAAATAGAATGGTAGTATGTGAGTATTTCAGTCAGGATAAAATAATGACAAGGAAAACTAATTATCATAAGAGTTTAGTCACCAATGGAATTAGAGAGGAAAACGTATTAGTTGTCAGGTTAGCTGCATCGATCTCCTTCATTTACCGCAAACCTAACGACTAATACGTATCCACTCTGAAAAATCTATGGTGGTAAGTTGCGCCTGTTAGCAGGAGTCATGTAAAACATATATTTGAAGAGATCATAATAGGTAAGTAAACAAACCTGATATAGAAATGGAAACATGTACCTTCGCATCAACAAGGTCTCATATAACGGCTTTGCAAGCACATCTCAAGGTTCCTCACTGGTCCTGCAAGGCTACATAAGTGGTGGCAAAAATACATTACAAGATATGCACTTGTTATCTATGAATTTTTGCCACACTTACACAGCTTAAGGTCGTATCAAAAAATCCTGGCAAAACACAGGGAAGGGTATTAAGAATCAATCAATTTTCATCAAGGGAAAAAGACCTTAATAATAATAAGTAATGCAAGAAACTTTAATGTGTAGTTAACTCACCAACTGGAATTAATGAGGTTACTTGTCAGGTTTGTTGCATCGATCTCAGTAAGGTGAGCCTGAGTTGTGCCAAAATAAACAACACACTTACACAGAGTTCACGGAAAATTAAGATACATGGAAATATGTTTTCTCTACGTGAACTGTCTTTGGTGAGTTGTTTGTTCTGGCATAAAAATGAATATCTTGTTCTTTCGTTGTTGTATACCTATCCTACTAGACCTTTTCAAGAGCTCGAAATAAAATCACATGAAGGACTTCATTTATTCAAGATCTTGAATAGCCTTGCAGGAACAGCTAACAGTCTCATATCTTGTTCTCCACTTCAGGTGGTACTGCGATACTAACACATCTCCAACTGCGAAAATGTTATTAAGTTAGTATATCAACCAAGAGAAACTAATTATAACAAGAGAAACTATTAACTATACGAGTTTACCCACCAATGAATTAGAGTGGAGATGAGTCAGTTGGCAGGTTTGATGCATTGATCTCCTTCATTTACTGCAAACCTAACAACTAATACATCCCCACTCCGTAAACTATATGGTGGTAAGTTGCATCTTTTGTCAGGAATCATGTAAAAAACATACAAAAGATCATAATAGGTAAAAAACAAACCTTAAGGAAACCTGTAGCAGCCACATGTTCACTCTCCAAATGGAATTAATGAGGTTACTTGTCCAGGTTTGTTGCATCCATCTCTATAAGGGGATCATGATTTGTGCCAAAAGAAACAAACCAAATGCACAGAGTCTTCAAAACACTTGACAAGTAATATATATGTCTTGTCTCCGAAAATTTTGTGCTTGGTGTTGTATCTTTAGGCATAAAAATGAATTTCATGTGCTTTTGTGGTTGAACGCCAATCATGCAGTTCATGTTCAACAACTTGGAATCAAATAATTTATAGAAACTTCATTAATGAATAGATCATAATAGGTGACAAAACAAACCTGCGATTAAAACGGAAACCTGCAGCAGCATCGTGTTCATGGGAATGGCTAGAATCTTAGACGAAGGATACAACTCATATCAATGTAGGTGTATATTAATCATGCAAGGCTCTCTAAGGGCAGGAATAAATTCATTTTAACAAAGTTGATTTTGTATAATAATGAATTTATTCAAACGCTTAAAGAGATTTGCAAAAAACAATGTTGTCCATATAGGAAACGTAACAACAAACCACTTACAGAACAAGAGGGAAATATGTTACAACCAAACAACCATAAATCTAGAGCAGCAATCTGATGAAAGAGATTATAGTTGAGTTGAATAAACCTTATTTGGGTTGTAATCTATAGAAAGAGATTACAGCATCCAAGAGAAAAAAAGAATGTAAAGCAATAAACATCAGCTTATAAACAACAACAACAACAACAACAACAACAACAACAACAACAACAACAATCTATTGAAAGACAGAAATCTATTAAATGTAAATCAGAAATCTATTGAAAGACATTAGTCATGGATGATAAGCAGTAAACAGTATAGATGTTAAGAAGTAAACAACAATAACAACAACAAGAATCGAAAATATCTTGTTAAAATCTATTGAGATTACAACCAGGAAAACCCTAATTTTAAAGATAAAAGTACAAATTTAAAACATACCAGTGAATCTATTAAACAAATTGAAACCCTAAAGGAGAAAAATAAACAATTTCGATAAATCTATTCGTAGCTAAAAGGCACAAAGAAAACATCTTGAGATTGAATGAGATACAATTAATGAAAGATGCGAGTAAAGAGGTACGTATCAGAGTTCTTCGTCTCCCTCTTTAGTGTTGAATGAAGATGGGAAAAAGGTCATAGTTCTTCATCTAACCCTTTTAATAAAACAGGAGGGGAGTTGAAATTATTGAGTCATAGGAGGGAAATGAAATTTGAGATGGAAATCAGATAGGGTTTCAAATTTGTAAGGGAATTGATATCAAAAAGTGTTATTAGATTGGGAATGGGAAAGTGAGAGGGAAACGAAATTTGAGAGCCAAAAGTTTCAAACAAGAGTGAATAGTACAATAATTGAGGAGAGATTTGCTTTTTCTCTTAATATATTTGGGTCAAGGCATCCCGTTCGAGATAAAGTTGGTCAAATTTTTGGTCAAGTTGGTCAAATTATTGGTCAAGATGGTCAGATTTATGGTCAAACACATAATCAGAAACAAAACGGGGCATACTCAGGTTACAAGATTACCATATACAGCCCCAATATTCTTGTCCGAGCGAGGTTCGAGGTGTCAAATATAACAGATTTGATGAAACAGCAACCTATCACTTAACTCATGTTGCAAGATTACCATATACATACACGAAATTCTGGTCCAAGCGAGGTTCGAGGTGTCAAATATATGTATCAGATTGGATAAAACTGCAACCTATCACTTAACTCAGGTTGCAAGATTACCATATACAGACCCGATGTTCGGCTCCGAGCGAGTTTCGAGGTGTCAAATAATTCAGAGTGGATAAAACTGCAAACCTGTCACTTAACTCAGGTTGCAAGATTACCATATAAAGACCCGATGTTCTGGTCCGAGCGAGGTTCGAGGTGTCAAATAATTCAGATTGGATAAAACTGCAACCTATCACATAACTCAGGTTGCAAGATTACCATATACAGACCCGATAATCTGGTCCAAGCGAGGATTGAGGTGTCAAATATATCAGATTGGATGAAACCAACCTATCACTTAACTCAGGTTGCAAGATTACCATATACGGACCTGATGTTCGGTCCGGAGTGAGGTTCGAGGTGTCAAATAATTCGATTGGATGAAACTGAAAACCTATCACTTAACTCGGGTTGCAAGATTACCATATACATACCCGATGTTCTAGTTCGAGCGAGGTTCGAGGTGTCAAATAATTGATTGGATGAAACGCAACCTATCACTTAACTCGGGTTGCAAGATTACCATATACGACCCCCCGATGTTCGTCCGAGCGAGGTTCGAGTGTCAAATAATTCGGATTGGATGAAACTTCAACCTATCACTTAACACGGGTTCCAAGATTACCATATCACGAGGACCGATGTTACAGTCCGAGCGCGGTTCGAGGTGTCAGATAATTCAGATTGGTTGAAACTGCAACCTATCACTTAAATCAGGTTGCAAGATTACCATATACATACCCGATGTTCTAGTCCGAGCGAGGTTCGGGGTGTCAAATAATTCAAATTGGATGAAACTGCAACCTATCACTTAACTCAGGTTGCAAGATTACCATATACAACCCCGATGTTCTGGTCCGAGCGAGGTTCGAGGTGTCAAATAATTCAGATTGGATAAAACTTCAACCTATCACGTAACACGGTTTGCAAGATTACCATATACAAACCCGATGTTCTGGTCCGAGCGAGGTTCGAGGTGTCAGATAATTCAAATTGGTTGAAACTGCAACCTATCACTTAACTCAGGTTGCAAGATTACCATATTCGGGCCGATGTTCTGGTCCTGAGCGAGTTCGAGGTGTCAAATATATGTACCAGTTGGATGAAACTGCAACCTATCACTTAACTCTCGGGTTGCCAAGATTACCATATACAAACCCGGTGTTAGAGATTCCGAGCGAGTTTCGAGTGTCAAATAATTCAGATTGGATAAAACCGCAAATCTATCACTTAACTCGGGTTGCAAGATTACCATATAAAGACCCGTGTTAAGGTCCGAGCGAGGTTCGAGGTGTCAAATAATCGGAGTTGGATAAAACTGCAACCTATCACTTAACTCAAAGTTGCAAGATTACCATATACATCCCCGATGTTCAGTCCGAGCGAGTTCGAGGTGTCAAATAATTCGAGATTGAATGAAACTTCAACCTATCATTTAACACAAAGTTGCAAGATTACCATATCTGAGACCCGATGTTCTCGTCCGAGCGAGGTTCGAGTGTCGGATAATTGATTGGTTTGAAAGCTGCAATCTATCACTTAACTCAGGCTGCAAGATTACCATATACATACTCGATGTTCTAGTCCGAGCGAGGTTCGAGATGTCAAATAATTCATTGGATGAAACGCAACTTATCACTTAACTCGGTTGCAAGATTATCATATACATCCCCGATGTTCCGTCCGAGCGAGTTCAGGTGTCAAATAATTTAGATTGGATGAAACTTCAACCTATCACTTAACACGGAGGTTGCAAGATTACCATATACGGACACCGATGTTCTGGTCCGAGCGAGGTTCGAGGTGTCGGATAATTGATTTGGTTGAAACTGCAACCTATCACTTAACTCAGGTTGCAAGATTACTATATACGAGACCCGATATCTTTGGTCCGAGCGAGGTTCGAGTGTCAAATATATGTATCGATTTGGATGAAACTGTAACCTATCACTTAACTCGGTTGCAAGATTACCATATACGGACCCGATGCTTGGCTCAGAGCGAGTTTCGAGCGTCAAATAATTGATTGGATAAACTGCAAACCTACCACTTAACTCAGGTTGCAAGATTACCATATAAAGACACGATGTTTTGGTCCGATTGAGGTTCGAGGTGTCAAATAATTCAGATTGGATAAAACTGCAACCTATCACATAACTCAGTTTGCCAGATTACCATATACAGACCTGATAATCTGGTCCAAGCGAGGTTCGAGGTGTCAAATATATCGAGATTGGATGAAACGCAACCTATCACTTAACTCGAGTTGCAAGATTACCATATACTCTGACCCGATGTTACCGGTCCGAGCGAGGTTCGAGGTGTCAAATAATTGATTGGATGAAACAACAACCTATCACTTAACTCGGGTTGCAAGATTGCCATATACTGAGACCCTATGTTCTAGTCCGAGCGAGGTTCGAAGTGTCAAATAATTGATTGGATGAAACGCAACCTATCACTTAACTCAAGTTGCAAGATTACCATATATAGCCACCTGATGTTCTGGTCCGAGCGAGGTTCGAGTTGTCGGATATTTTGATTAGATTGAAACTGCAACCTATCACTTAACTCAGGTTGCAAGATTACCATATACATACCCAATGTAATAGTCCGAGCGAGGTTCGGGGTGTCAAATAATTATGATTGGATGAAACTGCAACCTATCACTTAACTCAAGTTGCAAGATTACCATATACAACCCCGATGTTCTGGTCCGAGCGAGGTTCGAGGTGTCAAATAATTCAGATTGGATGAAACTTCAACCTATCACTTAACACGGGTTGCAAGATTACCATATACAAACCCGATGTTCTGGTCCGAGCGAGGTTCGAGGTGTCAGATAATTCAAATTGGTTGAAACTGCAACCTATCACTTATCTCAGGTTGCAAGATTACCATATACATACCCGATGTTCTGGTCCGAGCGACGTTCGAGGTGTCAAATATATGTATCAGATTGGATGAAACTGCAACCTATCACTTAACTCAGGTTGCAAGATTACCATATACAGACCCGATGTTCGGCTCCGAGCGAGTTTCGAGGTGTCAAATAATTCTGATTGGATAAAACTGCAAATCTATCACTTAACTCAGGTTGCAAGATTACCATATAAAGACCCGATGTTCAGGTCCGAGCGAGGTTCTAGGTGTCAAATAATTCATATTGGATGAAACTGCAACTTATCACTTAACTCAGGTTGCAAGATTACCATATATATCCCCGATGTTCTGGTCCGAGCGAGGTTCGAGGTGGCAAATAATTTAGATTGGATGAAACTTCAACCTATCACTTAACACGGGTTGCAAGATTACCATATACTGAGACCCGATGTTCTGGTCCGAGCGAGGTTCGAGGTGTCAGATAATTCAGATTGGTTGAAACTGCAACCTATCACTTAACTCAGGTTGCAAGATTACTATATAGACCCGATGTTCTGGTCCGAGCGAGGTTCGAGGTGTCAAATATATGTATCAGATTGGATGAAACTGTAACCTATCACTTAACTCAGGTTACAAGATTACCATATACAGACCCGATGCTCGGCTCCGAGCGAGTTTCGAGGCGTCAAATAATTCAGATTGGATAAATCTGCAAACCTATCACTTAACTCAGGTTGTAAGATTACCATATAAAGACACGATGTTCTAGTCCGAGCGAGGTTCGAGGTGTCAAATAATTCAGATTGGATAAAACTGCAACCTATCACATAACTCAGTTTGCCAGATTACCATATACAGACTTGATAATCTGGTCCAAGCGAGGTTCGAGGTGTCAAATATATCATATTGGATGAAACCGCAACCTATCACTTAACTCAGTTTGCAAGATTACCATATACAGACCCGATGTTCTGGTCCGAGCGAGGTTCGAGGTGTCAAATAATTGATTGGATGAAGCGCAACCTATCACTTAACTCAGGTTGCAAGATTACCATATACATACCCGATGTTCTAGTCTGAGCGAGGTTCGAGGTGTCAAATTATTGGTCAAGATGGTCAGATTATTGGTCAAGATGGTCTGATTTATAGTCAAACACATAATCAGAAACAAAATGAGGCATACTCAGGTTACAAGATTACCATATCCAGCCCCAATATTCTTGTCCGAGCGAGGTTCGAGTTGTCAAATATAACAGATTTGATGAAACTGCAACCTATCACTTAACTAAGGTTGCAAGATTACCATATACAGACACGAAATTCTGGTCCGAGCGAGGTTCGAGGTGTCAAATATATGTATCAGATTCGATGAAACTGCAACCTATCACTTAACTCAGGTTGCAAGATTACCATATACAGACCCAATGTTCGACTCCGAGCGAGTTTCGAGGTGTCAAATAATTCAGAGTGGATAAAACTGCAAACCTATCACTTAACGCAGGTTGCAAGATTACCATATAAAGACCCGATGTTGCGGTCCGAGCGAGGTTCGAGGTGTCAAATAATTGATTGGATAAACCGCAACCTGTCACATAACTCGGGTTGCAAGATTACCATATACGAGACCCGATAATCTGGTTCAAGCGAGGTTCGAGGTGTCAAATATATCAGATTGGATGAAACCGCAACATATCACTTAACTCAGGTTGCAAGATTACCATATACAGACCCGATGTTCTGGTCCGAGCGAGGTTCGAGGTGTCAAATAATTCAGATTGGATGAAACTGAAACCTATCACTTAACTCAGGTTGCAAGATTACCATATACATACCCGATGTTCTAGTCCGAGCGAGGTTCGAGGTGTCAAATAATTCAAATTGGATGAAACTGCAACCTATCACTTAACTCGGGTTGCAAGATTACCATATACAGACCCGATGTTCTGGTCCGAGCGAGGTTCGAGGTGTCAAATATATGTATCAGATTGGATGAAACTGCAACCTATCACTTAACTCAGGTTGCAAGATTACCATATACAGACCCGATGTTCGGCTCCGAGCGAGTTTCCATGTGTCAAATAATTCTGATTGGATAAAACTGCAAATCTATCACTTAACTCAGGTTGCAAGATTACCATATAAAGACCCGATGTTCTGGTCCGAGCGAGGTTCGAGGTGTCAAATAATTCCGGTTGGATAAAACTGCAACCTATCACTTAACTCAGGTTGCAAGATTACCATATACATCCCCGATGTTCTGGTCCGAGCGAGGTTCGAGGTGTCAAATAATTCAGATTGGATGAAACTTCAACCTATCATTTAACACGGGTTCCAAGATTACCATATACAGACCCGATGTTCTGGTCCGAGCGAGGTTCGAGGTGTTAGATAATTCAGATTGGTTGAAACTGCAATCTATCACTTAACTCAGGTTGCAAGATTACCATATACATACTCGATGTTCTAGTCCGAGCGAGGTTCGAGGTGTCAAATAATTCATATTGGATGAAAGTGCAACTTATCACTTAACTCAGGTTGCAAGATTACCATATACATCCCCGATGTTCTGGTCCGAGCGAGGTTCGAGGTGTCAAATAATTTAGATTGGATGAAACTTCAACCTATCACTTAACACGGGTTGCAAGATTACCATATACAGACCCGATGTTCCTCAGTCCGAGCGAGGTTCGAGGTGTCGATAATTCGATTGGTTGAAACTGCAACCTATCACTTAACTCAAGGTTGCAAGATTACTATATAGACCCGATGTTCTGGTCCGAGCGAGGTTCGAGGTGTCAAATATATGTATCGATTGGATGAAACGAACCTATCACTTAACTCGGGTTACAAGATTACCATATACAGACCCGATGCTCGGCTCCGAGCGAGTTTCGAGGCGTCAAATAATTCAGATTGGATAAATCTGCAAACCTATCACTTAACTCAGGTTGCAAGATTACCATATAAAGACACGATGTTCTGGTCCGAGCGAGGTTCGAGGTGTCAAATAATTCAGATTGGATAAAACTGCAACCTATCACATAACTCAGTTTGCCAGATTACCATATACAGACTTGATTATCTGGTCCAAGCGAGGTTCGAGGTGTCAAATATATCATATTGGATGAAACCGCAACCTATCACTTAACTCAGTTTGCAAGATTACCATATACAGACCCGATGTTCTGGTCCGAGCGAGGTTCGAGGTGTCAAATAATTCAGATTGGATGAAACTGCAACCTATCACTTAACTCAGGTTGCAAGATTACCATATACATACCCGATGTTCTAGTCCGAGCGAGGTTCGAGGTGTCAAATTATTGGTCAAGATGGTCAGATTATTGGTCAAGATGGTCAGATTTATAGTCAAACACATAATCAGAAAGAAAATGAGGCATACTCAGGTTACAAGATTACTATATACAGCCCCAATATTCTTGTCCGAGCGAGGTTCGAGGTGTCAAATATAACAGATTTGATGAAACTGCAACCTATCACTTAACTAAGGTTGCAAGATTACCATATACAGACACGAAATTCTGGTCCGAGCGAGGTTCGAGGTGTCAAATATATGTATCAGATTGGATGAAACTGTAACCTATCACTTAACTCAGGTTGCAAGATTACCATATATAGACCCGATGTTCGGCTCCGAGCGAGTTTCGAGGCGTCAAATAATTCAGATTGGATAAAACTGCAAACCTATCACTTAACTCAGGTTGCAAGATTACAATATAAGGACAGGATGTTCCATCCGAGCGAGGTTCGAGGTGTCAAATAATTCAGATTGGATAAAACTGCAACCTATCACATAACTCAGGTTGCCAGATTACCATATACATACCCGATAATCTGGTCCAAGCGAGGTTCAAGGTGTCAAATATATCAGATTGGATGAAACCGCAACCTATCACTTAACTCAAAGGTTGCAAGATTACCATATACTGACCCGATGTTCCTCGGTCCGAGCGAGGTTCGAGGTGTCAAATAATCCGGATTGGATAAAACCGCAACCTATCACTTAATTCGAGGTTGCAAGATTACCATATACATACCCGATGTTCTAGTCCGAGCGAGGTTCGAGGTGTCAAATAATTCAGATTGGATGAAACTGCAACCTATCACTTAACTCAGGTTGCAAGATTATATATACAGCCCCGATGTTCTTGTTCGAGCGAGGTTTGATGTGTCAAATAATTCAGATTGGATGAAACTTCAACCTATCACTTAACACGGGTTGCAAGATTACCATATACAGACCCGATGTTCTGGTCCGGCCGAGGTTCGAGGTGTCAGATAATTCAGATTGGTTGAAACGGTAACGTATCACTTAACTCAGGTTGCAAGATTACCATTTACAGACCCGATGTTCTGGTCCGAGCGAGGTTCGAGGTGTCAAGTAATTCAGATTGGATGAAACTGCAACCGATCACTTAACTCAGGTTGCAAGATTACCATATACAGACACAAAATTCTGGTCCGAGCGAGGTTCGAGGTGTCAAATATATATATCAGATTGGATGAAACTGCAACCTATCACTTAACTCAGGTTGCAAAATTACCATATACGACCCGATGTTCCGGTCCAAGAGAGGTTCGAGGTGTAAAATATATCAGATTGGATGAACCGCAACCTATCACTTAACTCAAAGGTTGCAAGATTACCATATACTGGGGCGATGTTACGGGTCCGAACGAGGTTCGAGGTGTCAAATAATTCAGATTGGATGAAACTGCAACCTATCACTTAACTCAGGTTGCAAGATTACCATATACAGACCCGATGTTTTAGTCCGAGCGAGGTTCGAAGTGTCAAATAATTCAGATTGGATGAAACTGCAACCTATCACTTAACTCAAGTTGCAAGATTACCATATATAGCCCTGATGTTCTGGTTCGAGCGAGGTTCGAGGTGTCAAATAATTCAGATTGGATGAAACTTCAACCTATCACTTAACACGGGTTGCAAGATTACCATATACAGACCCAATGTTCTGGTCCGAGCGAGGTTCGAGGTGTCAGATAATTCAGATTGGTTGAAACTGCAACCTATCACTTAACTCAGGTTGCAAGATTACCATATACAGACTCGATGTTCTGGTCCAAGCGAGGTTCGAGGTGTCAAATAGTTCAAATTGGATGAAACTGCAACCGACCACTTAACTCTACCTTTGCCAGTTACCATATACGGACCCGATTTTCCGGTCCGAGTGAGGTTCGAGGTGTCAAATAATTCGATTGGATGAAACTGCAACCTATCACTTAACTCAGGTTGCAAGATTATATATACAGCCCCGATGTTCTTGTTCGAGCGAGGTTCGATGTGTCAAATAATTCAGATTGGATGAAACTTCAACCTATCACTTAACACGGGTTGCAAGATTACCATATACAGACCCGATGTTACGGTCCTAGCCGAGGTTCGAGGTGTCGGATAATCTGATTGGTTGAAACGGTAACGTATCACTTAACTCGGGTTGCAAGATTACCATTTACAGACCATGTTCCGGTCCGAGCGAGGTTCGAGGTGTCAAGTAATTGATTGGATGAAACTGCAACCGATCACTTAACTCAAAGTTGCAAGATTACCATATACTGAGACACAAAATTCTCGGTCCGAGCGAGGTTCGAGGTGTCAAATATATATATCAGATTGGATGAAACTGCAACCTATCACTTAACTCAGGTTGCAAAATTACCATATACAAACCCGATGTTCTGGTCCAAGAGAGGTTCGAGGTGTAAAATATATCAGATTGGATGAACTGCAACCTATCACTTAACTCAGGTTGCAAGATTACCATATACAGACCCGATGTTCTGGTCCGAACGAGGTTCGAGGTGTCAAATAATTCAGATTGGATGAAACTGCAACCTATCACTTAACTCAGGTTGCAAGATTACCATATACAGACCCGATGTTTTAGTCCGAGCGAGGTTCGAAGGGTCGAATAATTCAGATTGGATGAAACTGCAACCTATCACTTAACTCAAGTTGCAAGATTACCATATATAGCCCCGATGTTCTGGTTCGAGCGAGGTTCGAGGTGTCAAATAATTCAGATTGGATGAAACTTCAACCTATCACTTAACACGGGTTGCAAGATTACCATATACAGACCCAATGTTCTGGTCCGAGCGAGGTTCGAGGTGTCAGATAATTCAGATTGGTTGAAACTGCAACCTATCACTTAACTCAGGTTGCAAGATTACCATATACAGACTCGATGTTCTGGTCCAAGCGAGGTTCGAGGTGTCAAATAGTTCAAATTGGATGAAACTGCAACCGACCACTTAACTCAGCTTGCCAGATTACCATATAGAGACCCGATTTTCTGGTCCGAGTGAGGTTCGAGGTGTCAAATAATTCAGATTGGATGAAACTGCAACCTATCACATAAATCAGGTTGCAAGATTACCATATATAGACCCGGTGTTCTGGTCCAAGCGAGGTTCGAGGTGTCAAATATATCAGATTGGATGAAACTACAACCTATCACTTAACTTAGGTTGCAAGATTACCATATAAATACCCGATGTTCTCGTCCGAGTGAGTTTCGAGGTGTCAAATAATTCAGATTGGATGAAACTGCAACCTATCACTTAACTCTGGTTGCAAGATTACCATATACAGCCCCGATATTTTGGTCCGAGTGAGGTTCGAGGTGTCAAATAATTCAGATTGGATGAAACTTCAACCTATCACTTAACTCGGGTTCACAGATTACCATATACAGACCCGATGTTCTAGTCCGAGCGAGGTTCGAGGTGTTAAATAATTCAGATTGGATGAAACTGCAACATATCACTTAACTCGAGGTTGCAAGATTACCATATACGGACCCGATGTTCTCGGTCCGAGCGAGGTTCGAGGTGTTAAATAATTCAGATTGGATGAAACCGCAACCGATCACTTAACTCGAGTTGGAAGATTACAATATACGGACCGATGTTACGCACGAGCGAGGTTCGAGGTGTCGATAATTCGGATCGGGATGAAACTTCAACCTATCACTTAACTCGGGTTGCAAGATTACCATATACGGACCCGATGTTACGGTTCGAGCGAGGTTCGAGGTGTCAAATAATTGGATTGGATGAAACTGCAACCTATCACTTAACTCATGTTGCAAGATTACCATATACAGACCCGATGTTCTGGTCCGAGCGAGGTTCAAGGTGTCAAATATATCAGATTGGATGAAACTGCAACCTATCACTTAACTTAGGTTCCAAGATTAGCATATACGGACAAAATTTTCCGCGACAATGATTCAAAAAAATCCGGCGAAGGAAATTTTCCCGGCGACGGTGATTCAAATTTTCCGGTGATGGCGAATTTTCCGGCGACCGTGATTCAGTTTTTCCGACGACGGCGTAATTGACCAAATTACCGTCGCCGACAGTAAATTTCAGGCGACTGTGAAAATGACCAAATTACCTTTCATATGCATTTTTTACTCTTCATAGCAGGGGTACCGTTACAAATTGCCCATTCAAGTTTTCAACCACAAAAACGTCTGAATTTAGACCTAAATATTGGCGGTTATTATTATCAGGTGATATTACCGATTAAAGCTTTGTCTTGGGAATAGGCGTGACCCTACAAGAATTTAGAGTTTATTTCTGTTACCAACTGTTGGGTGTCTTTTAGGCCAGACTAGTTTATAAGGGGAAACCGAAGGGTCAGAGAGCAAATAATTTCAGAGATAAAATTTGTAGAGGGAGATAATTGTTCTATGACTTTTTTTCTAAACCAAATCAATCAAAATAGCTGATGATGATGATCGACGCAGACGAAAGGGTAAAGCCCCCATGACTGAAGAGCAATTTAAAGAGTGGGAAGAGAGGCAAAGACAAGAAAGGTTATCCGCCACTATGCAGATGATTGGGCATATGAATAAGGATGATCTCCAGAAAGTACAAAAGAGAGTAAGTGATTTGTTGAGTGATATTGAACTCTCTCCTCTCTGGAAAGATATGCATGCTACGGAAAATGAAGAACAAGATAAACCGGTAGATATTTCTCCAAATAAACCGGTAGATATTCTTCCAAAGAAGCGTATACGTGATCCCTTCAAAGATGAAGCAGAGAAGGTAAAGTACTATGAAGTGCGGGAGAAAAGGATTAGGTTGGTGGAAATGGCAGAGATCAAGGCGGCAGTAGTTGCAGGAAATCCCACACTACACCCCTCACAAGAATCCACACAATCAAATCATTTTAAGATGAACAATTGTAATGTTTATTGATCAAACTCACAAAATGTTACAAGATGAAAAGGAGATAAGCTAAAGAATTACAACCACTCTAAACTTTCTCTCTCTTAATGACTTGCTCAACACTCGAAAAAGATCTCTCTCTCCTAAAATCTATTCGGCCCTTTATATAGGACACTTCATAATGGATGACAGCTAAGTTATCCTTTATTTTCGGATCTGGCTTGCGATATCCTCGCAAGTGTATATATGTTAAATCTCGCGATACTCCTCGATCTCGCTACATATTCATATATTTCTTGTGTTTAGGTTGTCGTCATCCGTTACGTCGTTTTTATTCCCAGCCCGCGATGTCTTCGCAGTGTGTCGTTTATTGATTTAGCGAGAGTCTTGGTGTTGCGATATTCTGATCCTACAGCGGCAGAGGCAAAACAGTATGGGCAGCGCGATAGTGATGCAAGTGCTACCGAAGATAAAGAGCCAGTTGTTGTTGTTCATAATGTTAGTAATATCTCCAATACATATTGTTACTCATCTAACCTAGATGAGTCACTTGCGGTTTTTCGCGAATATGAGAATCTTGGGATTAATGATAAAATTTTGGCCCGAAAGACCGATTCCGAAGTGGAGTCAAATGAAGATAAAGATGATGACCCAGAATATGTACAACAAGATCAACAGGAAGAGTCTGATGAGGAGGAAGAGGAAGAGTCTGATGAGGAGGAACAGTCTGATTCCGAGTGATCAGGTATAACGAGTAAGCCTTTATCGAAGGGAAAATGGTAAGTCACTGAATCATGATTTCTTTTTTTGTCATGGCAATGGAGTCTGAAAATGCAGGAGATGATACAGGGGAAAGTTATGTTTTTTTTGCTTTTTTCATTTTTTTTTTTTGGTACTTGGATTTTTTGTGTGTAACTGGATATTATGTACATGATAGTGTTGACGTAAAATGTTGTTCAACACTGATGAAATGCAATATGATGAAGTCGGTTTATTTATATTGTCCAAAGATTGTGTGTCGATAATGTTGGAGTTTCTGGTTGTAATATAGAAAGTAAAACTACAATGCAAAGATCTGGAACATGTACAAGACTAAATGATGGTGTTTTGAAAGTTGTAGAAAGTGGTAGTAAAAGATGTCGTTCACTCAGACTTGTGAAGATTCGTTTTAGACTCAAAGTAAAATAGAAAACTCAATCAAAGTTGTTATCAAGATTATAAAAAGCACCGAAACTCAGGATTCCACCATTGACCAATTAAGTGATTCAATCTAATCAATATTCATGCAATTCATTGCGTTTGAAGTGATTCTAATTTATTGCCTCTAGTAGATTTTCGAAGTAACAATTGTATACATCAAGCATGAAACATCAAAAGTCTTAAACTAAGCATGCTCCATCAAAACGAATCACAATCATTCAATAAAAATAAATTTTCCAATATTAGTTCCATGCAAATAATCATAAAAGAAATTGCAAATAAATAATTAAAATAGAAATATACCACTTTTCATGGAACAATGGCTTCCTCCGTCACCTCGGCTAAGGGGTTTATCTCCTCATATTAATCACGTGCTCGAAAAAGGTGTCCATAGCTCAAAAGTGTGAAAAACAAGAGAAAATTAATAAAGAAGCGAGTTTGTAACAGATATATTTGTCACGTAACTCACTCGTTCTGTAGAAACTGTTGCAGAACTGTTGCGAATACAATATAATTGTTGGAAAAATTGTTACAAAGGTTTTGAATTTGAAACTATAGGTCACGGATTCTGCGACCTTCTTTTACTGATGTTTTCTGGTTCTTTTTCCTCCTCTTCCCTGATGATGATAAATTGAGCTCTGCAACTCTCTAAACTTCTCTGCAACTACCCCCACGGTCTCGACCCCCTTCTCTGAGTCCTGTCGCTTCTTTTTATACACCACAGCCCCGATTAAATTCCAAGAATATCTCCGATATCTTATTCCTTCTCCCCACGGCCAAGTTACGTAAAACTCTCCTCTTATTTCTCTATTTACGTCTTTGATGCTTATCTGGACCCTCCAACTCGATAGAAAAGAATCCGATACAATATACTCTCCAAACTTGTACGCAACTTCCAAAATTGTCGAGACTCTCACGTGCCCCCGTTTACGTGAGATAAGTATGGAAACTTGATTTTCCTTCGATCACAACCCACGTACCATCCTCGTATGATCGTAACAGTATAAAACAACCCATTACCGCAAAGAAATCCGATAAAAACACGTCCAAATTGTCTCCATAAAGTTACGGAGATGGCTGCCCCGTTTTGCTTCCAATGAATACCTGGCCCAATTCAGAAACAAGTAAAAGCCTCTACCAGCCCTGTTTAGCATTAACAGCCTAAAAAATCAAAATCGGTAGTTTAATCTCTCCATAACAAAACTTCAAAACTCGAATCCAAATCTGCCAAAGAGTCTGTAATATTTTCCCGCCAAAATTTCCATTTGAAATGTTGAAGATGACCTCCCCTTATCCTATGATGGGGTGCCGATAGCAGGTGCCTTAGGGGTGTCCTGAGGGTGCCCCTTAGTAATTGAGGTACCCCTTATCCAAAATGGGGGTCCGTATAGTAATTTTCTCCCACAAGCGCAAAAAACACTTTTCGAGCCAATTTCGCCGCAAAAGCTTATTTCTCCAAAAACACCTATAAAGACATAAAATACCAAAATAAGCGCAAAATCGAGTACTAACATTACAGAGAATTGAGACTAATATAGACACATAAATGCGTCTATCAAATATCTCCAAACTTATTATTTGCTAGTCCTCGAGCAAAATAAAATAAAATCCTAACTCACTGTCGCAGGCATCATCGATTGCATTTAGCGTATGCAATAAGCCTTTAAACCCCTAGGTGGCCCTAGTGGCCGAGTTATAGTCTCGGGAGGGTTTACAAGAGATATACCCACAAAACCTTTACACTCCAGACCTTAGTTATCTACGCAGAACCTTGGAAAGAACTAAAGAATCTCCTTGGTTGGCATACTTATTGACTACAGGAGGAAGTACCCTGATGCGAAATTCCAATTGATGTACACGAGTTTGCACTCAAGCATACTAAAATTCATATATAAGTGATGAGCTCTACTCGGATAGTTTCGGACATCATAACCGGAGTCAACCAATCACATGGATAGATTAAGAAATGGATATAGAAAAACATAGATGGTTTTGATGTTGACTAAGGTGAACGGTGTTTCTCATATCTCGTCATTCAAGGCCACTGCCAAAATAAACCTATCCTAATGGACTCGAGATATTGGTCGACTAATATCAACACACTCGGCATATACAAGGGAACCAAAGTGGTCGATAATCCTAACTCTAGGTCAACACAACTGGCATATACAAGGGTACCAGTGGCCGACTTTATTGAATTATATCCCGGTTGGTCTAATGGTCTGGTCTCAATTTCTCTTTTTTTTTTTTTTACAAATTTTTTCAAATTTTTTTTTTTTTCCGTATCTCAATCACTCTATTTCACCCTAGCAAAAGGGTAACAACTTGAATCGTGAGCCCCATCTAATCACTTAGACAAACATATTTTGAAGAAAACAAACAAAAAATAGAAGTGAAAAGGATTCAACGAGATATGGCGAAACTACCATGTTTTTTTCTTTAATTCTAACACCTGAGCTCTGTGCTTTTATGAATAGACTCTTTAGATGTTTCCATCTAATCATATTGGTTCCTCAACTCCTACAACCAAGATGCTTCCATCCACTTAAATTGGTTAGTGCCATCCTTAATAAACATAAATTTCTAGGCTCTGGAGTTTATCAATGCAACTAAAAAGTTTCTCCCATACCCCCAAACTTAAATCTAACATTGTCCTCAATGTTCTAAAGATAAAATTAAAAGCTTGAACAAGGAGAAACTGTTACCATTTGAAGTAAAAGAGTTAAGGAAAGATATTACAGTGTCGCATGAATATTGGGTTACCTCCCAAGAAGTGCTAAATTTAAAGTCTTCAGCCAGACGTCTAATACCACAAAATGGCTAATTACCTTTCGAATCATATATCAATAGTCGAAACAACTGTGGATCAACAAAACCAAATAAAATTGCCACAATTATAAGACAAATGCACCAAATCAAAAAAATTAACAGACAGAGCACATCCTCATCCAAGGTTTCCTGCAAGACAACTGGGTTTTTTTGTGGTGCCCACTTGGGCTTCATATGAGTGTCTTGACAAACAGATTTACCCAAATAACGAGTCTCAAATAGCTGGATTTCCTCCTGGATAGTATCAGGAGGATCGGGTTGTGGAGTCGGAAGAGACTCAGGTAATACCTCAGACACACACGGGCTCGAGTCCCAAGTTAGGACTTCCAATGAGGATACTTGACGATCACTACCCCCAAACTTAGGGTAATCACTACTCTCCGTAAGACCTTTAACTATAGCTTGAATTTCCGGATCCTCAGAGTATTTAAAATACTCAAAAGCTTCATCTAATTCTCTACCCCAAAACTTAGGGTCATCATAACTCTCAGAAATACCTAATACTATTGTCTGAATTTCTGGGTCTATAGAGTCCTTAAAATGTTCGAGAGCTTCTTCTAGGTCTAAAGTCTGTCCATCTATCTGACCTAAGAGAATTGTCTCATCAAATTCATCCAAAGAATCACCAAACAAATTGTCATCCCAATTGCCCTGAACTAGATCATGAACTAAAGTTCCAATCATATTCACTTCCTCTAAATCATCAGAAGGTTGTCTAGTAACATTAAAGACATTTAGTTCAGTGGTCATATTACCAAAGGATAAGTTCATAAGTCCCGTCCTACACAGTTGATAACAACATTAGACGTGGCTAAAAATGGGCGACCTAAAATTACCGGTATTTGATTCTCTCGGGGTCGTGGACAAAGTTGTGTATCTAGGACTACTAAACCCACAGGATAAATAAACTTGTCGACCTCAATAAGAACATCCTCTATCACACCACGAGGAATTTTAATGACCTATCACCTAACTCATTTGTGTTATCTTGGTAGGTTTCAATTCACCAAGTCCTAGATGCAAGTACACATGGTACGGAAGTAAGTTCACACTAGCTCCTAAGTCAAGTAAAGCTTTCTCTACCCTGTGTTTTCCTATCGTGCAAGCAATGGTAGGGGCACCTAGGTCTTTATACTTAGGAGTAGTGTTGTTCTGAATGATCGAACTTACATGACTAGCTAAAAAGGATTTTTTTAGGGACACTAAGCTTTCGCTTTCCCGTACACATATCTTTAAGGAATTTGGCATAAGCCGGAAGTTGCCTAATTGCTTCTAGTAACGGAAGGTTTATGGTAACTTTCTTAAAAACCTCCATTATGTCATTAAAGTTGGATTCACTCTTTGTTGGTACTAATAGCTGTGGAAATGGGGCTCTAGGCATAAAATAGGGCCTCTCAGGAACCGGATTGGCATCATCAGAGATTTTATCAGTCCCTCGCCTATGGATGGTCCCGAGGGGTGTACTACAAAGATGCTCACTATCGGGCATGGTTACCCGATTGTCTACTACTCTACCACTCCTAAGGGTTCTAATTGAATTCAACTGATGAGATGTTTTTTCACCTACTTCATGAACTCCTCTAGGGTTGGGTTGTGTTTGACTAGGAAACCTATCTTTTTCTCTCAAAAATTCATTTATCAGACCAACCTGGGTTTTTAACTCGGAAATAGCCTGACTATTTTCTTGTCTTATCCTGTTACTAGCTTGTAGACTTTGTTCTACTGATAGCTGAAATTTTGTAGTTTGCTGAGTTAACAAGTTGAGAGACTCCTCTAAGCTTAGGATTTTCTTATCTGACTGATTCTGAAACTGAGTTGGTCCTGAAGGATTCTTAGTATAGCCAAAACCTGGGGGAGCATTCGAATTACTAAACTGACTTTGATTCTGGTCCTTAGACCATGAGAGGTTCGGATGGTTTCTCCAACCAGGATTATAGGTTTCTGAATATGGGTCAAATTTCTGACGGTTATCAAATCTAGTGTTATTATTATAAAGAGCATTGGCTTGCTCTTCAATAGTCTGCCCTTCCCAAAAAGGCTCCACTCTACCACTAGCGTGACCCAATTCTATAGCTTCTAACCTTTTAGCTATTGCTGCAATTTTGGCATCTGATTCATAGCCTCCTTCTACCCTATTAACGTTTCCTCTTCCTAGAAGAATTGTTTTCTGGGGTACCCTACTATTTTCCCATTGTTCGGTCTTTTCGGCGATTTCATTCAAAAATGTCATCGCCGCATCAACCGTTTGGTTTTCAAACCCACATGTACACATAGATTCTACTGTGGTCGTAGTGGAATAATCTAAACCCTCATAAAGGATATGAACTAACCTAACCTTTTCTAAACCATGATGAGGACATTGGGCTAATAGATCATTGAACCTTTCCAAATACCTATACAAGGATTCTCCCTCCTGTTGAGAAAACGTGCAGATTTGCGTCCTAATAGACGATGTTTTGTTCCTAGGGAAAAACTTTTTCAAAAAGGCAGATGTAAGTTGTTAATATGTTTCGATTGACCCGGAAGCCAAACTATATAGCCACGATTTAGCTTTATCTTTTAGGGAAAAAGGGAATAACCTAAGTTTCAGAGCATCATCATCAAGATCTCTAATTTTTAGGGTACTACAAATTTCTTCAAAATCCCTAAGATGGAAATAGGGGTTTTCATTTTCTTTCCCTAAGAAGATTGGGAGCAGCTATAAAGTCCCAGGTTTAAGTTCATAATTTGCTTCTGTTTCAGCTAACCCGATACACGAGGGACGAGTAGTCCTAGTCGGGTTCAACAAGGCTTTCAAAGTTGCCATTTCTGGCACTATCGGAATATTAGGGATTGTCTCCCCAAACGGACGTTCAAAAACAGACTCTTCAAAAATCGAACTTTCTAAACTGAGGTAATCGAGACGCTTAGAACTACTAAGTTTCTCTTTAACAAATCTACCTAGGGCGTCTCTTTTACGTTCCGGCATGCAAACGAATAAGGAAGGGGATTCTGTGCAATCACAAAACAAGGCTGACTCAACCAAATCAAACCTACTGACTTCTAGCAAACAAAAAGCATGATGGCTCCACTTAGATTGTTTCTAGACCAGCTTCTAATCCTTCGAAAGGGAATTCGTTACAATTTAAGCAAACCCCTCTGGAATCAATCCGATTCAAAGTAAGTTGAATAGAGTCGAGGGAAGCTCATGGAGCTTTGATACCCAAGGCCTCACCGGAATTACAATGCGGCACAGCTCACGCATTCAACTCACAAAACCTTCATGAACTTCGAAGTGTGCTTAAACGAGTAACCAATATTTTTCGAATGACTTTCCTATTAAGCTCGTTACCTTATCGGTCTTGTTCTAGTCAAAATTTTAAGGCTTAGGTTCACGTAGGTTACGTGTTCCTAAGGCGGGCAAGAAGAGAACAGTGATGAAATCTGAACCCTTATCTTGTATGGCCAGGCCTTGCCCTTTACTAGAAAATTAAAGCAGCCGTATTCAAGTCCTCAGTATATATGCAAACGAAGGATTCCAGTAACTCGCTGATGATAGGTGTTGTAAAACACCTAATTTTATATCTATTGTTTATGCTTTCTTTGCGAGTTTTCTTGTAAATTATGTATCTTATGTTTACTTTTGAGTTTATTAGGTGCAATGGAGTCATTTGGAGCAAAAAGAAGTGGAAATGGCTACAAAAGTGAAGTCACAAGTGAAGAAAGGCCAAAGACCCAGTGGAACTCGTTCAAATACAAGATTTCTACTTTTCATTGTGTAGAGGACGAGAAGATGAAGCCAATGCCCAAAAAAAGGAGTCATTCCGACATCGTATGAAGAAGTTATGGGCGAAACAAGAATGAAGCTGGAACTAAACTGTCAGTCTTCCAGGACTGACAGTTGAATGAAGATCGCTAAGGGACACCCTCATGTTAAGGGGCAGACATTTTCAAAGGAACTGCTAAAGGGAGTTAGGACCTTTACTCAGGGGGAATCCGGAATTCAAAAGATGTTAAAGGCACCCGGCCTATTTACTCGGGGCACTACCTTCTTCCTTCTCCATTCGTACAGAAAATCACCGATGGTGATGATCACAGCAGCTAATGACCCCGATGGTGATTTCTTGATCTAATGAACTCGAGATTACATAATTAAGCTGTCAGAGTTATAAGGAGACGTGGGTATTATCCAAAATTGTTTTTCCAACGAGTTTGAGTGTTGCTGCCCATCATCAGCGGTGACGATGATTGATTGATGTAGAAGATCAGGGAGGAGTTTTGCTGGCAATGTCGCTGTTGGTTGAAGTGAAGGTCGTGGATGGTTGTCTCGCTCGCAGTGGAGTTCCACGAGATGCTGATGGTGATGAACTCGAATATAGAAGCTCCTGAGTCGTGGGACGATGGCAAGAATGAGATTAGTCGATGATGTTAATGGTGGAGGTCGAGCGACAAGGCAGAGAGCAACGACATTGGCAGTGAATCCCGGAAACGATCACGGTAGTGCTGAGGCTGGTGATGATGTTCTCTGCCATTGGAAACGAATGACGATGGACTAGCAGTTGAGCTTGTTTTTGATTGATGAAGCTGTTGGCAGTAAAGATAAGAAAGGCTCGAGCAAGTTTAAGGGATTGTTGCCGATTAATGGCATGGGAGTGATGGAGTCATGGTGGCTGTTGATGAATAATGGTGGTGACTGATGATTGGCAGTGATCGCAAGAAGGAGGAGAACGACTCGACTTTGTGCTGTCAGTAACGGAGAAGCTCGGTGATGGGAAAGAGTTGGTTGCTGTCGTGATCAATGGAAGTTTATGGTGGTTCATGGAGTCGAGTTTCGATTGAGTATGTGATGGACAGATAAGATTACAGTAAAGACGAGGGTAGTTCCATGGTGATGACGAGCTCGACATGAAGAAGAGAACTGATTGATGGCAGTTAACGGAGTTATGCAGCGATGGTTTGACGGAGGTACTGAAAATGGTTGAGGCCAGCTGTGGTTATTATCAGTGATGTGAAGATGGAGTTACGGACTTGGATATGAGACCGAGAATATCTCGAGTTACAGATACCGAAGCTTGTGTTATCTTTGTGTGAGGATCTTGACCAACAATTCAGTCGAGCAAGATAAGAGTTATCTCTTGGACAAGTTCTCTCATGCGCAGAAGGTAAACAATGGGGATTGCTATACTGAAGTACGCAATGTTAGACGCCTGGCCAATCATAAAACAAGATATACTAATCCATTTGGGTCCCACCGAACTGTCTCCCAAATATTCAAAACACTGCTAACCGATTATGAATCCTTATCAAATAAGGAATTCTCGGTGAGAGAGGGTCGGTGGAAAAGCTATATAAGGTCAAGAGCACGAGCGAAGAGGGGGACAATTTTGAAGAGAGAAAAAAAAAATATATCTCCAGGAGGGAGACTTCTACTTGTTTTCTAGGGTTTAGAAACATGATAGGTTTTCTCTTTCTTCTTGTTATGAACTCCTATGCCATGAGTAACTAAGTTTTTATTATTGGTTGAAGATGTAGTTGGATTTTGCAACCAAGTTATGATTTTTATGAATTAGTTTTCTCTCAATATTATCGTTTGATTTCTACGGGTTATAATAATTGCATGATTGATGTATTGCAATATGATTGAATGTTTGTTTAGTTAAGTCTAGAATTGATTGAACTCACATCCATATCTATAGCTATTTTAGGGTTTTCATCGAGCGATAACCTTGAACACGAGTAGCATGATATGATTATGGTTTGTAGTGATACATCCTCGTAGTCATATGTAGAAATTGACCTTTGTTTGAATTGTTTGCGCAATGTATTACAATTGCATTGATTAGCCTATTTCTGAAACTTAATGCTCCTAGGAATTGAACTTAATTAGCGCAAGGCGTTAGGTTATTCTATAGGTAGAATTCACATACGCAGCCCTAATGTGTGTGTGATGAATTAGAAATTAATAGATTATCTTGCTCTCTTGATTCTCTAGGCTTTTGATGATAGTGAGATTAAATACGAATTCTATTCATATATTCAAAAACTTGTTTACAATTGAAGATGAAACCTTTATCCAATATTTTCACCTCATTGATTTGCGTGTTTATTTATTTGCTTCGCTTTTATTTTATTTTAGTATATAAAAATCAGCAAACCCCAGAGTGTTTTATATAGGAAACCATAACATATTGACAACCTAGACCTCTCTGTGGGAACGATCCTTTCTTGCCCTTGCTTCATTATATATTTTGAGTAGTAAGAAAGTGTAATTTATATTTGTGTCGGCTGACAACCGGTCAGCTGACAGGGGATTCGCGAGTGTTTAGAATCTTACCTCCCGTTCCAGACGGGGGATGAATCGGTTGTAGTCGACTCGGGCCACGGACTCCTATGTCGTCATTATACAAACCCAAGGTGCAGAGACAATATCGTAATTGTCCTCCTTCTCTGCAAACAGTTTATATTTAAGACTACCCTTCTGTAGGGTTTAAAAATAATATCCAAAGTCCTAAAAATGTCCAAAAGTCCAAAAATAAAAAGAAAAATTACAAAAATAATTATAAACCCTAATACAGTTTTCGAAAAAAAATTAAAAACTAAAAACTAAATAAAATTCTTTGTCTCTTCCTCGTTTCTTTTCGCTTTGTCTTTGACTCCAAGTCTTTAGTTAATCACCAATATCTTTGGCTCAGCTTTCTTTTTGATCCAATGTCCAAACCTGTAACCAAAACACAAATACCCAAGAAAACGTAAAATAGAACAAAAGAATAAAAATCACTAAAAACCTAAAAACAAATCTAAAAACAAGTCCGCGTCGGCGGCGCCAAAAATTGATGGTGTTTTGAAAGTTGTAGAAAGTGGTAGTAAAATATGTCGTTCACCGAGGCTTGTGAAGATTCGTTTTAGACTCAAAGTAAAATAGAAAACTCAATCAAAGTTGTTATCAAGATTATAAAAAGCACCGAAACTCAGGATTCCACCATTGGCCAATTAAGTGATTCAATCTAATCAATATTCATGCAATTCTTTGCGTTTGAAGTGATTCTAGTTTATTGCCTCTAGTAGATTTTCGAAGTAACAATTGTATACATCAAGCATGAAACATTAAAAGTCTTAAACTAAGCATGCTCCATCAAAACGAATCACAATCAATCAATAAAAATCAATTTTCCAATATTAGTTCCATGCAAATAATCATAAAAGAAATTGCAAATAAATAATTAAAATAGAAATATACCACTTTTCATGGAACAATGGCTTCCTCCGTCGCCTCGGCTAAGGGGTTTAGCTCCTCATATTAATCACGTGCTCGAAATAGGTGTTCATAGCTCAAAAGTGTGAAAAACAAGAGAAAACTAATAAAGAAGCGAGTTTGTAACAGATATTTGTTCTGAGAACTCACTGCTCTGAGAAACTGTTGCGGAATCGTTGCGAATCCAATATAATTGTTGGAAAAATTGTTACAAAGGTTTTGAATTTGAAACTATAGGTCACGGATTCTCACGACCTTCTTTTCTTGATGTTTCGGTTCTTCTTCCTCCTCTTCCTTGATGATGATAAATTGAGCTCTGCAACTCTCTAAACTTCTCTGCAACTACCCCCAAGGTCTCGACCACCTTCTCTGAGTCCTGTCGCTTCTTTTTATACACCACAGCCCCGATTAAATTCCAAGAATATCTCCGATATCTTATTCCTTCTCCCCACGTCCAAGTTACGTAAAACTCTCCTCTTATTTCTCTATTTACGTCTTTGATGCTTATCTGGACCCTCCAACTCGATAGAAAAGAATCCTGATACAATATACTCTCCAAACTTGTACGCAACTTCCAAAATTGTCGAGACTCTCACGTGCCCTGTTTACGTGAGATAAGTATGGAAACTTGATTTTCCTTCGATCACAACCCACGTACCATCCCTGTATGATCGTAACATGTCGAAAACAACCCATTACTGCAAAGAAATCCGATAAAAACACGTCCAAATTATCTCCATAAAGTTACGGAGATGGCTGCCCTGTTTTGCTTCCAATGAATACCTGGCCCAATTCAGTCGAAGTAAAATCAAAATTGTCTACCAGCCCTGTTTAGCATTAACAGGCCTAAAGAAATCAAAATCGGTAGTTTAATCTCTCCACAACAGCTTCAAAACTCGAATCCAAATCGCCAAGTAGCTCTAATATTTTCCCCGCCAAAATTTCCATCCGAAATGTTGAAGATGACCTCCACTTATACTCGATGGGGTGCCGATAGCAGGTGCCTTAGGGTGTCCTGAGGGTGCCCCTTAGTAATTGAGGTACCCCTTATCCAAAATGGGGGTCCGTATAGTAATTTTCTCCCACGAGCGTAAAAACCACTTTTCGAGCCAATTTCGCCGCAAAAGCTTATTTCTTCAAAAACACCTATAAAGACATAAAATACCAAAATAAGCGCAAAATCGAGTACTAACATTACAGAGAATTGAGACTAATATAGACACATAAATGCGTCTATCACTAAACTGTAATGAAAACAAATGTATACTGAAAACAATTCACTTTAGTATTTCTTAATATTTGCCCTTTATTTTTGAAATTGCAGCATGTTTGAAATTCATATACACACCTAGTCTTAATCTACAATATGGCGAAGGGTCAAATTACGAACATCTATATATGTTTGATCTTTATATCTCTATATCTTCTGTTAATACATGACTAACAAAAATTGTCTTGTGTTGGTTGCGTCATATTCGACTTGCACATAATTGACACAAACCTTACTTACCATATACAACCCACACACCTAATTCTACAATCAGACAATGAACACAAATCACAAAGATTCCTTAGATGTTGATTCTCAAAACAGAATACAAGCTTTATTCACCAATGCTGACATCCTACAACCAAATACTATGTCTGAGTCTAAGATCATTTGTCAGCTGACATATAAAACCACTTGGTGGAGGAATAAAGCATGCAATTGAGATGTTCATAATCACCAAAATATTCTCAAAACAGGATACCATTCACAACAACATAAAAATAAACCTAAAATCTGAAACATATAGATGTTCATACTTCATAATCACCATCAGAAATAGCACCATTCAAAATCAAGAGTGGGTAACCTCCAATTTCTAAAATCATTAAACCCCCAAATGAATGAATGAGAAATACCTTAGATGAAGATGACTAAGATTTGCATTTCCAAAATTATGAATCACTATCAATACTTCTATGAGATATCGATTAAACTAAAATCCAGGCTTGAATCGATGTTTCATAGAAGAATCGATTGATTCATTGTTGTTGACGAAGTTTTATGCAGCTGAATCTATAAGAAACCTTGGATTATGAATCAGTGTTAATACTTCAAAGAAAGATCGATTAAACTTAAATCTGGGGTTACATCGAAGTTTCACAGAAGAATTGATTGATTGATTCATTGTTGTTGATGAAGTTTTCTGCAGCTCAAATCAATGAAATTAGATGAACTGATAACCAAGGTATTGAGATATCATATATGGCATGATGCCTGAGCCAAACCATGTTGTAGTTCAAGATATGGCCCATCTGTTAACTAATTAACAAATCAAATAATTATGCCAAATATACACAAGTATGCTGAATTTATTGGCTTATTGACCTATTATGTTTGACCATTTTTTGTACACCTAACAAATCTCATCAATGTTAAGCCATTTCAGGTGTGAAAACTTCCATATAGATGCAGTACACCAGTGCCACATCATGTCTCTCAACAGGTGCCGGCTCTGCAGTATCTACCAAAAAAATCAAATATGATAATTAGTGTTTGGTTGAACTGTCTATCAATCCCCTTAATGGCAGTTTTATTAGATATTGAGAATCGGAAGAGTATGCAATTAGGCTAATGGGGGTGTACCAAATTAGTGGGGGGCGTACCAGCCCCAAGGAAAAACCAATTTTCTCTTATATGATTTTGGAACCCACCCCCCATTAATTTGGTACACTCCCATTAGCAATGTTGGTGTGCAGGAATTATTATGATGGGTTTAGGACTTGTTGCGCATGCCTTTGAATAGGCGTGAATTGCTAAGGGACGAGACGTTCCACCAAATGCCTTAAGTGACTATTAATTTCATCTTCTCTACAAGAGGAAATTAAACAGAAAATTTCCAAAACATACAAAAATCATCCTAAATTAGGCAAGGAAATTAAGAAAAGAAAACATAGATTAGAGATAATGGGTGATCTAGGAGGAAACAATGCTAACGGAGATAATCAGCCTTCTGCACATTTTAAGTTCGCCAAGAAAGTTTCTAAAACTCTTTGTACTAGAGAGTTGGAGAATTTGAGGGATTTCCTGCAGCAAGAGATTTACAAGAGAAATCGTCTGATTGAGTTCGAAAGAGTTCGTCAGGAAAATGCTCCACTGTATGAACTATGGAAGAGGAAGAGAACTGCAAGAGATGTGAGGAAAGCTAGAGAAAGAGAGGAGAGAGATGAAGGTAGAAGGAGCAGATTTGTTTGGAGACAGACCCGCAGTGCAACCTCAAGTGATTCTGAAGAGAAAGATAATAATTTTGAGAGAAGTAATGATGATGAGAGAAATTTTGAGACAGAGAAACAAAGGAGGAAGAGAGAAAAGAAGATTGAGGATGCATGGTATAAAAGGTTCTCAGGAGAAAAAGCAATCCCTAGGCTTTTTGCAAGAACCATGAATGAGAGATTGAATGTCGATTCTAATGGAGAAAAAATTAATGGTGTTGATGAGAATGGTGAACCAGTTGAGGTTGGAGATTTGGAGGAAGAAAATGAAGATGATGAAGGAAGTGAAGATGCATGTGATGGAGGTTATGGAAGTGCAACTGAAACAGGCAGTCATTATAGCAATGATTACAGCGATCATGAGATAGGCATCGACGACAATAGCACTTAGCAGAGCAATGAGAACATCGGTGATGATTCTGAATAATCATCCCTGGAATATCAACAAGATTTCGATGGGAAAGCTTCGATTTTGTGAAATCGAACTAAGAGCTTCTTCGTGAAAAATTCAAAAAAATCTTGTAGGTGTTTGCTGATCATTTTGCTCATTGCTGATTTTCCTCATATTGTTGAATCTGCTGACATAGGTTTTCTTGTGGTTATATGTTGCTATTCAGATATTTTTCTTTTTTTTTGGAACAGATTGGATTTTTTTGATACTGTTATGCAGATGGTAATTGATAACAGTTTTAAGGTGTTAAGGTGTTAACAGTTTTAAGGTTTAATGGTTTTAAGGTGTTTGCAGGGGGTAACAATCTTAGTTTGTTTGTAATTAAGGTGTCAGGGGGGTAACAGTCTAGTTTTTCCTGGTATGAATAGTTAATCTATCATATGATTGAGGGAATTACATACTAGGTTTTTGGGCATGTTTTGATGTGGATCTTGTGAATGGGTTTGATTGTAATAGAACTACTTAGGAATTAGGGTCTGATCTGTAATAGTGATGGTATTTGTAAATCTGGTTAATGAAATTGCAATTTCGGTTTCTTTTTGTGTTGATTTGAATATAGTGGGTTACATTTGGTATGCTGGAGATGTTTTTGTGATTTCTAATGAAAGGAACAATAGTATGTTAAACTGTGGTGTGTTGAAATGTATTATATGATCTATGAATTTACTAAAGCATTATCTGAATTCTATCCAGAACTAGAATCCTGGTACAAGGTAAGGGAACATATTACGAATCCTGATTCTCTCCGCTTTTCATCTAAAGTGCAAAAACTGCTTCTCAAAACATACTACAATCTTGATTCACTAATGGTAACAATATCGTACACCCAAACACTATAACCGAGTCTAAGTTTATCAATAAAAGGTATATCAAGTTGTAGATCATCTATTAAAGATGTAATAACTTGACTCAAGATTGAGTCCTGTGAAACCTACATGATTCCACTGACCCACAAAGCTACTTGGTGCTAATGGAGGCATATACACATCTAATTCTAATCTACAATGTATTCTGACCACTGACCCAAGAAACTACTTTGGCAATGAATTCATAAAGAACTAGAATCTGACAAGGGAAAGGGAACAAATTATGAACAATAGTTTCTCTTTGGTTTTCATCTAAATTGTTGAAACTGGTTGGGATTTTCATTAGAGCTACTGCTTCAATACACAATTGATTGATTCACCCATTTACAAAAAAATGGAGATATCCTATAAACAAATTGTGACATCCTACAAACAAGTAAAATACTATGTCTGACTCAGTCTAATTCAACTAAACCTACAAAGTACACTGAGATATTCTTAAAACATAATATAATGTACCGCAACATCCACAATTGCATATACAAATCTTCTTAATCACACCCAACAAACACAAAAACCATAAACCTAAAATATACAATCACATATAAATCTAAAAGATATACATGTTCATAAACACCATCAGAAATTGCATCATTCAAATTCAAAACCAATAGTTTCTAACCTCCAATTTGTAAAATTATTAAACCCCCAAATGTTGAAAAACAATGATTCAGAGAAAAACCAATAAATGAAATACCTTAGATGATGATAACCCAGATTTGAATTTTCAAGATTGTGAATCAGTGCCAAAACTTCTATGAGAGATCGATTCAACTTAAATTTAGGGTTACATCGATGATTCACAAAAATGACTGATTCGTGTTATTAATGAAGTTCTCTGCTACTGCATCTCGATGTTTCCGAAGCTCTAATCGATTGAGTAAAATGGACGGAGGAAATGGGAAATGGGTAGAGAAATGTCTCAGGCTTTTAGTTGTTCTCGACATATTTATTCTCTTTTAATTTTCGCACAATTAAAAAAAAATGAAAAACTAATTTCGTTGATTTTAGTTTTGTTTTCTGATTTTCGGTAATTAAAATGAAGAGTTATAATGAGAAAAAAAATGTTGGAGAAAAAAGCCAGAATCGTTGGGAGGCTGGGTGGCCCTTGAGTGTGAGATGAAATTGGGAGCTCATAGTAGTAATAGAGGCGCTAATAGTAGTAATGGAGGGTAACAATGTATCTTGGCGTTTTAAGTTGAGGATAAGAAGGTAATCATCCACAACCCTCCCAAAACTCTGTAACAGATACCAATTATTGCAACGATTTTGCGACGTTACAAAGTTTCCAACGTAGATACGACGTTACTCAACGGCTGTTACAAAATCCTTGATTTCGTGTAGTGCGGCGTTCATCGATTGAAGACGAAGAACTACTAAGGGGAGCTTCTGGAAATTTATCAACAAAAGGTATATGGAGATTTGAACTCATATATCACTCAGAAGTCTATTTCTACTCTATCTCCTATTTGAGATAAAATCGTATATCTATATAGACTTCAATTATATACATTTGATATTTCGAAATGAGTTTAACTTGCTTACATATTCTCAATATGTGTTGGTAAGATTTCGCTTTAACCAAGTTCATCATATATTCTTGACGAAAGTCAAAAGATGATCATGTGGAAATCGCCTTGTAACATCTTATATGATTTGTGTGAGACAGTCATTTGGTGTAGACTCGGAGTGTTTCGTATTGATCATTTGATCACTTGAAAATTGCTTTGAAGCTAGTAGGTTGTTTGAGACAGCTATTGTTGTCTTCTAAGAATGTTTCTATGATTGAAATGGGAGTTTAGAGCAATTAACTATAATTGGATATAGCACAGTATGCGTACATGTATGCTACCTGTTACAAGTTATTCCAAGTCCGGAACCATAGTATGCATACCCGTATGTGTACTGGTTTGTTAGTTGAAGTCCGGGAACTTAATATGCATACCAGCGTAATAGTTCAAGTCCGGCAATTACAAAAAAAACTGAGTTTGGTTGTGTACGACAATATGCCTACCCGTTGGCATACTTGCGAAAGACCAAGTCCGGCTACTTAGGTATGCATACCCGTTTGCATACTTGAGTGGGTTATGCTAAATCATCGGTTTGTTCATGAACTAATACATTTATAAAATAAAGAATGCAATCTTTAGGAAACCGTGGCTATAATGTTCATGAATTGATTCAAGTGAATGAAAATCGATTTTGCTTCGATTGTATCTTGTATACTTCTATGAGAATATAAACAATTGAACAACTCTATAACTAGTTTCATTTGAGTCATTTGAACTAGTTTTGTTAAGATGAACAAGGTTGATATGGAAGTGTGCATATGGTTAACTTCGGTTATTGTTGAGCCAACAAGGTGTACACGTTTAGGTATGGTTACCCATATCTAAATGAAGTCACTTTTCATAGCTTGAGTCTAATTAGGTTTTCATCTAACAGTGAATATTGAATGCTTTGTTGCCAAGGTAACATTGATTGTAAACCCTGATTTGAAGACTATATAAGGGATAACTCTAACTAGCAATTGGGAAACCTAAACCCCACACCTCTTGTATGATACTAGTTGCGACTAGAGTCGATTCTCCTTTAACCTAGGTTTTTCCTAAAACCATTTTAGGTTAACGACTTAAAGACTTCATTGGGATTGTAAAGCCAGACCCAACTATTTTCTATGTAGTTGCGTGTTCTAATCTTGCTTTGTTATATCGTATTGAGTACTATCTTCTCTAATATTTACTCGATATTTAATCTCCGACAGGCAAGATAAAAAGTAGTCACAAACATCTTCGTCTCATCGTTTGTGATTCCACAATATCTTATTTCGCTACCATACGATTAAGATTATTATGAGGTGATTGATATTACTAGGCTGTTCTTCGGGAATATAAGTCCGGTGTATCAATTGGTTCCTGTTCACCTTGATTTATCAAAATACGGAACAAAACTCAGAGGTATTTCTTTTGGAGACAGATTTATCTATTCCATAGACTTATCTGTGTGAGACAGATTTGTTTATCAATTCTTCGACTTTGGGTCGTAACAACTCTTAGTTGTGGGTGAGATCAGCTAAGGGGTTCAAGTGCGTAAAGTCCTGCTGGGATTCAAAGGCGTAAGGAACGCAACCGTACCTTGATCAGTGTGTGATTGGTTAGGGCTCAACTACATTTCATTCCGAAGTCAACTTGCAGTAGGCTAGTGTCTGTAGCGGCTTAATATAGCATGGTGTTCAAATCTGGACTAGGTCCCGGGGTTTTTCTGCATTTTCGGTTTCCTCGTTAACAAAATTTCTGGTGTCTGTGTTATTTCTTTTTTTGCATTATATTTTCTATATAATTGAAATATCACAGGTTGTGCGTAGTTCAATCAATTAGGTAATCCAACCTTTGGTTGTTGATATAAATTGATTGACACTTGAACATTGGCAATAATCAAGCTCACGGATTCTATCTGTTTGATTTGCTGATTACATTGAGAAACATAGATATAATTCTTGGATATATTTCCATTGATTGAGTCTAACTGTCTAGTTGATTCTCTTGGAATTTATATTGGAGTTTGTCTATACAGATTGCCTAAACGAAATATTGGGTGTGGTTATTAGACCCACGCTTTTTCACTTGCCGATTTTAGAACCTAACCACCGAGTTCACAAAATAAGTTCGCGAACTACCATTCCGGACCTAACCTAGTTTTCCTTTTCGCAAACTACAGTTCCGCACCCATATAAATAAACGTTCGCAAACATTGTTCGGAAACAAGAGTTCTGGACCCATCTAGTATTTTACAGTTCGCATACTGGGTACACATATATTGTATATACGATGTTGTATCCAGACTTTGGTAGTAGTTTTGAAACTCTCGATAATCGATTTGAAACATCCTTAGAAGAACCACAATGGTAATTTTACACATACCACTAGCTTGATACATCCCGAGTTAACGTCGAATGATCGTCTCACACGGATCATGTAAGATGTTCAAGGTAATTTTCACATGACTTAATATTTAGTTTCTCATAACTAAAGTTGTCAAGTAAATGATGAAAAAATAATAGCTTTAAACTCATATTTCAAGAATTATATTAACGAGATTAACTCGACTCGAAATTTCACTGTGTATAACATAAAGTCTATATATTTATACGACTTAGTCTCATTAGTAGACATAATTGAATAGACTTCTGAGTGACAGATAAGTTTTAGTCTCCACGTACCTTTTGTCGTCGAAGTTCCCTCAAAGTCTTCAGTAGAGCTTCTTCTTCAAATGGTGAACGCCGTGAAGTTTAATGCTCAACTACACACTTCTATCCTAATTCGAGACATATCTATAAGTAGACTAGAAATCAAGATATAGTTTTGATCAACTAAATTTTACAACAAGCTTGAGATAGCAACGCTTGCGAGTTCGACCGAGCAATGCTCTAACACACATTTCCACCAAGCATTGAATGTTTGATCCATGTTAAGGTATGGATCTCCGGTTTGGTTGTGGATAATACTAATATATTATTTTCTCTTATAGTGGTGCTTCGTGACCGTAATGCACACTTTAAAAATTGCAACATCTTCCTAGTTATTGAATGGAGTAGCCATTTTTGTTGTTTGAAAGTGACGGGTGAATGAGTTTGGAATATGGAAAGTGATTCGTGAATGAGTTTGAAAGGTACATGTCTCCTTTTATAGCTTTGAATGACCCAACAACTAGTTTTTTTTTTTAAAGCAACTAGGAGAGCCAAATATAATGATGAATTTCAACATTCGCATTAACTGTTTTCACAGTCATCATGTTTGGAATGTATACCATAACGACTTTAAGAGTAGTTAATTGTATCTATAATGTCGTCAATTTTGTTAAAAGAGTCGTCATTATGCTAATATTATCGATGACGACTTTTTCAAATGAAAAAAATAACTTGATACTTCAAGTAAATGGGGTCGTCACTGTGCTCAAACAATCAGTGACAACTTTAATGAAAAGTGGAAAAATGAGTGTTTTTTTATGAGTCGTGACAGTAAATACAGTGTCTTCATGGGTCAAAAAGGGTCGGCTTTCTGCTAAAATCAACCATGACAGCTCTTGAAGGAGATAATAACTAGGGTTTCATGAAAATGGAGTCTTCATACTGCTCACACAAGCAGTAAGGACTCTATCCCTGGGAAAACCAAATTTGAGTTTTACTATGAGTCGTCAATTGGACATCTTTAACATTGTAGACCATTTAATGAAACATTTTTTTTTTGTAGGTGGTGGCATATCTCAGCTCTCAACCTAAACCCGTGTCTACGATGGGTCCAGATACCTCCCACCACTATATGACTGAGTTGGTACATTAACCTAGTTTGAATCGAAAAATGTTTTTGAAATTGTTTGATTACTGTTCTCATGATTATGTAATTTTACATGGAAAACTAAATATGAGGCTAAAGAATGGACTATCTCCAAGGCAAAAGAGAAGATGTGCGTAGTGGTTCAAAACCCTCACGTCAATTTAAATAGGTTTGAGCCGATATGCTAGAGAGGGCGGAGCGCGGAGCAAGGGTGAAAGTCACAAAGTAAAATTAAGAATATTACAAGTATGAGATGAAGACGACGAGGGTCTACGTAACCGCGTCGAAGAAGTGTGATTTCCCGTTCAAGATTGTTTTTAGAAGGCATCATGAAACTGCTCTTTGGAGATTGCGTAATATTCTAGATGGTCGTCACAACCATGCTCCACCCCTAAGTCTAATTGGACACCCTTCCTTTGCCCAGTTGAAACCACATCAAATGGATACAGTCAGGAAGATGAAGGGATCGATGTAGGCCCCTTAAGATACTAAACGCAATAAGGACGGAAGATAGGAATAGCTTGTCCATCGTTTCTATAATCTACGCGTCCAAAGCAATAATCAAAAGAACATAATGGGATGGTAGCTTAATTATGCAACAATCAGAGTGGTTAAAAGAAAAACATGACTACGCGATGCAAACAAGGGTGGGTCCAGAAAAGAAAGTGACTTATATTTTTCTAGCGCATCCGAGGATGGTGGAATTGGCTCAGTGTTTTTACCAGGTTTTGTTGATAGATTGTACCTACAATACCAACATGTATAACATGCTGATGTTGAACGTGGTTAGTCATACTTTGAATAAACAATCATTCATTGTGACTTGGTGTAGCCTGGAAAAATAGGAAATCTCATTTACCGCGGGGAAAAAACACCACAAGTTATAATTACAAATAGGGATAAGGCATTGATGGGTGCCATTGAGCGTGTTTTTCCACTTGCACAATATTTTCTTTGCACATGGCACATTCAAACCAATATTTTTTTAAATTGCAAGAATCATATCCAAAAAATCAAGCCTAAGAAGGGTAATCAATGTTCTAAGGAATAAGACAACCATCTAAAGTCAACTTTCCCTAGAGGAACGAGTGGAAGAGAAATGGAAAGTAAAGGAAATATATGATGACGATGGGGAAAATTGAAGGATTTTCTAAAAGATTGGGTCCATTTGGCTCATTTGAAGACTGAGATAAAGTATTATGCTAACTTGCAGAAGTTTATTGATGATTGGAGCACGAATCATAAGAAGGTGGTCAATTATTTCCTATCTTCATGGTTGAATCCTTGGAAGGAGAAGTTTGTGTATGCATGGACCAATAGATATAAGCACGAAATGAGTCTACAAGTATTGCAGAGTAGTCTTGTAAAACCCTATAATTTTCTTAATACGATTTTTTGCGCCTTAAACCCATCCATATTGTTTTATTTGAATTTTAATTATTGCTTAATTTATAAGGGAAAAAAATATTTCATTTTTAGAATATTTATGATTGCAAAATAAAATACTAATTATATATTTTAATTACGTAGTGATTATCAGTGTACGTGTATATATGTTGTTGCTAGGATCGTTGCATCTATCAATTGTTATTAATAATATATATGTCTGGGGTGCATATAGCTAAATAGTAGGGTGTATTTATCTATGTAATATATCCCTTATCAAAACTTGAGTGGTGATTAAAAGTAAGCTAGGGTTTTATTAAGCAAAATAAGTGTATAGGTAAAAGAAACCAAAAATCAAAAAGTGAGCTGTCACTTTCTTCTTCTTAAACTTTTTTTCTTTTTGTCTTCTACCACAGAAACCCAAAACACTTTTGTATCCATCATTATCATCTCTCTCCTTCTTCTTTTCTCTTTATCTTTTATAAAAACAAAAAGAAACCTAAGCTATTAATCCTTCTTCTTCTTGGAAATTGTGCATACCTTGTCTGGATTTGGATTGATTCAAGAGTTTGAGAATTGCTAAAAAAGGTTGGGGGGTTTCTACCTAATATCAAAATCAAACATATTCTAGCATTAAAATTATATTGATTACTTTTTTATTTTCATATTAATAATTGCGATGTTTGTTTTAAATTTATATATTATGTTTTTTTTTTTTTGCGTGTGCAAATTGATTTATTTATGAATTTTATGTATTGATTATTAACCATTATTGCTAAGTTATTCTAGGTTTTTATCTTAACATCTAATCTAGGTAGTAATGTTTTTCTCGATATGGAAATTATATTGATGCATATATACACCGAGTTTCGGGGTGTCAAAATAGATTTGATGCATCATATTACTAATGAATGTAATTGAGATTTGGTTTGTGAAAGTTAATTTGACGGGTTGAATGGGTTTTACATTGAT